>JAGXOD010000005.1:5355000-5715000 GCA_020368025.1 Brachyhypopomus occidentalis
CCTGTCCACGCTGAAGAAACTAACTGCTTTCAACAAGTAAGACTTCTGTCAGTGTGCGGTCAGATGAGTTGCTACACACGCGTGGCCTTCCTAACAACCTCTGCAACGTTGGGTCCTAGCACTCAGGATCTGTCTAAATGGGGCATATGTGAGCTGGCATCCGAGCTCCTCCAGGCTGAGACGCTGCACGGGGGCCTGTCCCCAGAGGTAACACCGCCTCGTTACAGCCGTCCGCCGGGGCGACTCTGCCGGGCCGTGGCCTGGGATTCCACTCTCCTGTCTGTGCTGCTTACAGATGACCACTGAAGCCCTGCGGTGTGCATGCTGTAGTGTCCTGTGGTGCCTGAACACCTTTGGAGAGGGAGCGACCTCCAGGGTACGGACCAAGCATCACTCCGACACTCTCACTCTCCCAGCGCAGTAAGGGCCGGTGTCGCCGGTGTCCGTCGGAGTGACTGGAATGCTAATGTTTACGCTCGGGGCAGAATTCAGTCCCCAGTGATGAATTAACCAAACCTTTCAGGTGCGCCCGACTCACTGTCTGTGCAATTCCTCTATGATCCATCACAAGCAACATGTCCTTTAATCCTGCTGCGTCCCATTTGAAATCTCTGCCGTGACACCCTTGGAAGGCCCCTGGGTTGTGTCCAGTGGATTTTAATAACGGCGAGAGGAGCCCGTGATTGATCATGAGTCATTAGGAAAAGTAGGTTCAGGTGATGGATTGTAGAGGGCGTAATGGCTACCTTCTCCCGCGGAGGGTCCTGTGCTAATCTCTAATGTGGCGTGGTTATTAAGGCTATGTTTCTATGGGGCCGCGCGGGGTAATCATATTTCCCAACCCCTAACCTTTCCGCACGCAAAAATATTGATGGCCATTAGGAATGCTGTAGGTAGGAAGGAGACATTAAACTGGCGCGGTGACGGAGGCGTGTTGCAGCTGATTGGCCGTGTGGGCTCACCCACCTCCTCATCAATAACTGCCAGTGACGCCTCTAATCTGGATTTTGTCCCAATCTGCAAGTCTAATGTCAGTGTCATTTGCCTCCGAACGAAGGCGAGTCTGAGCGTGGGGGTGGAGGAGTTTGGTGCTGAGATATTGTCCAATTGAAATTAGCCGTTTGGCCACCCCCCCCCCCACACACACACACACACACACACACACACATACATGTATGTACACAAGAATGCAGAATACGCACACACACACGCCACAGAAACACAGCTGTCCAGTCATCTGGGGCTCTGCTCGTTCGCTGTCCTCACTGTCTGCTGATGCTCACGTCAGTTCTTAAGTGCTTAAACTGAAACCATGAAAGTTTTGCAAACGGAACCGACAGAAGAAAACCTTCATAGGGGCTTGTGTGTCTGTGTCTGTGTGTGTTTGTGGCTCTAGGAATTAGCCCTCCGTCAGAGAAGCCAATTGCGAGCCTTTTGTGAGAAGTGCCACCGTTGCCTGTCGCACCCGGAGCTGCCGGTGAGAGAGCAGGTACTGTAGCCTGCGTCACGCTCCGTACACGCCTGGCTCACCTCACACGACCCCAACACGGGCCTCGCTGCCTCGTAGAACTCCGTTTCCCATCAGCTTCTATCCAGCCATACAGCGAGACCGTGGAAGTCCGTGTGGCTTATGCGTGAAACACAGGTCTTATGTGACGTGTCCACGTAGTTTCCAGTGTCATTCCTGCTGTGGGCTGTCTGGACTTTACTGGGCTCTGAGTCCATGCCAGTGCTCTGATGTGGACCAATAGGGATGAGGGGTCTGTGTGTGGAGAGCGTGGACAGACTCTCTTGCCATGCGCCTTAGTTTCACTGAGGCCTATTTTTTCTGTTTTTGAGAAATAAAATAGAATTTTACATTTAAAAACATTTTTCACAGTCATATCTTACAACAGAGCAGTTGGTTTCATTTCTCCCCACTCTGCTGCAGGGTATATGCTGTACAGGTGTGTGTGTGTGTGTGTAAACAGCATGTGTTTCTGTACTTAACCTCCCATTGCAGGCATTCCTGTGCTTGAGTGATGTCCTGGTGGCCCATAGCCACCGGTTGCAGATGTGGGAGGGGTCAGCGGGCATGCCCCTCCTCTACACGCCCGAGCCCCGCCTACAGAAGGCCCTGCTCACCTTTGTGCTGGAGTGTGTCTTCACCGGCCCCGAGGCGGACAGCTCAGGTATGAACGTCCTCGCTGCAGATGTGTAGATCGCTCTAGAGTTGACTGAATGCATTGAGCAGAGAACCTCGGTTATGGGTGCCCAATCAGACATTGGTGCAGTCACTTGGCATGTGACCTTTTGAAAAACATCCCATTTGAAGGTCTTAGAAATTCACAAAGCACAAACTCCTTTGCCTTTTTCCGTTACAGATGGTGTCAGGCACGCTTACACTTATAAAGGATAGCATAAAATGAACTCTGATGTACTGTTCAGTAAATACCATCTGTTTCCAGTAGATGGCAGTCTTCCTCTATGTTGTTCTTCACAGGGATAATGGCGTTGCTGCAGACAGACGCGCTATTAACACCGTTTGCTGTCAGTGTTGACTTGATAAAGGCTTTTAAAAATAAAATTATTTCATAACTTGGAACAGAACTTGCTCAGAAAAAAATAGGCAGTACAATTTATTGGACTGGTATCAATTAAAAAGGATAGATGGGTTTTAAGTTAGTGTAAGACAGGCTATTGGATCTGGGTGCTGACAACCAGCATTGGTTTCATTGAGTTGTTAATATTCTGAAATGTTTATTTTTGAAAGGTAAACATGTGTTTAAAGTTGCAATACAAATTCTGACTACACAGACGTCCAGTTAGCCAATATCACATCACACCTTACGACCGGATCATTAAATAATTATCTACCGCATAATGAGACGTGTGTTGCTTTTGTTTTGCTTCAGGAAATTTCACGAATACATGAGACCCCAACTGAATAATGGACGTCTTATTAACAAAGAGTGACTAAAGCAAACCTGCCCGGCTGTATGAATATTTCAGAGATCTCCTGAGCTGTTCTGGCCAGAGTTGAACCCTTTGAAAAATACAATATAGGCATTTGGAAGGCGACCCAATAAAAAGCAATTCAAGCACTCGATTTCTCCATGTTGGTAATAGAGTTATACATCTCCTCAATGAAGTGAAGGTTTCACGAACGGCTTACGCCTGAGTCAGACTCTGAGTCTGAGGGAAGAAATGGAGTTAGCGTTCACTCACCTAAGAAAAGTGTTTCGCTTATAAGGTTTAAGGACTGTATGGCATGGTTATAAGCCCCTCCTCCCCCCAGGCGCTGAGAGTGAGTGTGGCATACCCAGGCTGGAGGGCCTACACAGGAGGAGGAAACTGCTTGCAGCGTACTGTAAGCTGATTGTGCACAGCGTGCTGGAGATGAGCGCGGCCGCCGAGATCTTCAAGCAGTACGTGAAGGTACAGCCCACCCACCGCCGACCACCCCGTTTCCTCCACCCCTCCACTCGTCCTGGAGTTGTCTCCTGAGATTAGGGAACGCTCGGGAATCCTCGCAAAGAGTGATGGGAATTTGTTGTGTAGTTTTGAGTCAGAGTTCCAAAAAAATGGTGCTTTATTTAATATTCGACCAACACATTGTCCTGATTATTTAGGTTTGGGAAAGTGATCCACATGGTCTAAGGATTAATGTCAAATGGCAGGGAGCACTTTGGTTATGAAACAGACTAATGTCCTCCACTCATAAATACGCCAATCTGTTTTTGAATTTATGAGTTGACAGATGAATCTGCTGTATTTGTATGTGTGTGTGTGTGTGAGAGAGTGTTTGACACACTGACATGTTTGAAATGCCTGTTCGGTTTGGCCCTGCCCGAGCCAGCAATCTCTCATCAACATTCTTCTTGATCAGGCTTCCACACACACATACACACAGCTGCCGCGGTGAACGATGGCTTTCAAAGTCTGGCAAACGACAGAAAGTTGGCGGCCGACCGTAAGGCCGTATTTGCTCGACTTCCTGTCTCTGCTTCTCCGTGCGAACCCTCGCCAGTTTGGACCGTTCGCCAGTTTCCCGAGCAATTACACCCTCTTCTAACGGCAAATGCCACGGCAGTAGAAGGCGGCTGTTGTGCTGATGGGAGGTGTTGGGTGGTGTTGTCTGGGTGGTGCAGCGGAGATGCCGCCAGCCTAGCGCTGACCCCTCGCACTAACCCTGCGTCAACGCAGCAGCCATCTGCCCCTCGCACAGCACCGAGGGCTCGTCTGACCCGGTGGACACTGTAGTCTGGTACCCTCCCTGGCCGTCAGGGCTCGAGGTCCAACCCTCTCGCTGTGGCCCTGATAGGTCCTGGTCCAGGTCAGGCAGCAGGTTAGGGAAGATCTAGGGCGGGCGCTGTAGTTCTGATTCGGGCGGATGAAGGCTGATGATGTAGCCTGTGGAGGAGAGGTGGGGAGAGCAGGATATAAGACGCTGGCAGGAGCAGGTCGGGTGAACATCACAGCGTCGCCCGCTGCTCATCTCCAGGCTGAGGAACGGTGCACCATGGTCCAGTCAGCGCTCCGCAAGAACACCAGTGATGATGTGAAGTCTGCGAAGCATCGGCTGTTTCCTTTGGTTGTAAGCTGACATGTGGTCATGTAATGGTGCACATGCATGGTGTAGCTGATGCCTTGACCGATTATGGTGATGTCGTTGGTGCGGCTAATATCTGGACAGATCTCGCAGGGCTGGGAGATCAAAATTTCAGGTAGGTCAGGTAAGAGCTTTTGGCTTTCTGCCGCAGGTAAACGCCTCTCTGTCCTGGCCACAGGACGCGTCATGCGCGTGCCACATCTGTGCCTCGGGCTGTGGGCTCGGCCTGGTGCGCAGGTGTGGTGGAGCTCAGGTCTGTGGGCTCGTGTGTGGTTTGTGCGGGTACCCCTAGGGAATGGGCTGGGAAACCCTGCGTCAGGACTCAGTGATGTTCACTGCTGTTCTTTCTCCTTTGCAGTACCACAACGACTTCGGCGACATCATCAAAGAGACCCTGAATAGGACCCGGCAGATGGACAAGATTGAGAGTGCACGCACCCTGCTTCTGTGTCTACAACAGGTATCTTGTTCTCTCTCCCTCTCTCCCTCTCTCTGTCTCATACACTGGGACACATCTGACCCTGTTGTCGCTGGGCTTCAGTGCTCTCGTGCAGAAGCTCAGTGGGGCTGATGACGGAAGCACCGATCGCACCCTTCACACCTGCTTTCGCCTCGAACGCTCAGGACGAGGCGAATTCACGTTTTTGCGCGAATCGCCGTTATACGATCTAAATTCTGCCGAGCTGCCTGTCTTCTTTTTGCTCAGCTCTACCTGCGGCTGAGACGGGAGCAGGACAGCAGGACCCCGTGCAGCTCCGACGTCCAGACCTTCAGCAGCATCAAAGAGTTGGCCCGCCGCCTCTCCCTCACCTTCGGCTGGGACCAGATCAAATCCCGCGAGTCGTTGGCCGTGATCCACAGGTAGCTCCCTTGAGCGGCACGCTCACAACTCTCCTTGCCGAAAGTGTCCGCTGCCCTGATAGAAACACGTGCGCTAAATGTACGAGGTTAGAGGTGGTTAGATAACAGTTCCCAGATCAGTGCTGATCACAGAACGAGCAGTGTTTAGGCTACTCTGTCATTGCTTTCACTGATTCTGCAGCAGGAAACAACAGAATGAGAGTGTGAATAGGATGCTGTAGAGGGCAGGGCTTTCAAATTTCAGTGCTTTCCTCTCCGATTTATGCTGCTGTCTGTTCGCAGGGATGGCATTGAGTTCGTTTTCCAGGGTTTCGTCCAGCAGTCAGAGAAGCACTCGCCACCGTACATCTCCTATCTCACCATCCTCAGCGAGTTCTCCAATAAGCTGCTCAAACCCGACAAGAAGACCATGTAAGTCAGGGGTGTCTGTCTTCAGTCCCGGGCTGCCAGACTTCAGCACAGGTTAATGACCTCCCTGCTGTAAACACACCTCCCAATCCTGCTAGCTAACGAAGCTTTTGGATCAGGTGTGTTTCAGTAGGCAATTCACTAAACTACGCTGCGCTGGCTGCCCACGAGCTGCTTTCCTGCGATACCGTTAACGGATCAGCCTAAGGGAACAGACCTTATAAATATCTTCCCATACATGTTGTATATTGTGTTTTTGCATCAGGGTAAGTATGGCTAATCAGCAAATCTGCAGCTGACTTGAACCACTGAAGCAGCCTCCTCCCCTCCTCTCCCCTCTCCCCTCCCCTCTCCTCCCCTCCTCTCTGCTCTCCTCCCCTCCTCCCCTCCCCTCCTCAGATACAGCTACCTGCAGAGGTACACGGGTGAGCAGGCGATCAGCTGCAGAGAGGAGTGCTGGATGCCCCTCATCTACTACCGCGCCTCCCTCCATGCCACGGCCGAGGGAGAGGACGCCGTGTCCTTCATCAGCTCCGACACGAACAAGCAGCCCTCACTCACCAATCGCTCCAGATCGCCATCCGTCAGGCAGGCCAGCGCAGAAGGTAGGAGGAGCCAGGAGGTGAATAACAGACCTTGCTTTAGTGTCTTTCACTGGCAGCAGTTTGAATTACGAATGCTTGATGTATCTGTAGATGCGCAGCTCCCACCGCCCTGCGCAGGTGCCAGAGGGAGCAAGCAGGCGCAGAGGTGAGGGGTCGTAACCACGCGGGCGTTCTGTGTATCTAGGGGCAGTAATTCTTTGTTGTTGTAATTAATATACGGCCTTTTATCTACTGTATCTTTTAATTTCTGTAGTTCTACATATTTTTTTCACCCTACCTTTGTGTTTTAATCTGTTGCTTTGTGTATAAAAAAAAGATATTTAGTGCACGTTTCATGATGAATGGCATACTTTAAAAACCAAGAGCAAAACGTTTGATATTGCTACTTTTTTACATCTGTAGTCAAGAATACCCAGAAGGCCCTGTGGACAAGGGTCCACGGCGTGGAGACCAGGCGGAGAGCGGAGAGACTCCGGCCGTGCCACCCTGGTCCACGGCCGACGAGGAGGACTCGGACACAGTGGAGATAGACGTGTAGACGTGCGAGGGGCAGGCGGAAGTCCTGTTGGAGGCGTTTACAGGTGTCCCGGGAATTTAAGGGGAGCAGAGTGGAGTAACTACTGCTGCATGCGCCCCCTGCTGGACACGTCATGTTCTAACTCACTGTGTGAATGGTTGGTAAGATTATAATCGTCACTGTAAATGTTAATATGTTGGTGCTGCAGAAATGCATTATTTGTAATTGAATCAACGGTAATTCTAGTGCAAAACTTTTGTGGTTAAAGTTTGAGAATTTTTTTTTCCCCGCACAAAACCAGATCTAAGCTAAAGTTGTAGAAAACACTAGATCCGTAGCTCCACATTGGTTAAAGTTCTGTTGTCATTGTTTTAACTTATAAAAGCCTGACCCTATAATGTCCTTCATAGGAGCAACACGCACTTTCACAGATGTTGGTCAATGGTAAACTAGTACTTAGCGCTGGTCAGTGTGATGATAATATGGACAGCGCTAGCACAGCGCAGAAGCAGGAAGTACAATGGGGTTTGAATATGGAAAATGGCGAAAAACGTAGAAAATGACGAAAACGTAAAACAACGTGCACATCTGTCTCTCATTCTTTTTATTACTACTGTTTCTCTTTGAAACCTTTGCAAACCACATTTTATTTTTGAGATTTCAAAGTGATATAAGCCATGAAAGAAATTATGGCTATATGTCAAAATGATAAATTTACCCCTCAGACAAAAATCAGCTTAATTTTTAAAAATTTGCAATTGCATTGTTTTCAATTTTACATTTGCAATTGCATTGTTTCCTAGGTTTCGTAACTTCATCAAAATGTATTCTAGAATTTGATGCCTAAAGTTAATAATAAACTGTATAACAATATATAAATTAATATTATTGCACATGCAAACCATTGTTTTTCACATAATACCTTTGATACTTTTTAAATTTGGACTTCTACATATTAGCATCATTGTGTTCAGCCTTTACAGAATCTTATTTTGGGGCAGTAGGGACCAGTGCCATGTTTGACCAACTCATGTTCATTTTATGTAACCAGGATGACCATTATGTAATCTGGATCAGATTGTGCCATTAATGTTTTAGAAGCCTAAATTACAAGACACATTTATTGACAAACAGCAGCTACATAAATTGGGGATCAGAAACAGTAACCAGTGCAAAAATGACTTGTAAATCTTAGGGAATTAAAACATATATTGGAACTAAAATCACTTGTGTTCCAGAGTTGGAACAATGAAATTTATAAGAATAGCATTTATTTGTTCTAGCAAAATCTTGTATACGGAATTATACGTTTTAGCTAATATCCACATGAAACAGCGATGCAGGAATGAAAATACACGATTTGTTTCAGAGGAAAAAAAGACTTTTTCTTCTATCAAGTTTCTAGTGTCTGATAGAAAATGTGCATTTGTAAATAAACCTATTTTTAACTTAGTTGTGTTTTCAGCAACAATAAAGGATTGGGACAGAAAAGCAGATCTGGTGACACGCACTTGTAGTAAGAGACACAGCATTATGAGTGAGGGGTGCTTGCCTTGCTACCCTACTCCTCTACAGGGCTCTACACTGTTATCCATTAAACAAGCATTTCAATGGCCTGAATTGTTCCTCTTACTGACTGCTACATCTGTGCAATGGAGTCAGAAACGATCCCGATATCACGATCTTTCTGTTTTTAAAATAAACAAAATTAAAAAAAAAAAAAAAAAGATCATTTAGATGTATGCAACACTTCATTAACGGACAAGACGAATTAACTTCTAATACTTTATTTGACCTCATCTTAAACATAAAAAGGGCTTTTCATTAATGGCAGTAACTTAAAGTTTATAGAAAAAAAAAATCCAAACATGGTTTGTTCCAAACTTTTAGCTGAAAACTAAACACTGAACAAAACACAGCAAGCGCAAAATAAATATATACAACTATTTATAAATATGTCTATAATTTAAAACCGTTTTCACATCTGTGAAAAATCAAAGGTTAGAGGCTGACAGGTACATGATTTGCAGAGGTTTTTCCGTTCAAGGGCCTTTGAGGGTGTGAGACATTTTAGGTGTCTAGACGCAGCTGTATTAGACATACACTGCCCGTGAACACAAGCTTACAGGTGGATACTTTGGAATGTTGTATTAGCCAATTCTAGATGGTATAAATGTTATGCACCAATTGCACATTCAGTGCGTCACGTACCTCAGTGGCCCGGATTCACGGCCCTGTGCTGGACCGGCCTTTGACATATACACTGCCCATCATGCATGGATATAAGTATTAGCAGGCTCTTTATAGGTGCTTTGATTCTGCTGATATACTGGGCTAGCACATCCCTTCCACTTGATATGTTTGACCAGGACATTGATGTCTTGGTCAGTTCTAACAGGCATCAGCTGGAGAGCTTCTGTAGGTGTCTCAGCTGTTCCCAGATCAGCTCCAGGCATGCTTCAGTGCTGCCCGCCTGTATGGCTGCGCTGTGCCGGGGGGGGTTGGCCTTCTGGGGATGGTTCTGACATTTGTACGGCTGCAGCAGCTGTCATTCAAAATCGTCCACGTACTCGTACTCGTCCAGGTCCAGGTTGCAGTGAGGGTTGGGGATCTCAAAGAGGTGCCTCTTCTCCCCACGCAGGTCAAACTCACTGGTGATGTGATGGTCAATCGGGTCCAGGATGTTTTCAAAGCTGGAAAGGCAATTTCAACTGTCACTCTGCATACTGTTATATATATATGTATACACACACACGTACATAAAAAATACAGTGATGGAAAAGGGAGGAAAATGATGAATGTAGGAAAAGAGGAAAGTAATTCTAGTAATTCATGATCAGGTTTTTTTTTTACTGTTGGAACACTGAACCAAACCACCAGGACTGGAAAACACTGCAAAAGACATCTGACAAAAATTCTACTCTACTGACAAGATCATTCTGGACTGTGTGTGGACTCCAAGTTTGTTCTGGCTGTTTGGTTCAGAGTCCAACAGTGTAAATGTGGAAGCTCATATCCTTACTGGAGCCTGTTTAGCACTGGGAACTCCAGGTAAAGGGGGAGGAGAGTGAACAGGCAAATCTCCTGCAGGTTCAGAGCCAGCAGACCACAGTGCCGAGCGTGAGAAACACCCCATGATCTTATGACAGCTTACCTGCACGCCTCTACACAGAGGCCGCATTTAGAAGTCGGTGGTGCTCCTGAAACCACCACATAGCAACTGGTCAAAAAAAGATCTTATGGCCCTACAACCAGTTTCTCCAGTGTAATGTAAAAGTCATTTACACCAGTACAGAAAATACCAAATTGGCATTAAAAATTGGCTGGTTGCCTACAGACCCTTGGTCCTCTGTCAAGCCAAGTCGTGAATTTCACAGTGATCTCAGAACCAGTGTAATTTCACAGTGCAAGTTATGATCCTAAATGCCGTATTGCTCATCTTTTATGGCCATGAGGGAACCATCTGTGCTCCTAATAAAACTAAACGCATTAAAGTTAGTATGATAAACTGTGCCATTATGTCAAGAAATGCCAATTGTTACATGCCAAACGCATGAGACTCTGCACATTTTCTTCATGCACAGAACAGCGAGCCTTTTTTGCGTTAAATCATCCAGTTTAGATGAACCCTAAATGCGTCCAAATGTATATTTAGTGACGGTCTTCCCTGCCTGGAAGACGGACACATCCTAAGCTGAGAAGCTGGGCTTTGCGATGCTTCGGCGGGTTAATGAGGCATTTTGCCCGGGCTTGGGAGCAGCTCGCGGTGCTGTGAAATGCTGATGTAATCCTGGTGCTTTACCCATCATTGTACTGCTCGCTGGCCGCCTCCTCAGCCACCAGCACGTCGTATTCCTCAGCAGCGTATCTCTCCCAGTCCGAAACCTCCTGCCCCAAAGTCTCCGCGTCCTCAGAGGGAAGAAACCACGCTTAGTTTCACAGTGCTGCTGCGTCGTGGCGAACGTGAACACGCTAATGCTAGTGGCCGTTACCTTCGCAACCATGAAGGGATCCCTCTGCTCGTGATCCAGATATTTCTCAATATTGAAGAACGTGTCAAAGAACACGTGCGCCAGCTTGCATCTTTTCAGATCCCGGAGGGTGATCTTCCCTATAGATTACATGATGGCATTTCTGCATTAGCAAATCTTTCTCAGATGCATTACACTAATATTCTGCACATTCCTGTTTGTTCTGGTTTATTTATCTACTTTATTTATTCAACGAACGAACTAAGACCACCTGGGAGTTCTGGCCTGACCAAGTCCAGCATCTGACACAGACAGTCCTCAAAGGGCAGCGGCTCGACGGCCATGGCCTCCAGCTTCTGACACTGCTCCTGATAGAAGAACTGGAGCTCATACATGGACAGAACTCCATCGCCATCCAAGTCCATACACCGGAACCAATACTCAATGCTGCAGAACCAACAGATCAGAGATGAATAAGATCATCTATAGTATCGGACGGTTTCAGAGCAAACATGGAGGAAACACTGACACACATTAAAGCTAAACCTATCCAGCCTAATTAACTTGGGGAGGTAAGCTGACAAAGATGTAATATGACAGACTAATATTATTACTATGATATTACAAAGAAAGAACTAAATAGGAATACAAAACTAGAATGTAGTAGAAGGGCATGAGGAGGGACGCTCGACCGTCAGCACCTGGTTTCAGTCTTCTTGTCCTCCTCGGAGATGAGGAACCAGACAAAGTCAGAGTAGCTTAATCTAGACTCTTTATGCACCTTCCTGTTCCTGCAGGTTGGGACGAAAAAATACCTTATAAATAAACCAGACAAGCAAAGCAGCCGAGACATTATAAATATAAAATTGTTTCTCTGTTCTACCTTGTTACTGTTCCTGAAAATATTCTCTCGATCATTCTGTGAGAAATAGCTGTCAGGAAAAGAAGAGACAGAAGGACGTATAAAAAAAAAACATTCCAGACCAAAAATGTCATGCGTTACTGGTTTTGGCTTCTTAATTGCATGTAGTTAAGTTCTCCATCTTCTATCATTTCAATACTAAAATAGAAATGGTTTAGAAAAGACAGATCAATTTTAGACGCAGACATGGTGCCATGCTGCAGGAAATTCACAGTGAGAGGGAGTTATTGTTCTATTGATCCACATCCCTTCCACTAAACAGCAAAAAGCAGGAACATGTGCTGTGGCAATGGAAGGAAAAGCCATCAGGGTTTCTATGGCAATACGATGCCGGTCGGCAATCTAAAGCACTAGATCGTGGCAGATGGTTATGTTTCCATAGGGCACAGGAAGCTGGCTGATACCTTGATCGTTGTGCCGTGCCAAGTCCCTCTGATCTATGTACAGATCATGGTCAGTGTCCAGCTCCCAGAATTTACAGTAGATGACGTAGAAATGTTCATAGGAAAAGTACTCAGGGAGCTGGTTGATATCGTCCTCTTCTTCCAGCAGGGCCACGTTCTGCCAGAGAAAACAGTGACTATGGGCTCCAGAAGCAGTAAAAGGTGGTGTAAAACAAAAACAAAAACACACACACACACACACACACCGACTCAAGTTCTCACCAGACAACAGTATAAAACAGGATTAGCCATTACCTGAAGCAAACTGCTTTTCCTGAGTTCTGAACATGTTATTTTTCCCGACCATGACCGGTTGACATTGTAAAATATTCTCTGAATTACCTGTTGGTAAAATTCAAGCAAGTGCACACACGCACACACACACACACACACACACTTACTAATTTTATATCTCAAAGAGACCATTTATGTTTTAAATAGACAAGGTTTGTTACTCTTACTGTGGTAATGTAGCGTGAGTGAAAGTCTGATGCCTCCTTCAGAAAAGCAAGGCCTGCATGTGAATCCACCACATCCTTAAAACAAAACACACACTCTCACTCAGACATCAAAGCCAAATGACTGTCATATGAGGAGAAGGAAAACCCTTGTGTCAAAGCCATTTGTGTGCCGAGGGTCTCTGGTTTGTATTAGAGAAAAACAGCCTGGTGTGTCCATTTGCAAAGGCCATCGTGGTGATTGAGGATGTGTAGACATTTTAAAGGTGCTGAAGAACAAAAGGGAAGTTTTGAATGGCAAAGCGATATGCTTGCTGAGGCCTTCTGCAGTCGCAGACCAGACCCCATATATGTGGCGCACGGCGTTTTTGATCTAGCGTACTTTTCTAAAACGGTGGAAAAATATTCAATTGGTTGTTTTTAACGCATGTCTTCTTAAAGCCAGATTCTGATGTGTTGGCAAAACTGACAATAAAATGTAAGCGACTTATTTTGGGGGAGTTTCACACCCCTTGACCCTTTCCCATAAGAAATTAAATAATAGAAAAACACATAAATCACCTGTTTGGGTGCCGGCACAGGAAGTCAGAGCCGCTTCACCGCAATCCGTTTTTTCATTCATCAAAATGGTCAAAGCAATTGCTGAAGCCATACGATACAAATTAAAGCGTGGATGCCAGAGTCCATTTCCTCTGCAGGGGAGGAGCTGTGGGCCACAACGGCTGGTCCTGCCAGCCTGAATATCAGTGACGCGTCCATCACGGGCCAACGGGCTAACGGCTAGAGGAGTAGCCAGCGTGGCGAATAACACCTCGTTACCGCACAGCCCCGGAGAGACGACGCGGAGGCCTCCTGCATTTAAATGCGGCTGTTGCTCCAACTGTAACGACCGCCACGCGGCCTCGTTACGCCATGTCCTCCAAAGTGTACAAAACGTACCGTTTCACCGAATTGGCCAGATTGAGTAGTCAAACACAACTGGCCAAACTCATCGGCAGCTCCTCCCTAAACAGGGAATGCGGTGTCTGCATAATGGGACCCTCGATCAGTGTGAGGAGCAGGCAGTCCTGCCTTTTAGGCAACGTGTTAATGGCGGTCTTATCTTCAGAGAGTGAGCTGGGGCTGGCCTCAAGAGAAGGGCCACAAGCCCCAAGCTCCCTGCTCTCCCGCCCGAGCTAATGGGTCCGTACCTGGAGGAACGGGAAGAAGTCCTCCTGCTCCAAATAAGGGCAGCCGGGCTTGGCCAGGAGGTGGAGGAATTTGGAGGCGTCATCGTGACAGGTCTGCAGCACTCTAAAAGGCAAACAGATGGTTTCAGGCTCTCCCGCCTATCGCAGAACATGGATTCCAAATCTGTTCACTTCAAACACACGGGTCCCAGATCCCGCGCGCTCCCAAAATAAGCCTCCGCAAGGCACGCTGGGTCGTTTTTTTCGACCTATGGCGGTGCTGGAACGCCGAAACGAGTGCACAAGCACAAGCACTTACCGTCTCCGGGCTATTCTGGGAATTCCAGGTTAATAGAACAACGTGTGTGGCACATGCAAAACAAACCCTGAACAAAGCTGCTGCACTCGCGTGTGCTTGCGCTCACAAATGCCTCAGCGCGAGGGTGTCGCCGAACACGAGTGCGAGTGGCATTATCACGAGAGACTCCAGGGAGACGCCGAGGGCACCATTGTCTTACTTTCTCCACGTTGCCACAAACTTGTGGACGGACACGTATCCCCTCCTGTCTCCCCCTGCAGCACAGAACAATGGCGCCTTCCAGTAGAGAGGACACTCGCAGGCCTGGGGAGACACGATGTTTACAAAGAAGCAGATTGTTGGTGAAGCCCCACACAAAGGCGAACCCTGACACTCACGGCTGAAGCATTCATATAAACCAATCGTTCTACACGGACGGTATTTGAGAATAATTCAAATTCTTCTCTGAAAGGGAACGTCTCCCTGCTCCTCTACTGTGTGTAAGTAACAGCAGTAGAGTAGTACCCCCCCCCCCCCAACTCCCACCGGCACAATGGCTGCTTCATGAATTTGATAAACACAATGTTCGTGTTGCCTTTCATTGTATGAAAGTCGCTCTGCTGCAAAACCATCCTGCCAGTAAGAGTTCCTTAATGGGGCCCTTAAAGTGAATTTTCAAATAAGGCCAAAAGAACAATAATGATGTTTGTAATTTATTCTGTTTGAAGGACTGAATCTTGAATAAAACGTCTGTAAAAATGTTTATACATTTTGGCCATTTTAAAGAACTCGGGAGTGAGTCTGTCAGGTTCTCCTCAGAGCACCAGTTCCGCATTTCCGAAGCAGTAATAATATTTTGCCCGTTGATGAAGGAAAAGAAAACCATTCAGACTTGTAAACAGTCACAGGGTTCTGCTAATTGTGCTAATGCAAACACTTTTGCTGGGTGGTTGAAGGCTGCACATTACAAATCACACTTACCTTGGCCACCTTCCCCATGTCCTCAATGGTCACTCTTTCATCGGGGAATTGAGAAAATATTTTCTCTATCTTGGAAATGAGATTGTCAATGTTGATATTGGCTTGGGGCCGCCCTCGAGGGAAGTAGAACTTGGGAATGCTCTGGCTGAGTGCTGGTTCCACCGCCTCCTCTTTCTTAACCTGAGCCTGCCAAGACAGAAGGCAGTAAAGACTGATCCAGGGGCCGGTGCGATCTGCAGAACCCGCTCCCTCTGGACGGGGCCCTCCGCGCTCCCCCGAGCACGTCGCCACGCAACCGCTCAGGGTGACGCCTTTTAATTATGACACGTCAAGTGGCACAGACATTAAAAATAAACAAATAAAAACACCTACACGGGTTGGAACACTTTCGCGGGTCTGTGATAACACCGATCTTTGCTTTTAAGGCTGAAAGCAAAAGTCTGCGATTACATTAACAGCGACTTAATACAAATAAATGAGAGTTTCATTGTGTGCCAACAACCTCGGCGATTTTAACGGCGTTTTCATGAACAGGCCTGGGAGACACGACGCGAGCAGCAGACAGAACGAACCTGTTTATGCTGTTCCAACTTCCCCAAAATACTGTCGCTAAAATAAACAGCGTTGGGTCTGAGCGGTTAAAATAGAGACGCACTAAAAATAATTGAAACATTTTGGCTGGCTCACGGAAAATCTCTGCCAGACGCCTACCTCTGCCACAGACATGCATTACTACTGGTAGCAGTACTAAGACTAAACTAGATGTTACAATACTTGATTGGATACATATAATGGAAAATACACTCACATACTGATGCAGTCAGAGAAACACTGCACCAGGGTACTGCCCTCACTACCAGGGAGACATGTGGAACCCTAACCCAGGGTGCAAGTGTGGCTCCGAACACTCGTACCTACGACTCCCTCACTTGACAGTAGCCCTCCATTCCCCTGAGGTCATGAATCTGGGTGTCATTCTCAACAGCCTCCGTGTTTAATGCCCACATCCGGCCCGTTGCTACAAGCTGAAGCTCAGCCCTCCTGCTCCACCCTGCTGCTGTGTCCCTCTCGCCTGCCTTCGCTTCAAGTCGCCCGTACTGCTGTAGTTCACTTCTCGCGGGTATCGGTTCGTCACCGCGCAGGTGGCGCAGATGGCGCAGATTCCTGCTGCACCTTCTTAGTGACAAATCACCATCGCAGCTACACCTGCTCTCGAAGGTCTCCACTGGCTTCCTGTAAAATACTGCACCCATTTCAAAATCTTTCTGCTCACATACAGAGCACTTAAACTCATTCTTTCCTAGGACTGACCTTCTCCCTCGTTACACTGCCATATACACACACACACACACACACACACACGAGCATCTCAATAAATTACAATATCATCAAAAAGTGAAATACATATATTATATAGATTCATGATCTATTTCAATTGTTTATTTCTGTTAATGATCATGATTATGGCTTACAGCCAATGAAATCCCAAAATCATTATCTCAGAAAATTAGAATATTATATAAGACTATTAGTGAAATAAATGAACTTTCTGATGATATAAACTTTCTCACCTGTATATAAAACTTACCACCAACCTAATCTTTCCCTCGCAATTCAACTGTATACAAGAACAAAACATCTAAGGACAAGCAAGAAAATCTGTAGCATGTAGCACCTTTGGGTTCTTGAAAAGTCATTTCCTGCATTTCATTACTTGACCAAAAGCTTTACTGCCATGTAAGAGATGTACGTATACATCACTCTGCAGACAGTGAGCTGAAAGCTGTGGATTTCTAAATACAGTCTGGTACACACGGAATGTTGCATCAGAACTAAAGGTGGTCCAGCACATGTAAATCATGTCAAGGAGAGGAGTCTATAAAATGGTGTGGCATCTCGCACCAGTGCTAAAACAAGGGCCTGCAGAGACAAACACGACAGCACTAGCCTTATGTCTTCTTACGATGGTGGAATGGGAAATGTCACCAAAACATAATGTTACATTAGCTTCAGATGTCGCTTCAGATCAGCGACGGGGACACAGGTTTGTTCTGGTTGAGGAGCAACACCAAGAGTTCATGGGGACAGAGATAACAAGGGAGCTCGGTCTCCATGACCACAAGCAAAACACGACTCAGAGTGTCTCAGCAGGCCTGCAGTGAGACTCCCAGATAGCGTTAGATAGTTCTGCTACCATTTCACGCTTTGGTAACAATAGTTTCGTCCAGCAGGTTTTCTGTGAGCGATTCCTTATAAACTTATCTTCCAAACTTCTTCCATGTTAGTCTGGGCTATAAAACGTTACTATTCCAACAAAGCCTTTGTGGGAGAACGAAACTGACAACGTTTGACGGTTTTGTGTGTCTAAACTTGAATAGCAAGTTGTGCTTTCTCAAGGTACAAGAACTCAGCACGCCAAGAGCAGCCGCACGCCCTCATGCAGTACTGCACCTGCTGCTGTGTCATACAATATGCTGTTTCTGTGTTCTTTGCTATTGTTCACCTCCTCCCTCCTCATAACAGGGGTGATCACACCACTGACCACTACATCTGCCTCCACCGTGTGAGTCTTGCTCCGTCACCGTTAACCGCCACTATGGCTTATTGAACTAGAGACCTCAGTACTCCCGCTAGCAAAGCACAGCATTACGGACACTTAAGCAACTTTACGACCCCTTATTTGGGATACCAATAATGGAAAGTATTTGCTCTGATGTGCCAGGCAAGGATTCGGTGCAAGAGATGAGCGCCGTTAATCTTCCCCAGTGCACCTCTGTCAGCCATGGCTATAAAAGGGAAAAGTCTTACTGTAGGCCAGCAGAAGGCGGTGAGCGCCCTGCTCGGTGGTCAAGAGCAGGAGTGCTTAGCAGTGCCTCACAGCTTCAACACGCAGTTGCACAGACAACTCGCTGTGGCCTTCAAGGGCAGCTCAACTTAATGACCTTCACGCGTCGCGCAAACACGAATTTCACATTCCCATAATCAGTCACCCCCACCCACACACACACACAAAAATCAAACAACAGTAACGGCAACAAAAACAACCCACGATCCGGCGGCAGGAGACTTCCGGGCACCTGACGGCTACGCGCTCGCCGAGACCACCTGACGGCTACGCGCTCGCCGAGACCACCTGACGGCTACGCGCTCGCCGAGACCACCTGACGGCTACGCGCTCGCCGAGACCACCTGACGGCTACGCGCGGACCGAGACCACCTGCCTGTCCTTGCTGGAAAGCTTTCAGCCTCTTCTTGAAGCGCGAGGGCAGCACGAAGTCGCAGCCCCGCGCCAGCAGAGCCAGCTCCTTCCTCAGGTCAGGGTCCTGCCGCAGACACAGTTCCTTCATCCTCATGCTGCAGACGGTCGGCCGGGCCGGGCTGCTCTACTCGCGGCGAGTTCTCCGCACCAGCCCTCTTTTGACGGCGAGCGGCAGCTGCGTGTCGGCCTGTCGCCGGCACCCCGCCGCGCTGACCCCCGGAACGCCGCTCCTCTACGTCCAGCGTCGGCCAGCCGAGGTCATGCGAGCCTGTCCGGCGGAGTCGCAGGGGAGACGGGAAGAGGGCGCGTGTGTCTCTGTGTGCGAGTCACAGTGCCTGTATGTGCGCGTGTGTGTGTGGGGAGACTGTAGGCGGGGGGTGGATCTGCCCTTTCCAACAGCATTCCACAGCTCTCACAGAAGGTTATGAAGAGAGACAAACCTGTTGTTTCAGAGCCCTGTGTTAGCACTACACTTTTCACTGTTAGGGAGATGCTGCAGAAATAAATAAACCATGGCAATTCAGTTCAACTTCTTCCCCGACAACTTAATACTTAAAACTCTCCATTTGGTGTGAACGATACTGTAACTCTACACCCATGTCCATGTCATTCATATAGTGGATGGGGGAAAACAAACAAACAAACAAACAAACAAACAAACAAACAAACAAACAAAGAAAAAAGTACCCCAGACACTACACAAATGTTTTACAGATTATATTATTACTATTATTAATAATATATTTATTTATGAGTAAAATCTTTTAAGTGTAAATCTTATAAAAGTTATAAATCTAAATTTACATGATGGCCATCGTAATGTAATGGAAAAAGAGAAGTTTAAAGGCACATGTATTAATGTATTACCACCTATGGCATTTGTTTATTTTGCCTCCTTCGTCTCCAGGTTCCAGCCATTCCATACCTTATTATAGATGACAAGTCTTAGTGTTACAGTGGGGGGCGGGAGGAGAGTGTTGAATTCACAGAATGATGTTAACCAACAGTCTACGCCTATTAAAAGACCCCACATATACTGTTTGGGCAATCTCAAGAAACAAGATCTTGAGAAACAAGTGTATCTTTAGTCTGTGCAAACATACACACCCAGTCTGACAGCAATTGCATCAATTCTCTGTAAGCATACTGATCCACAAGAACCCAGCCAGTGATATAAGGGGGATGGGGCATCTGAAAAAGCCCTTTCGTCGCCATTACTGTTTTCAGAACGAATCGTACTGACGAGTGGGACAGCCGTAGAGCCGACTGGATACGGACGTGCGGCAGCCGACCGCGGCCGCCACCAAACTGGAGCTAAAATAAAACCACGCCTGGCTTAAATGATAAGTATTTTTAGATGGCGGATCACAAGAGCCCACATTCTTCCACTCATTTCAACAGGATTCCAGCTGCTGTTGTCCCGCAAAGGCAGGATCATGCCCACGTTTGACAAGCCTAACGCTCTTCTTACCTGCTTCTGTTCTGCAAACACCTTAGTCAATTACGGCAGACGGAGGAGGAAGAGACCAAAAAAAAAAAAGGGAAAGAGCCACGAACAGGCGGCTATGGTAACGCAGCAGCGTTAGTGCTGGACGCTGGGATTGGCGTGGACATGCACTCACAACACTTTTGTCTCCAATGTCTCCGCATCGTATGTAAAAACAAGTGTCCTCTGTTCGGCTACGCTGGCACCAACAGAACAAGTCTCAGGCCCGGCTGTCCAAGACGAGGCAGCTGTCGGTGCCAATAGTGCCAATTTCCACACAAAGCCTTGTGTCCAGGCGGAGGGACAAGTGCACAAAGACACTGATCAGCAAAGCAGAGATGGACACGCCAGCACTGCTGCAGTTGCCTTATTAGTTGGTCAATTGCCACATGTCCTTTCGGAAAACATCCGTATTATCTCGTGCTACTAAAGGCCAAAACCCATCTCATTGCAGCCTTTTAAAGAAGCAACAGAAAGCGGTTAGTTATCTTTTCCTCTGCAAAATGATCGAGTTGTGAGATTCGGTGGTCACGGTTTTTGATCCGGTACTTGATTGCACTCTCAACAGTGGCAGATTTTTGACAAAGTATGCTGGGCTAAGGAAAGCTGGCCTGAACAAGCCACTACGGTTAAATCGCCCGTTTGTTAACACAGCAGTCAGTAAATACAACTGCTCGTGTCTGTGTAGCAGGTTGGGATTGCACTCATATTAAAGTCAATGGTCACAGACCAGTGAGGGCCAAACTGAACATGAAGCCTGTGAGCAGATAGTATTTATTTATTTGGATCGGTAATGATCGTTGCGGACAAAAAGCAAGGTGAAGTCATTTGACTCCTTGTGGTTCTATGTCTATGTTTTACATTCAGACATACAATCCACATCTATGCAGAGCTTCTCCAAAATGGCTGGAAATTCTTAAAAAAAAAAAAAACCCATTCAAATCCCATGTAAATGAAAACCAAAGAAACAAAAATTACCCCCCCAAAACTTAGACGGTTATAATCTAAACAAGGTTTAATAAAATTATGGGAATATAGTACATTATGTAGATCTAATTCCACAATCTTTATATCTAAATACTGTTCAATATTGAAAAGGCGGTAAATGGACAACAATCATTGACCAGCATGTGATGCAGGCAATAATGAATGTCCTGTCATTTTACAACAAAATACTTCTGTCATTAGCCTTCATGGGAACTAGAGCACACCAGGAAGAAGGAGATTAGGAATGACTTCATTTGATTACTCTAGTCTGTCTGATCAGACGGCCATAAGGCATGGGCTAAGACATTCTTCATATTTCATTTCAAACTACACCTACCGCTCACCATATTAGACACATTTATTTATTCAAAACACCTTGTAGGTGTTGGTAAGAGATCATAGCCGACACCATGCACGATTTACATTAGCAACCCCAACTCTGAGTGCGGTACAGCTGTTGCTTGGATGTTTGTGGGTGGCACATCCCCCTCAACCCAGCAGTGACATGGACGTGTGAAAACTCCATCAACACTGCAGAGGCGGATACGCTCATAAATGCCCAAGACCCATTATCATGCAACTATGTGTAGATGCTGTGCTGGTCAGCCACCCATCTGACCAGCAATGTCTTCTGACCATTCAAGAACAGAGGACACAGTCACTCCCAAACTGTGTATGTCAGACATATTTAATTTCTATATTTGGCCTAGAGTTGATCAAACCAGTCTACAAAAGATTTCAGGTGTTATCACAAAGTCAGTGCTGTTAAAAAGGTCCTTAAGAGCTTTGTTATACTTAATACTTAATATACTTTGTTACACTTTAATAGCTGCTTTCAGGGGGCAGAGTCAGGACTTTGAGTCTCTGGTAATGTCTTAGCTAACCGCTCCTCATATAGCGGAAGCAACATGCCCATTCAGACACTCTAGGTATACAGAGGTGTGGTTCA
This sequence comes from Brachyhypopomus occidentalis, assembly GCA_020368025.1. NCBI lineage: Eukaryota > Metazoa > Chordata > Actinopteri > Gymnotiformes > Hypopomidae > Brachyhypopomus > Brachyhypopomus occidentalis. The sequence continues at coordinate 5,376,906 of JAGXOD010000005.1, forward strand.
GCTCTTTTAAACAGACAGTTCCTAATAAACACGGTTGGCACAGCAGCTCCGTCCATGGAGGTCCACTACACCACAGACTTGCTTTAACACCCCTTAATCCATTAAAGAATAGCTTGTTAATTGGCTAATGAGTTGAACCAAGTACGTTAGAGCAGACACACTGGGCTGCCTACAGCTGGGGCCCTGCAAGACTAAGTGTAGAGCCTGATAACCTCGCCATTTAATTTTATAGTGGCTTAATGAGCGGCTGGCTCAACGTAGCTCATGGAGGATCTGCTCCAAACATCTAATTGAACTTTAATTAGATTGTCTGCCTACTCGGTGGTTAGATGAAGCATATGGACATCAATAACCACATTAACAGTCTACATAATAGTCTCTTATCTTGCTGTGCCTTGTGAGGAATACTGAACAAGGATGAGTTCGAGTACTTCATCGTTAAGCGTTAAAGCACCAGAAATCGTATTAAATTATCTTATATCCTAAAGGTGTCCGTGGCCTGTACATTAGCCTTACTGTATAGAGTCTTGCAGTAAGCTGTGCTTGGTAAAAATATCTTTGAGCCTCTGAATATATAGTTCCTTTTCCCACATGTAGGGACAACAACACAACCATACATGAGTACGAACAGCAGAAGGCTTAGAGAACGCTTACAATGCTTAGCTACAAAAGAACGCTTACAAAACATGCACATCACGGTTTTCCCAGCACTGTTAGCTAACTGTTCTCAGAGCTACACAATCCTTTGACTGGGATGGCTCAATGACCCAGGGGTTCACTGACTGGCTCTACATCTTCCGTGGCCATTTGAGTTTGGCCTGTGCTGTGTTGCACAGATGAAAAGGAAAACAAAAGCAACACCAAATAATCCCTCTCCTTCAGCGACTAGAGAAGTTTAGCGACCGTCTCATAATTATGAAAGACAACGTCGCTGCCACAAATACTTCTCGGCCCCAATTTCCTGCACAACACTTGTGGAAAAAGAAACTACATCTGGCCTCAAGGGTTTGTAATGGTGCAGAGTGGCCTGACGTGGCCTTAGGAAGTACATTACAACATTTAGCAGGCGCTTAGGAACTGTTTGGACCTACAGTGGGAGGAAGCTCATGTTTTGGCAATCAGTTATCCATTTCGGTCTGTTTCATGAGACATTTGCTGAATAAACAAGACATCCAGCACTTTGTGCTCCTGACTGACATCAGTCCTGCACATACAAATAGACTGACAACTTTCATTATTATTTTTTTCTACTTAGAAAATATATGCCCTGTCACAAACTAGAAAATCACTAGTAAAACTGCTTTAGGCCTGCAGAATATTAATGAGACACATGCAGAGAAACACCACACCTGCACTAGTCAAACACGCCAGGAAACATGCTCATCTTGCTAAACCAGAGCCAAAAACTGAAGAGGTGGGGAGTAACAGATTTACAGTGCACATGCTTGAATGCTGCTTTAAGCTTCTTAATTACGAAGCTGGCACTTTAGCAATGTACTGGAAAGCCAAGTCTTGGCTGAAACCAAAACTGCAAATCAGGACAAACTGGTAACCATATATTAAACATTTTAAACCAAGATGAATTTTTCTAGATTCATTAGCTTTTTTTTATTATTATTACATAAAATTGTGCATTTTTTTAACAGAACCAAAGAAAAATGTCCAATCACAAATGCTTTATTTTCCCAGCTCACCCATAAGCATGAGATTAAAATAAAACATTAAGATTTTAAACTTTTTTTGACCAACTGAAATCATCATTTCCATCCGCTTTTGGCTCAGAACATTAGCTAGTTCGCCAACAGTTCATCAAACTGGTGAACAAGTCTATTCTGATGGACTGACATTCAGATGCAATGTACACTGACACTACTCTTCGGAAATAAAAACGATCAAAGGATGACTAATTACATCCAACAATTAACAGTATGTAGTAGGTTTAACACCTGTATACACTGAGGACAGTTCTGTAAAATGTTAACTAAACACTGTCCAGTTCCTGAGCAGTTAATTCCAGTATAGGTGGAACCATCTCCATCTTTGCTGGTGTCTTGTGTCAAAGTTAGAGCAGCTGTTCTGACCATGACGTTAATTGAATTTCTAGCTAATCCTTTAAAGAATGAATTTGTATTCATGAATTCCTTTGGTCTTCCTAAAATAGAGCATTATTCCACATAGGAGCAGAGGCCCTTTAATACATAGTGACAAGTTCTGGGCACATGCTGCTTACGTCACACCAGAAAAAATATGGAATGCACAACAGTTGTTCTGCAGCCTGAACAGTGCCTGGGAGAACTCAAGTGGCAGAAGAGGACTGGTCATGGAAATCAAAGCCTCGTAGCATCTGTCAAAACTCTTACCGTCTAACAAATGAGGAACTGCAGAAAAAACTGGACAGAAACTGCTCATGCTCATAACGTGGACTCATTGCTAACAGCTGTCTTCCATAAAAATGACCAATTATCTAAATTGTCTTCATGGACAATAGCAAAAGCCATGGCACGCCGTGTTGCCTTTCATGGTCATGGCAATCTTTTCCCAAACCCTGAACAAAATTGGATCCATTTTTATCATAGTGGACTTTTAAAGGAATATTTAAAAAAAAAAAAAGGATAAAATTGTAAGGAAATTTTAGGGCTCTTCTGGGAATGTATGACAACACGCTGTGGCTTTACCCCACGTCTCCAATATCAGGGCTTTTAGTCTCGCAATGCTCTGAATCTATTGCACAAGACGGACACTGGAGTGGTCTGACACTGCCTAAAATTACCCTGCAACAACCTTGTGCGTATGCTGAGACCCCAGAGTTTCTGTCGAATTGAGAGTCGCGTCATTCAGGTCAGCAGATCACGACAGACCGTGACCCACCACCAGAGGAGACTTCCGTCTCAGCTGCCATGATGCGAGAGGGGGAACTGCTTTGGGAAGTGTTTACATGTTTGCTTTGCCAACAGGTTTTCTCAGTATGAAGTCAAGTTATGCCAACCACACAGCTTCCCACACAATGAGAAGTCAGATTATTATATGTGCAAAATTATTTACATAGAGAATTACGTTGCAACAAAGCGTGTCAAGTTTTAAGGTGTAGGCAGGCTTGGTAAATGATCTCGAACATGTCAAGATGGTACTCTGCTACTCATAGCTGCAGCTGTTTGTCCAACTCACTGACCCCACATTGCACACACACACACATCCACAAAGGTCGCCTTTCTTCTGTTGCTCTGGGTAATCAGTACAAATATGGATCTCTGCTTCCTTATTTAATTTTAGTTACGGTCCAAAATATGACTGGTTATAATATTGATATTGAATGCGATTAGCAGATGATTAAATATGATCAGCAGAGGGCGAGCTGCAGGGAACCCTGAATGAAGCAGAAGTCTTCTCTAGTGCTGATCTTTGAGGCAATGTTGTTTTCCATGAAAACAAGAGAATCCCACCCATAACAATCCCCCTGTGCAAACTCTAGCTCACCACCAGTACATAGGTCTGGGCTGTCCAGACACCATCAGTAACGTCCACCTACTTCACTGACCAGGATACAGTGGGAGGGTCATTATCATTCCAGGCATGGATGGACTTAAAAATGTTTCCACCTCTCATTCTCTGGCCCACTCCAAGTCCAAGAGAACACATGGGAGGTATTTCTTTACACAATGCAAAGGACCCGCTCCACAAAGCATGATCTCTTAGAGACGCTAAATCCAGAGGCCACGGGCGGCCAGTCAGTCAGCAGCCTCTTGTGGTAAAACAAAGAAGAAATCAAAGCGCTCGACTACGCCTGGTCAACTGTAAAGCGCTGAATGCAGACATAATAAAATTAGACTCACAACTGCCATGCTCATCATTCTTGCCTTAATGATGGAATGAATTAAACTTTAATCTCGCTGGGACAACGTAAGGATGGGTGGCTTTGGCCCACGGTCAAAGCCCTTGTCAGAGCCAGTGGGGAGCACAGGGGCCTTACCCTTTTAATGCTGATGGAGCGTCTCAGGGCCCTGCTGTTGGGCCCTACTCTGTTAGTGCCACCACTCCCAGATGGCAGCGTGGCAGAGGGCGGGCTGCAGGTAGCACCGAGTGCAGCAGATGTCCTCTCCGTAATGGTGTTCTTCGAGGTGACGTTGTTGTTTTCCGCGAACACAAGAGAATCCCGTCCATTACGATCCCCCTGTGCAAACTCTAGCGCGTCTCCATTTTTGATCTTCCTGAGGTAGTCTTTCAGTATCGCCTGCGTGCTGGGATCACTGAGCCACTTGAGGAAGAGCTCATCCACCTTCATCTTCAGAACTGGCTGCAACGCTTGAGGTGATGGCATTTTCAATTGGGTTTGCCCTGACAGGATCACCTAAAGGTCTGCAAATTTAGGGAAGCAGTTAAATATGAGTTTTCATCTGTACAATCAGTAATGTTCAAACACAAAGGATAATATTTGTCATAGTTCTACCACCACACGCGATATGTTCCTATATAATCCTCGCCATGCTATGACTTGATACTTCAGTCCACATTTAGTTAAAAGCGCACTTGGACTGGTAGCCGACACTTCAATGGTGATTTTTCAGTAGCTACAAATTTCAGCACAGGTGTTTAGACTGGCCTGGTTCATAGCATGTGCAGGGACGCGCAGTGGACGCTTTATGGACAGCGTTCAATACAAGCAGCTAACTAGATAGGTCAGTTGGGACCATAAAAAACTGCAGAGTTGCTTCTATACTAGCTAATTAACTAACCTAGCTTTTTATAACCTATAAATAGAATAGCTACCTAGCAAACTATCTAGACAGCTGTCAGGCTAGATAGCTAGCTAGCTAACCTACGGCGTCTTCCCAGTTTGAGCTATCGTCACATTGGAACTAGATAACCACACTTTACAAATGAACGTGTCGTCCACACGAAGCGTAAAGGCGAAGTTGGTGAAAGCAAAGACCTCTTCCTACCACGTCCATGTTAGCCGGTTGGTCTGTTAGCTACCATAGATAGCTAGTTCGCTAACCTGACGACTAGCTACGGCCTCGAATCGGTGAAAACTTTGTCATTTTATAGCAAGTAGCACGCATTACTCACTAGCCAACCACGGCTTGTGGCTTTCCTGTAAACATGCAAAAACCTTTAAAGGCATTACCTGTGTAAATGGAGGTAAATGTTTGTATTAACGTACCTGCACTAGTAGCTAGGTAAACATCCCGTAGTCGTTTCACCGGGGTTCACTTTGAATCAAACTCTCGTTCCCCAAGGCAACCGGGAAATCTCTTCTCGCGAGGCTGTTCAGTATGTTCAGTCAGCTAAATTATCATGATCAATTATCACAAATTATTAACTATTTTTTAATAAACAAATGATGATTTTGACAGAATATGTTGTTCCTGTTATAAAGTGTTACACACCGACTAAAGCATGCCTTCAAATCTGGTTATTCTGTGAGTGTGTTACAGTCTTTGACTTTGTGATTAGTAACTTAGCCAGTACAGTAGGACTGGACAGTAGGCTCTTTAACCTATTTGTCAGTCCCTTGCTCAAACACGATAACAGAATTATCAAGTTTAGTAGGTGCACTGGAGTTGAATAAACGATAAACTTGTACTGGACTATTCCCAGACGAGAGCTGTGGACGTTTTGACCTGTAAAGTTAACCCAGCAGCTCCCTCTTTGGTTCTGTGTAAAATAACAGCACAAGTAGAAGACAAGCTTATTGGAAAACCACAGTAATTGTGTTTTATTCCTATTCTGATCTCATAAAACTAAATAATAAAAAAACTAAAGAATAATAAATGCTTTAATAAATACTTCTTTACTTATATGTCATTAAAGAAATGTTTCTTTACTTGTATACCTGTATAACTCATCCTCAGTTCAGAAAAAAGAACAACATTCCTTCACTCTCTTTTTATTCTTCTATCCATTTCCCATTGGTCTATGTTACATATTTGTCAGAGTACTTCTGCTATTTTTACTCTATGCACAAATATCTACAATGTAACTAGTTTTGGACAAGAGTCATGCCAGACACAATCTCCTGCAGACCACTGGTCTTGGACCAGGCATCTTAAATTATATGCTAGATTCCCCCGAAGTGTTGCATACAATAAAACAAACAAGTAATTAATCAAACACACAACCAAACAAAGCCCTTGAATTAAGGGGTAGTAGACATTTCACTAAACAGCTATATTTATTTAGTAGTAGTAGTAGCAATAACAATGAAGCACCTTTTGGATAAGGGCGTCTGCTAAATGCCGTAAATGTAAATGTAAATGTAGTAGTAATAGGAGTAGTAACCAGGTTTTGGTACTAATGCACAGTCTTCTGTCCTAGGAAAATGAATGGGTGGTAAATATGGAAAAAGTTTGAGTTAGAATACTGAATAATCACTGTTTGAAATGTTTCACAGAAGTAGATTTTGTGGATGTAATGTCTTGACTTTACCTTTTATACAAGTAAATCTGAAATATAAAATTAATAGTAACATTTTTTAAATCGACTTTATAATAGAATTGTTTTTATAAATTGAGGCAAAACACTTGACACACCTTGGCAAAACACTTGAGCAAAGGTAAAATATTTGCATGAATTCTTTATCATGTCCCATGACTTGTAATCACCCACCAGCACATTTATTTTTAATAAAAGTACAAACAAGAACACAAACCCAGCTCAGTAAACATTTAGATTTACAGTTCACACAGCCACACAGTGCAGCAGTGGGCAGAATCACTTATCAAACATTTCAATCATTCTCAGATGTTTGCTCTCTCCATTTGAGACTGCAGTTGGGATGGAGAACCGGGCTTCTGTCTTTGGAGGTCCTCTGAGGTTTTCTTACCATATACAAGCATTAAATGTACAGCATGTGGACCACATTAAAACTGCATTACTCAAACACTGATCACGCATGCTTTCATTGGACACCACGCTGTGAGACCCTCTCAGTGGCTACTGACAGTGTTCTCATAACAGTGTAGGGAGTTTTAACCTGCAGGGGTCATACTTTACCACGGTTACACTAAACACACACACACACACACACAGCACATACACGCACACACACACACACACACACATGCACACACACACACACACACACACACACCCACACATGCACGAATATACATACACAGATGTTTTAAAGTACATAACTCAAGTGTGTTCTTCCACAATTGTAATAAGTTGTAATTTGTGAAGTTTTCTCTCACTAATGTCTTTTTGTCAGTCAAAAATCAATGTGATGTACAAGTCGGTTGTATAACGATATATTTCCATGTTTGGCTCATAGACAGAAAAATATGTACCTCCCATAATCCCTGGGGTTGTTTCATTTAATCACACTGAATCACACTGGGTCAGGCATCATGTCTTCAGTCATTACTAAAGAACAATGTGCACAAGCTATTTATTTGATGATGTGTTATTAGCTGCATTCAAGGGCTGATACGATGGTTTACTCTCACGATTAAAAGTAATGGCCATTACGTCACAGCACAAATTATTTCATGCATCAACTAAATTGCCGCTTAAATTGTTTGCCTGCAAAAATGAGTAACCAAAAAATGCGTTTCATCTGTTAATTGACTTGAGATTTCAATCTTGGCTTTAATGGTTGGAACATGGGAGCAAAAAAATTGCATTCAATGTCCCTTTAAAACTGGCAAAGGTTCTGGCTGGACAAATCCATCTTCTCTTCCTTATGTGCATGTTTGCACGCAACGTGGACTTGGAAATCAGACTCGGCTAATTTTTGCTAGGATCCTTGCGACGTTTCCATGTTTCGTCGCCCATTAAAGGAGACTAAAGAGGCCCATTGCTTATCACCCTGGGCCTCACCTTTGAAAAGGCATCGCGGCGTTCTTTCATTTTATATCCGCGAGTTTCATCATTCATTTTACATGACATTATGTGAAGTTGAGGCACGCTAGCTGTCGAGGCGCCGCTGTTGCTTCAAGAAACTGTTTGAATTATTCAGAAAAAAAGCAGGGTGAGATTAGAAGGCATTAGAATTGACTGGGTGAGGAGTTGATCCTACAACTCACAGTTCAACCATCTGGGAGAGATGCTGCTATGTGTAATGCCTTTATTGTGCTCTGTAGTAGTGCGCTGCAAAGTAATATATATATATATATATATATATATATATATATATATATATATATACACACACACACACACACACACACACACACATTCTTGGTCACCAAGAATGTCAGCGTGGTGGTTAACCTTAGAGAGCTGATGCAATGTTGCCCAGACCTAATTATAGCCCTCCACATGAAGAGTGATCAGTAATGAGTCCATAATGGTCTGTTATCAGCCACTCTCCAGGCTTGATTTATGTGCTTTGTCACAAATATACCCTCATGAATTTGACACAGTACCAACATAAACGTTTGTGTGTGTGTGTGTTTTTTTTCACCCAGTAAACTGATGTAAAAATCTGATGTAAACATTGGATGTGGAAACATGGAGAACGCTCAGTGGAGAGATGCATTTCAAAAACCACTAATTCTGCAACCGCGTCACGGCTCGAACAGAACAGAGGAATAATGAAATAATAGTCATCAGTGACATTTAAAAATGAGGTGCATGGCCAAGTACTAATAGCAATCCTTTAATTTGTGAGTAATTACACCGTTATGTTCAACATGGGTCTGTGTGGATCCAGAAATGAAATGTAAGGTTTTAATGAGTATCGCAAGACAATGAAGTCTTATCAAAGGCAGCTAACTGTGATTTCCAAAAGGAGGAAACATTCGCTTTATCCCTGCCAAACACTGTCCCTTTAGACCAGTGGAACAGCCTGATCTGATTTAAGAGAGTCTCCACTGATCTAATCCCAGCCCAAAATTGGACTGCATATTAAAATTCACCCGGACATGTTACTGCGTACGCTGTTGTGTGCACGACTCTGTTCAGCTATTCTAGTCATGGCCAATGTTCTATCCAGGGATCTACAGTGTGGTAAGGAGGTAAATTAATTCCTGAAGCTGCATGCTTGCCAACATATTCAAACAGACGAAAAGGCAAGCATTCCGGCTCCGCGTCGGCTAAGAGAGGCCACTGGCAACGACATCACATGACCAAGCAGAGATACTCACTGTTTCAGCTGTGTGTGTACTGCCCTGGTTCAGCAACACAAAGGCTGAGTCTTGTCTCATCCAGGGCGTAAAGCGTTTTCATGTGTAAACACAGTTCCATGGCCAGAACCATTGTTGACCATGTGGTCAGACCAGACATAACAATTACAAACAAAAAACCACAGACGCACACACTCGCGTGCATGTGCACACACTCTTCGGTTCATTGCCGTATGAAAGCGTCACCCACCACTCCAGCGGTGCGATTCAGGAAAAGTTTTGATTGAGGTTTTTTTGGCCGTCCAGGAAATCTCCTCTGTCTCTGCGCCATCTTGTCCTGTGAGGAAGCTTCTGGTTTATGTGCGCTGAAAAGGACACACACTTTTCACATCAAGGCGAGGCCCGTGCCTTGGCCGAGGACCCGGGAAAAAGGATGAAAACGAGCCACCTAGTCAGACAGAATCAATGAAAAGCAATTCCATTAGCGGCGTGGGGAGTGGAGTGGGATACCTGTGCAGCATGAAGACAAAGAGCTGTGATCCCTTACTCACATCTCCCAGCTGCCAGAGGCCTCAGTGGTGGGCCTGCCAACCACACACACACACACGGGACAGGACAAAATGATTTAAAACGCCACATATCTTCACTATCAAGAGGCACACAGACACAGATATGTGTATATGTTGGGTTCCATTACTTGCCAAGTTTGTATCTTTTTGTCATTTTAATCGTTCGTTGCTTACATGATGTTAATAATAGGGAATGTAGATACACAGATGAAGTAGTTCTGACTGAAACTTGCTGTGAAGAATGTGTAAATAAACACATGCATTTGTTTGCCTGTCGATTTGTGATGTGTGTTCTAGTCAGGTTTGCATGCTGAAGCAAACATACTGAGTAAGTCCAAAGTCCAATTTCTGTATGATTCAATTTACATGGTCATTTGCGCATTTCATAGCACAATACACAGCGCAGATCCGTGAACGGGTTAGAAGGGAGAAAATTCTGAAAGACTGAAACGTGAGAATACAAATCCAGTGAGAAATAAAATGCAATTGATTCATTTCCCCACAAGATGGCAGTATATATCGCTTGTGCCTTGAAATATTACTCACTGAATTATTGGCAAGCATTCGTAATGGAAGAAAGACCCAACGATTTTAGTTAATAATGCTTTGAGACACCAAGGCTATGAAAGCAAATCAACAAAGAAATTGTACCTGACAAAATTTTTTTGATATTTGACTTAGCATGTAAATATTCAAAACAGTGGATTAAAATGGCTATTGTGGCAGAAGTCACACATTCACACAGGGGTAAAATGACATAAAAAAATCTTCAACTTTTATATTATTGAATCATTTTAATCCAAAATCAAACAAATTTTTAAAAATTCATCGGGGCTGCTGACAGGCTGACTGCAGAGTTTCAGCTAACTGGTGCTACTGAAAATCCATCACAAACAATAAGTGCCTATGCAATCTCCATGTTCGTAATGACCAAGATGAGCTTACAGTCTATAAGTGCTGAAATGAAAGCACACAGCACTCGTACGGCCAGAAGAGCTGCTCCACTGAGCAAATGAAACAAGCAAACCTGAAGCCCTTTCTGTCAACGAACATTCCCATCACATTTTAAGGTCTTCACTGTTTAACACTGTTCTACAATATTATGATGTCACACGAATTTGAAAGTATGATTTATTTACATCTCATGTCACAATAAAAGTGACAGTATAAATTGATATAACCCTAAAATATATTTGTTCGTGATTATGATATAAAGGCATATGTCACTTCAGGATTCAAATATTTTTAATGTGATCTGCGCAAAATTCCAGCGCTGTGCAGTGTGTTTATTTGTGTCCATGGATGAAAATGTGTGCGTGTTCAATGTATCCCTCGCCCTGTAATTCACTGACCAAGCGGTCAGGATCGTCACTGCTGCCTTTTATTACGATGTCAGCGCACCACTTAAATAGCATTCAATATCCCACGGCCTCATTTAGTGGAACGTCAATAAAATAATACACAGCAACACTAAACAGCCATTGCTCATCCTCGCACACTTCATTTGCCCATTGATTTATTGACACGCTACTGTTTAATGCAATTAAAGTGCAGTGATTAAGGGTGGTGAAAAACAGGTTGTTTGTGTGCGGCTAGCTTGCCTGGAGAGCACGTGTCCGTCCGAGCGGCGGGGCCTTCAGCAAGACGCCTCCTCGGTCGACCTCCGCTCAAATTATGCTGTGTGCTTACCAAACCACATCATTACAGCAGCCTGTCAGACGCACCAGGCTGGGTCTCTTCAGAACAGCCAGCCTCACACTGTGCACAAGTGCAGAGCCGCGCGCCTCCCAGACACTCCGCCTCAAAAGGGCATGCACAGCAACTTGTTTACCCAGAGACAAAATGCTGCAAATGTTTTCATTGTTAATGAAAATGTCAGTCAGTCATCGCTTACATCAATCATTGAATTGGCGGCACGAAAAGGCAGGTAAGACCAAAGTTCCTCGAGCTGACCTGCCGAAAGAACCAGCGCATAAGGTGCTGCGGTTCCTGCGGTGTGGATCCGCTGGTCAGAGGAGGAGAGGAGCGGAGACACCGGTCAGGTTAAGGCACACCGAACGACCAGCCAGACCAGGACCCGAAGGCCTTTAAATACACAGCCACAGACAACCACTTGTAACCTCAAAATCTATAACTTCTAATATCTTCTGGGAGGTGGTGTTGATTTTGTTGCATGAAATAATTGGCACTAATGATGAACAGAATTGTGAGAGACAACCTACAAAAAAAGGAGAAATAGTTCACACAGCACAACTGATCTGGGTGCTTGCATCACCTCCCAGCCAGAAGGTGTTTGGTTTTTATACAAAAACACACACAGAAAAAAAACAACCCACAACTAAACAAAACAAACAAACAAACAAACAAACAAAAAACAAGAAGAAACACACCCTGCAGATCACGGAAGGTGAAGGTGCTGGCTACTCCTGTTGTAGCGGTCTGTCGGGATTTAGCAGCCACACTGTTCCTGTGCCGATGCGGTAGGTGCGAGAGTTGCGAGTGCAGGAGACGAATGCTCTGTAGTCTCTCTTTCAGCATTTCGTGCCGTGTTTTAATTCATGCGAAATGGGAGAAAAACCTCCTTAGCAATATGCAGATTCTTATGCAAAGCAGCATTACCTATGGCACACGTCGTGCAGCGTTCAGCTTTGATCTGTGATGCTGACACTCTCCAAGTATGAAGAAGAAAAGAACTTAAAAAACTGTAAAGGCTCTTAATTGAAGTTAACATAAAAGCAGACACACAGTGTTAATTGGTCTGCGCTAAGAATAATTCAGACCTTGGAGACTACTGTCCCTTACCGGCCCCCTGCCAAAGTGTCAAGATTTACATCTTTAATTCAAGATTTCCCCGTATTAATTACCTCTCAGCAAGATGTGAATCACTTCATTTTAAAGTATAATAATTATCAAATATTTTTCTCCAGTCCATGAATATCAATTTGCTTTGGTGAGTGAAAATACGCCACCCTTGTTCTTTTTAGACATGTAGAACAAAACTGTTCCCAGATTCAGCCTTCCTATTTCCGGATTCAGACTTCCTATATATACGAGGATACTTGCTTAATATGACTTATATCTATGAAACATATGTAAATAGTAGCTTTGTATTTTAAACAAGCATGAACTTCAACTCTATTTGGGTTTTAAACATAATGTTAGGCAAACTCAAAACCCTGTTTCAGAAAGGAGATAAAAACTCCAATACAAATCTTGGAAAATGAACGTGTTTGTCTTTGAGAGTATTCTTGCTTTAAACATAAATCAAACTTTTAAACATTCCATAAATGTTTTGCGAGTAAACCACGTAACCCTTGTGCTGAAAACAATGGAAGAAAACCACGGAAAACATTTGCGAGTGCGATCAGATTAAATCAGTGCAAATCGTATCGATAATCCCCTTCTATTTGCAAAGATCACAAAAAATGACCGCATACTCAGATAAATCAAAGGACTGTAAAATGGGCTTTTAGTGTGTTCACTATTTCAGTACGGTGCTCAAAGCAATATAATCCCATCCAGTACTGAGAGACCACTTAGAATTGTACCAGAGAGGGCTCCTCTGGTAAGGCACCGGCTGGGCTCAAATGTGTTTTGGCGAGAAGTAAAGCAATTTCAGCACCTCACCCCCGGCCTGACCTTTCATTCTCCGAGGCCTGTCGGCTAGCTCGCTCTAGCCCAAGATGCGTGACACCCTCCCCCGAGATGATAAATAGAGGAGTGGAGACCGCCGGACAACACAAGCATTTAGGGAAACAGCACAACGGACATTAGCACTAAAACCCGACAACGCAAGCGCTTATCTCACATGCTTCCGCGAGCACAGAACGCGGCGGGCACCCCTCCACCACATCCAGCCACAATCACGCGTGTGCGCGCACGCCGTCTGCGGAGCTCCTCTCTGCCACTGCGCGTTTCTCTGCAGAGATTGAAACATCAGCTCGAATTTGGCATGGACGGTGGGAAGCGGCACTGCAACGTGGATTAATATACCAGTAAACAACGAGTAAGCGAACTGTGCGTGTAAACACAAATGATGAGGCTGTTGCGTTTCACCTACATTTATATAGGGTTCATATTAATAGGGGTTTTACACTCATTTATTGGCTCATATTGCACGATTCAAAATGACTTAATATGGAAAGTGGCAAGAACAAAAATAAGAGAGAGAGTGTGTGTGTGTGTGTGTGTGTGTGTGTGTGAATGTAATTAACATTCTGCCATGGCTTAAAAGTTGAATATTATTACAGCTGCAACCGACAGCCTGATGAAAAGAGCAACATGACAGTGGAATTTCAATTCAAAGAGCTACGGATAATGTACACGCACATCAAAAGAATAAACAGCGAGGGGAAAAATAATGCCAAAGAAGTTTCATTTCCCCGCAAGAATGAGTACAAACGCTTTTGGAAAAAAGTGTTCTCACAAACAACAAAGTTGTCGGCGATGAGCTCTAATACTGCGAATTAGGAGGTGTCACAGTCTGCCACTTGAGAACGTGCTCTCGCGTGCCCTATATTCATGATATTATTGAGTTGCCTACTTTGAACACAATCGAGAAATAAACCAATGCTCGCGATTTGGTCGAAGGGAATTAAAGCACATCTCTCTCTCTCTCTCTCTCTCTCACCTTGAGTTTGCGCTGCCCCCACGGCTAATCCGCTACGTGTTCAGCCCGGTAGTCAGTCCTAGCAGTGTACGTTTAAAGCATATTAGCATTTGTCCCTGCAGTGCGTCTGGGTGCCAAACAGGCAGTAATTATTATTCATTAGTATTCATTAGTTCCAGGTCTTGGCCGGTGTGTAGCTCATGTTAAATCACTTGCAGTGCTGGATTTCTGACGAGTCTGGGATGTGCAGGTCAGGGAGGAGGCCTTAATTAGGCCTACTAGTCATAAGTTATTTTCTAGCGTCTATATGCGAGGTTAAGAGTAACGCAGCAGTAGCCTTGCGCCGGGGAGAGACAGAGACAGGAAACAGTCTCACCTGATCCATAGTCTGTCTCTGGGGTCTGGAGAAAGGGAGATGTTCAGCACTGAACAGCATTTGTACAGGAGCCTGTTCATTTTGTTACATTTATTACACCCATGGCCAGACGAAGATGCCTTTGTGGTTTGTCTTTGCATCCTGTTCACATTCTCTCCATTCAGGTCCTTGTCTTTGTAAATCTGTTTTCAGTTTACAATGAGGTAATATGCAATATATAAACATCCCAAACCAACAAACACTCTGTCCATGAGGTGGTACTGAGAGTTCTGGTCTGGCTCATGATGCTTTGCTTGTGACTGTTTGCTTAGACTCTATTTTTAATTAACCTTTCACCAAAAACAAGATGTCCTGTTATTTCCGGCACTCTCCATAAATCTGGCCCGTGGTGTCTTCACTGGCTGTACAGCAGAGGCTGGAGTGGTAAAGTAACATCTTAGTGGACGTGAAAGGCACCTTGTAAGCTTTCAGATGAACCAACAGTCGACAAAATTACGCTTACATTAAGTTAAAAAGTTTGAATGTTTTCCTATTATGTAAGAACAACAACTGTAAATGAATTCAAATGTTTTACTTCGTCATTATATCAGTTAGCATTTAGGACAGAAGATTGGGGTTTTTATGTTGGTAGAGAATTGTCGTATGATTACTATATTGAGTGTCCTTGGTGCATATGACATGAACCACCAGTCACATATTCCGTCATTTAGCACACAGCTGTAGTTGCTAGTACAGGGATAATGAGAGCCATCACATTACACTATCTGTCACGGTGAGGGAGCCGGTTGTCCACCAGAGGGCGCGTGCCCAGCCAGGGAGAACCTGGCAGGATCACACTGCCACACCCTCCACAGCCACGTCACTCCCCAGATCACAATCACCTTCATACTGATCACCTGGTCCTGCTTATTCACTGCCTTTCTTAAGCCCACAGGTCGTGTCATTCAGTGCTGCACATTTCTTGCGCCAACGTCCCATGAAGTCTACCTTGTTCTTCGTCGCCATTGCCCTGAACGACACTCCAGCATCTCTTTAAAATACTTACCTTATTTTCTGTTCTTGTTTCGCCCTTGTGCCTGAGTCTTTTTGTTACCATTTTAACTATGGAAAATAAAGACCTTAATCAAGCGCCCGTGCCTCTTGCTGCTATCCACCCACCATTACAGAATGTGCAGCCTGGATCAGCAGGAGGCAATGAACCCTCGCCTCTTGAGTTGCTGTCCGCACAAGGTAGGTTGTTGGGACATCAACAACAAGAAATCAGAGAGTTAGGAACGTTAATGCGGACCCTATCCGGATGTGTGCAAGCTCTTACTCTTCAGGCTCAGAATCTGGCCATTCCCCCCCACGAAGGAACGAGGTTGCCGCTCGCCCCCCCCGAACCGTACGACGGGGACCCGGAGAAATGCGAGGGCTTCCTCGTACAATGCAAAATTTACTTCGCCGATAGACAATGTGTCAGTGAGCGGGCGAAGGTATCTTATATAATTTCGCGGCTCCCAGGAAGAGCCCTAACGTGGGGAGCCGCTCTATTATCAGGAGAATCCCCTTTGCTGCAAAATTATGTTGCTTTTATCGAGGAGTTCAAGGAGGTTTTCCACCATCCTCGAAGGGGGAGGGCCAGCAGACAAAGTCTGCTCAATATGAAGCAGGGTTCGCGGCCCGCGTCGGAATTTGCCTTGGAATTCCGCACAGTGGCCGCTGGTACCGGTTGGAACGACGCAGCGCTTGTGGACGTATTCCTTGCAGGACTGAGACCTGAACTGCGGGCGGAGCTGGCCTGTCGCCAGGACTCACGCACACTAAATGAGGTGGTTTGCTTGGCGATCACATATGATAGACTCTTGCAAGAGAAAGGCGGAGGAGGTCAAGGCATATCCGGAACGATTCCCCCCGAGAGGAGTCCCGAGGAGAGGGTGGCGGAACCCATGCAGATCGGAGCAACGAGACCACCGAAGGAGCCTGCTCATCCGAGCAGTGGCAGGGTTCGGGTGAGTAGCTCCTTGGTGGACAGATTGCTCACTATTCCAGCCACCCTTTCTTACCAATGTTTTTCTCTGGGGATTTCTGTCCTAGTGGACTCGGGAGCGTCGGGGAATCTGATGGGGCCAGCCCTGGCTAGAAGAATGAAGATTCCCTTGCGGGAGTTGGAGGAGCTGCGCAGAGTGCAGGCACTGGATGGCAGACCTGTGGGCGGGGGTTACATACGTCACTACACCCCACCCGTGCAACTCACCATCCAGGGTCACTCCGAGCACATTATTTTCCTTATCCTCCCCGAATTAACTCATGACATCACTCTAGGTCTCCCTTGGTTACGGTTACACAAACCCCTCCTCAGTTGGCACACCGGCAATATCTCTGGCTGGGTCACGCCTCCAGTTACTCGGCTCCCTCAGGGTCCTGTAGAGCTGTGTTCCACCACCGTGGAGAGTCCCAATGTGGCTAGTTCTCAAGCGATCCCTCCGCCTTATCACGATCTCGCTGAGGTGTTTAGTTCCGTGAGGGCCTCCCAACTCCCGCCGCATCGCCCCTGGGACTGTACTATCACACTCAAGGAGGGGAGTGTACCGCCCCGTGGAAGAGTATATCCCCTTTCTCAGGAAGAGGAGCAGGCTATGCAGCAGTATGTTAGAGAGGCCCTAGCACAGGGTTATATCGCTCCCTCTACCTCGCCTGCCTCAGCCAGCGTCTTCTTTGTTAAGAAGAAAGACGGGGGTCTGAGGCCATGCGTAGATTATCGAGGGCTCAATTCCCTCTTAGTGGGATACGCCTATACGCCTTAGTGCCGTCGGCGCTCGAGCAGCTGAGGGAGGCGCGGATCTTCACTAAGCTCGATCTACGCAGCGCCTACAATCTCATCCGCATTAAGGAAGGGGATGAGTGGAAAACGGCGTTTAGTACGTCCACTGGACACTATGAGTACCGGGTTTTGCCGTACGGCTTGGCTTCGGCTCTGTCGTTTTTCCAGGCGTTCATTAGCGAGGTGCTTCGAGAGTATTTGGGTAAATGTGTTGTCGCATATATCGATGACATCCTCGTTTATTCACGCTCTCTAGACCAACATATGCATGATGTACGGGCCGTACTGCACACTCTCTTGCACAATAATCTTTATTGTAAGTTAGAGAAGTGTGAGTTCCATCTCAGTAGGATTAATTTCCTTGGCTATACCATCGAGCCCGGTTCGGTACACATGCAGTCGGGCAAGGTAGAGGCTGTGACCAGATGGACTCGTCCGCACACAGGGCGCGAGCTCCAGAGATTTCTGGGCTTCGCGAATTTTTATCGGCGGTTCATTCGGGAATTTAGCTCTATTGCGAGGCCTCTCACGGACCTGCTGCGCGGTGGAGCGAAGCAGCTAAGGTGGACTGAGGAGGCGGATAGATCCTTTGCGTCGCTGAAAAAGGCGTTTGCCACAGCGCCTGTATTACATCAGGCAGATCCGTCTAGGCCCTTCGTGGTAGAGGTGGACGCATCCAACGTTGGGGTGGGGCGGTGCTGTCTCAAAGACTGAAAAAGCATAGCCCTTTGAAGCCCATCGCCTTCTACTCGCATAAGCTTAGTCCGGCGGAGAGTAATTACGGGGTGGGAGACCGTGAGCTGCTCGCCATGAGGCTGGCTTTTGAGGAGTGGAGGCACTGGTTGGAGGGTGCTAAACACCCCTTTTTGGTCCTTACCGATCACAAAAATTTGGAGTATCTGCGCAACACCAAGAGGATGAACGCGAGGCAGGCCAGATGGTCACTGTTTTTCTCAAGGTTTCGCTTTCAGGTCACCTATCGCCCAGGAGAGCAAAATGCTCGTGCCGACGCGCTTTCCCGTTCCTTCCCGGACAGTCCGGAGACCGTGAAGGAGGAGCTGGTGTTGCCATCTGCCTGCTTCCTTGGGAGTGTCGACTGGGAAATAGATCGGGCCATCGATGCTGCGAACCCGCACCCGCGCTGTCCGCCCCATCGCAGGTATGTGCTGGGCTCATATGTCGTTAGGCACGGGACATCCCGGATCCACCAGGACGTCACAACTGCTGGCGGCGCGTTACTGGTGGCCGGGCATGCACAGTGACATTTTGAAATTCGTCTGCGCTTGTCCCGTGTGCGCAAGGAGCAAAGTGCCTCGGACGCCGCCTGCGGGTAAGCTGCTCCCTCTGCCAATTCCCAAGCAGCCCTGGACACACATAGCTATTGACTTTGTCACGGACCTGCCTAGCTCCGAAGGAAACACCACCATATTGGTGGTAGTGGACAGATTTTCTAAAATGGTGCGTTTTCTGCCTCTGCCTGGTTTGCCTACGGCCTGGGAGACTGCGGACCTCCTGTTCAGGCACGTATTCAGGCAGTTCGGTCTGCCTGAAGATATCATGTCTGACAGGGGTCCGCAGTTTACATCGCGGGTTTGGCGTGAGTTCATGTCCAAGTTGAACATCACGGTCAGTCTCACGTCGGGCTACCACCCCCAGGCCAATGGACAAGTTGAACGCGTAAACCAGGAGCTGGCTCGGTTCCTCAGGGCATATTGCAGTGAGCACCAGGAGACGTGGTGTGCGTCTCTACCCTGGGCGGAGTACGCGCAGAACTCTCTGACGCAGAGCAGTACGGGGCAAACACCATTTGAGTGTGTGTTAGGGAGGCAGCCACCTCTCTATCCGTGGAACGCGGCTACCTCGGACCAGCCAGCAGTGGAGGCGTGGTGTAGGAGGAGCGAGCGCGTATGGGCGGACACGCACCAGAGACTCAAAACCGCGGTGAGAAGATTTCAACGGAAGGCGGATCGCAAACGTTCCAAGGCCCCGGAGTACAAGCCAGGCGACAAGGTGTGGGTATCTACCAGCGACGGCTGGCTGGGCTCAAGGGGTAAGCTTGGCGACCGCTATGTGGGTCCCTATGTGATCACTCGAAGGATTAACCGCGTGACGTTCAGGGTGGGCCTTCCCGGGGACAGACGAGTGTCTCGGGCATTTCACGCGTCTGCTCTTAAGCCTTACAGGGAGGAGGCGCTTGAATGGACTGGAGAGGATGCGCCACCTCCCCCCATCCTGCTGCCGGACGGACCGGCCTATAGGGTGAGTAGGCTTATGGATTCTAGATATCGTGGCAGGGGCCTGCAGTACCTCGTGGACTGGGAGGGGTACGGTCCTGAGGAGAGGTCGTGGGTTCCGGCTTCCCAGATCTTGGATCCCTCCCTTCTCGCCTCCTTCCATCGGGAGCACCCGGAGAAGCCTGCTCCGCGTCGCCCCGGACGTCCCAGGGTGCGTCGGCTGGAGGGGTCCTTGGGGGGGGGGCTCTATCACGGTTAGGGAGCCGGTTGTCCACCAGATGGCGCGTGCCCAGCCAGGGAGAACCCGGCAGGATCACACTGCCACACCCTCCACAGCCACGTCACTCCCCAGATCACAATCACCTTCATACTGATCACCTGGTCCTGCTTATTCACTGCCTTTCTTAAGCCCACAGGTCGTGTCATTCAGTGCTGCACATTCCTTGCGCCGACATCCCATGAAGTCTATCTACCTTGTTCTTCGTCGCCATTGCCCTGAACGACACTCCAGCATCTCTTTAAAATACTTACCTTATTTTCTGTTCTTGTTTCGCCCTTGTGCCTGAGTCTTTTTGTTACCATTTTAACTATGGAAAATAAAGACCTTAATCAAGCGCCCGTGCCTCTTGCTGCTATCCACCCACCGTTACACTATCTAGGTCATCAGATTCAGTCATTCTAGTGTAATGTGTGCTACTGGAAAACATCTTGTTACAAGCTCACCAGGCAGGTACAAAAACTACTGGGAAATCCAAACACCTTGCATGTAAGAGGAAAGATCAGTGTTCAGTTTGATCTGTTTATTGTTGTGGTTATTGTTGTGGTTATTGTTGTGGTTATTGCTGTGGTTATTGCTGTGGTTATTGCTGTGGTTATTGTTGTGGTTAGTGTTGTGGTTATTTGGATGTTTGTGGTATAATGGGGTAGAAATAAGGAGTCAGGGGCATAAATATCAGGGTGAATTTGCATTATTGCAAACCCCATCACCAGCACAGAACCAGAAAATCCCACAAATGATAATTATTAGGGTGTGTGTGTGTGTATGTGTGTGTGTGTGTGTGTATGGGATGGTGGATGTTTAACGAGAGCTGAATCCCCCAGCCTGGTTTGTGTTGCTCAGCTAATTGTGTAATTGTTAGCACGACTGTCTGAGCTTCTCCCAGGCACGCCAGTGGCTCTGCAAAGAACCAAAGCATAACTGAATTAATCTAATCAGAAAATAATTATCCTCGCCCCAAAGAGAGTTAGCATCAATTTATCAAGGCCTCTCTGCCCGGCAGGCAGCAGTAAAGGTTTCTCCATCCACTGCCGCTCCCTGGGTGACCCTGTAATGCAGGGGGGGACCCCAAAACCACTCTTTCCATGGATAAGGAGTGATTGTGGGGTCAATGCTGTTCATACTCATGTGTGAGTGATGTGCTTTCAGATTATCCCTAGACAAAAGGCTGTAGAGACATTCTGTCCTCACTTCACCTAATCAGGACCAGAGGCACGGACAACAACATGGACAAGAGTGTGGAAAACAGAGAACACGTCGCATGTGTGTGTGTGTGTGTGTGTGTGTGTGTGTGCTGCCCCCCCCACCGGCCACCTGTCCAGGAACCCATCGGATTGTGACACAACTCCCCCCGTTAACAGCCCCCACCACGTCTCGGGCACTCACAACGTGCTTTGGGTGTATGATACAGGGATTAGCTCCGTCACAACCCCACCACATAGGTGCACTTGACAGCTTTCAGATTGGAGGAAAGACGAGAGGACTTTTTTTTTTTTTTTTTAAGTGAGACGGGTTAGCTGGGTAAATCTACCAAGGGGTCCATCCTGAGAGAGGGGGAGAGAGGAGGAGAGAGGAGGAGAGAGGAGGAAAGAGAGGGGGCTTGAGGAGCCGTGCTGAGCAGCATGCCCCCATGCTGTGCACATCCTCAGCGCCCTGACAGTTGTGCTCAGCCTTCACTGTAATAATGAATAAAAGAAAGCTCCCTGTAGATTACGTATCTTCCATGTTTTGACATTGACCTTAATACATAATTTAACCACAAAGCCTGAAGAGTGGGTAACAAGATCAGAAAAGACCGGGGGAAGAGCGGCGAGCAGGGGCAACGAGGAGTCACAAATCAGATCCCAGGGATCCACGGCGATCTGAACGGATGCTGCCGAAGGGTGGGGAGGGGTGGGGTTGGAAGGGGGGGGGGGGTGGAGAGAGAGAAGGAAAGAGAGAGAGAGACAGAGAGAAAGTGACAGAGAGAGAGAGAGAAAGAGTGAGAGACACCGAGTGAGCAAGTGTGTGAGAGAGACCGATGCGGAGGGCCGGTGGAGAATACGTCTTGAGGATCTTAAAGAGCTCCGGTAGCTGTTGTGCGGCAGACACAGCGCTGCTGGTGCCACCTAGTTAATAATTGCTGAGCCTTTTGGGCTCTGAGCAGTGATCTTCTGCTCCGCTGTCTGTTCCTGCTGAATGACAGAAAGAGTCTCACACTGGTGAACCCCCCCAGCCCCAGACGCCATGGCTACATGTTTATAAAGTATGTGGACAGCATCTGACTTTGTGTATGTATGTCTGTGTTTTGCGTTTTTTATATTGGGTCAGTGTTTAGTTGAGTGACTACAGTGGTCCAGACTGTATGTGTTTGTGTGTGTGTGTGTGTGTGTGGGAAGTTATAACTCTTCCTCAGCCCTGGATGATGGCCGGTATCTGCGGTGCATGCACTATATAACAGGAGAGACGTCAGTGTAAGGGGCCTTCATATCAAATTGGTGTCATGAGGTGACAATGTACTTAGACATGGTCTGTTCATGCAGTCCAAAGACTCTGTCTTTATGGTGATACATTTTCTGCAAGAAAAAATTGAGAGTTATTATTTCTTATTTCATAGTCTTACAAAAGAATAATAATCAATATTTTGAATTTGCCAGCATTCCTCAGTGCAGTGCCAGTAGCATCCACATTATCCCACTAGCATATTGAATTAACTATTTAAATGCATTTGTGTCATGAGCAAAATGAGAAGTAAAGAGTAACTTGAATCATTGCATATGGTGCATGTTCAGTTAGGAAGCCTAATCTTCATATTTTTGTTATATATCTATAGCTGCAGCCATAGACTGATGGACTGGTGTGATTCTGGGACTGTTATTCAAAGATATAAAAATATCCCAGCAGACTAATGTTGTGTGTGTGTGTCTATAGGTATGCTTATTTTTGTCTGTTGTTTCATAAGCCTAGTCATAGAATCATAATTCTAGTTTTGGAGCTCTTGGAATATTGAACCATATCGCGCGGCCAGTTTTTCAGATTTTTTTTTACCAAAATAAAAAATAATAAGGATTTTCAGAGTACTTGAAATAAGGTGACCTTCACAAATTTGTACTCAAGCCACTCTGAGGTCTGGATGTTAATAATTAGCAAAAATTTAGCACATTTTTTTTGCATGGGTGTCACTCACCAAAAAGCTTTCATGCGTGTAACTACTTTGTCCAATCCTTGCCAACCTGGAGTCTGATCCTTCTAACCATCACATAAGTGTCGAGTTATGACTCTGATTCAGCATACCAGCTTTGATGTTCTTTGACTTATACAACTATTAAATGAAATTAACTGCGCCAATCAGCTCAATATTACGCACATGTTTGTTCAGTCCTCTCCAAATGTTCAGCAGATATTTACCTGTAGGGGGCGATATAACATGTAGATGACTTTTCCAAAGCAGCTCATAGTCGTGTATTTTGTGGCCCTAGTTTCACCAAACCTGGCCTGCATACCTCACACAGTCATCCATCTGACTCAGCCTCGGTCACATTCACACACTATAATTTTGCTCTCTGTCACAGCAATGAAACTTGACACACATTGCAAAGAGAGTTCTTTTCAAGGGCCACGGGTGCTGGAGCAGCTAACCCAGTGAAGCTAAAGCTTGTGCAGTCTGAGGCTGGTTTTTCCCTGACTTGGCAACCGTGTTCTCTGTGTGGCTGGAATCTGCTGGTCAACCTCCTGGGTTTTTCCTTCTTTGCGTCTGTATGTTATTTTATTTTGTCTGCTGAAGGACAACTGAACCAAAACCAAAGAGCTATTTGCAATGGGGCCATAATATGACATTCAATCATATTATGTAAACAATAACAACACCTTTAATGCTTTAAACCTATTACTACCTTAACCACATTACCAAAACGTCATGTGGCGGAGCGAAACATCAGTGCAAAGGTGTAGCGCGCATGTAAAGATGGTAACGATGGCAGTGTACGCTGATCAGGAAGGAGCACGCTATCACACTCAACGGAGCCCTTAACATTCCCAGCACACTTGTTCATGAATGACGACACTGGGATCTGCGCAGTCTCCCCTTTCATAATCACACATATTCCTGTTCTGTTGCGTATGCAGATAAACAAATTCCCCGGGCATTTCCCCTCCAGGGCAACCCGAGCAGCATGAAGATCAGTGATGATGCAAGAAGTGGTTTTGAAGATTAGTGCTCTCTGCCCAAAGCGTGGGGCTGTTGGGAGTGATCCGGGCTGTACGTTGTGATCAGCAGGGGGGTTCAGCGTGAGGAGGTGGGGGGTTGAGAGGCCCCAGATCTCCCCCACAGCTGGATTTAGGGAGGGGGGGTTGGTGGGCTCCTGGAGCAGCCAGCGTCGCTCTCCTCTTCCATTTGAAGCGCCCGGCTTGCTACGCATATTAACTAACTACAGCAAATGTGAGCTGAGCTGGCCAATAAATAAAAGATTTGTGGAGTCTTGCAAAGCGGACAGGTTTGTGAGCTCTCTCTCTCTCTTTCTCTCTCTCTCTCTCTCTCTCTCTCTCTCTCCCTGTCAGCCAAGTCCCGGAACCTGCCCTACCACACCAGATGGGAGACCCAGGAGAGCCGCTAGCTTGGCTGCTATACAACTGGCTCTGATGCGGCGTCAGACTGCCCCAGCTGTGTGGTGGAGGAAAGACGGGTGTGTGTGTGTGTGAACGGCTTGGGAATGGGGGGGGGGGGGCAATCCTATAGGTGGAAGCATGTCTGGCTGCAGCGTCGTGCTGCAGGACACATGGGGACCCTCGGCGGGAGGGGAGGGGCAGCACCACTGCGGCAGTCATCTAATCAGCCTGTAAACACGCTTATTTGACACCCGTAATTGGAGGGAGATCAGAAGGCTTCAGCCAAGGGAGGAAGAGGGTGATCGCGTCAGAATATGTTCTCCCAGATCAAAGATTTACACTCTAAAATCCTTGATTATGCGAAAGGCAGACACATTAGACACATTTTTGCGTTGCGCCTCCAGCTGAGCTTGGCGGTCAGATCCAGCAAACCCAGCTGACCGGCGCTGTTTGCCCCGCAGAACACAGCGCCTGTCCAAGGAGCCCAGTTAGGGACTGCACAAACAGGCTGACAGACTGCAAAGGCCCTTTATCAGTCAGCAAATAAGTCCTCAGCTCAGACGTGAGTATGATCAGGTACTCACCATGAAACGGACGCCCCGAGCACCCTCGATCCCCTCCCACCGATTTAGAACTCAGCAATTTAGGACAGGAAGGTGTTTATTTCTGATTTGAAACACAGGTCTTTTGTAACTTCAGATGCGGCGTTTGTGTTATCACTGGCTTTCCAACTTCGCAATCGTCAGGTAGCTCCCAAGTTTAAGAACCGATCTCAGCGCAGACCACGGCTGCCTGCTATACTCTGGAAAGTCACAGAAACATCAGTCTACTCCTAATGACCATCCACCTGTACAATGAGACACACTGCTCCTAATAGTTTTCATGTTTCAACCTCCAGACTCAATTTCTCACACCTCTTTGTTCGTCAGGGAGACACATCTTCATGTTTTTGGACTTGAGCAGGAGCTAGTTTGCGGCGAGCATATTTTCGGTGGAGAGCGGCAGACGTTATGAAGATTTAACTTTTTATCTTTGATTCCCCGTTGACACTCATCCTTCAGTCACTCTTTAAAGTCCCACTTTCAATCCCTAATGGCTGTCATGTCATTTTGTTCTCTGGAGTCTTACTCAAAGTGTCATTGGCATAATGGCCGGCTGCCGTTCGCCTCGTTTGATCATCGGTGGTGTGCGCGAGCGGTTCGGGTGCCGCAGACGAGGGGTGCGGGGCAGAGGGGGGGGGGTTTTGCGGGGCGCTCGACAATCGCCGCTCCCCCTCCGCCCCTCGCTCCCGTTGTCAGGCGAGAGCTCTTCGACCGGAAATCTAAAATTCACTTTCAAATATCTCACAGTGGAAGCGGCGCGCTCATTAAAGCGCCGGGATGGAGCGACGTCTCCGGTTCACCCCACGTCAGCATCTCCGACCCGGGCCGCAGCGAGCAGCCCTGGAGCCCGGGGGGCTGCCGTGGCCCCTCCCACCCACGGGGCTCTCACGTGCTGCCTGGCCAGGCCACGGCCTTCGCACGCACGGCCCCTTCGGGCCACAGGTGTGCCGAGGACCCGTCGAGACTACAAATGATCCTGGCTCCGGCGGAGCGGAGCACACCTGCTCTCCCTCTCCTCATCAGCGGACTGCGGAGCCGCGCCGGGCCGCCCACCTCAGTTGGAGTCATGGGAACAAGAGGACTTTGTGCTGGCGATGATGTCATGTGGTAACAATCAGCGTCTCGGGCACAAGGCGGGTTCATACTGGCGGGATAGCTCAGCCTTGTACAAATAGTGAACTCTCCGGAGACCGGTGAAAAAAAATAATATGGCAGGCTAACACTGGACTCAATAAGTCACCTTCAGAGATGAAAGTGAATTGTACTTTTGGCTTTCGTGACAGGATGGGACAGAGAGCAGGCTCGGCGTGCAGCATGCTTATGAACCATATATGATAAAACAAACAGTTTGATTCACAACAGAGGCAGCGCATCAGCTTGGAACAAAAGAACTGAACTTTTCAGCAAAAAAAGTAAACTTCAGAGAACACACTTTATCAATCGATTTGTCTGTTTGTTTATTTATTTATTACAGCTTGCCTCTCCCTAGCTAGTAAGACCAGTGATCTAAGCGTATGGCCAAGTGAATGTGATATAAGGGCTAGAGAATAAAGGATGCCTCTTCCAATAACACGCTTCCCGCATGTATTGAAAGACATGTCAATTTCATTTAGATTGAGTGCAGAAGTTGAATGGAGTTTTTTTTTCCTGGAAAATACGTTGCCATCCAAGGTGCTATTGTGCTTTACCTAACCTGCATGACTGATACATAAAACAGGGAAAGCCAGTGGGGGGGGGTTCAAAGCAAGGCAACATTTCTTCAAAATAAGGCAATGTAATCAGCAGACTGCTGGAAACAACCTCACATATCCACCTCTCCAGGAAAACAGACAGAAGGTGTTATGCTAAACTCCATCGTCCCAAGGTACAATCTGGTCTCCTCGCTGCTGGGAACATTTTAGAGAAATCAATCAACCAGTCAATTAATTAGGGCACAAAAAAAAGAAGAAGAAGGAGAAAAAAAGATCTTGAAGTGGCGAACTGTCTGCAGCCAGGAAGCCTGAAGGCCTGCGGTTGGAAAAAGAAGATGATAATGTTGGAAAGGGAGATGTTCAAGACAATCGCTCAGCTTTTCAAGTGCTCATGTGTTACCCTGCAGAAAAGCGCTTGCAGAATCGAAATGTACAACCTCCACGCAGACCTGACAGAACTGCCATATTCTCGCACTGTTGCACGAAATTAACTCAGGCATGTGATAGGACAACTTAGTCAGACCTGAAACTGTGCGAGGGCAAACTCCGTAGAGAGCGACTTGCCTTTGTTCACCGTTGGACACATTTTTTTTTCCCCCCCATTTGGGAATCTGACACGGGGCTTGTTCTAAGCTCTGTCTGCTCTACGAACTCATCAGACCTCTTCCTCAGCTCTACTCCGGCGCGCCGCGCTTCCACGAGGCCACTCTGGCTTTCCCGCGCCGTGGATTAGCAACCGAAAGAGTCTCGCGCGCCGTGAAGCGCCAGAACACCGAGGCCGTGTGGACTCTTTGATTTCGTGCAGACGTTTTCCCTGGTCACTCTCTCGCTGTCTCGGACACCACCGATACCTGCTACTGTCGCTGCTTTTAACTCGGCTATCAAAAAACCTACGTTTGCCTCTGTTAAAATGCAAGGCTGACCCATGCTGATCACGACCTGACGTGCTGCGCTGAACCAGTATATCAGTGTCCCTGGCCAACAGTATGTTCTGTTTTTTTATTTTTTTATTTTTTTTATTTTACATTTGTAAAATATATCCTTATCCGCTATGCAGTGTAGTAATTCGCAGGGATTATTTCAATAGTAGGCCTCCATTTTCTTGGCTAACTTAAGCAGTTGGGAATACATGCTAATGGTTGAACAGTGCCTCTGGCTCATACTTCAGCATTCAGCCTCCTGAATGTATGTTTGCTAAATGGTCTCAATTAGATGGCTGGCAGGAAGGCTGGTCTTCTAGGCCGAAGAGCACAGGCTGTCCATCTCTGTGCTAAAAACCAGTTTACGTCATTCAGCCTTTTAAATGAAGTGTTTATCTGTTCTGGCTTTTGGCTAAGTATGTGGAAAAAAAGAAAAACATACAGCATGAAATAGTGATTATTACAGAGCATCGGTTAGTATTCACCACATATGAGGGAGGGTGCAATTACTCCCCAAAATAGAACATCAAATATTTAGCAGTTTTTAATTATATCATGCCTACTTAAAATCTAGACATAATTAATAATAACCCGTAGCTATCTTAATTAAATTGCAAGTTTGTGAACTGACTAGGAATGGATTAGATGAGGGTAGGGGTTGCCCTGTCAGATATTTTCACTGAGGATCCATACAATCTAAATGGTTTGTACATCCGCATTTGGTTGGTGCAGGAAATTCACACTTAAGGTAATAATGGGACAACAATGTAGGGTATTGATTATATAAGCATGACGAATGATGAAGTGAGTTCCAGGTTTAAACCAGGTTTAGCTTTGCACTATAGTGGTGCCTGTGGTGGCATGGAGCTGTCCATGCAGTCGAACTTGTTGGCTAGTCAACCTTAATGCCAGAGCATGTCAAGAGCGAAGCCGTCATCCGTCACGGAGACAGCTGGGTAAACAGTGCGAGACTGACCCTCTGTGTGGAGCTCTGCTCTGGACACTTTGTGCAGAGAAGTGTCCAAACAAACACAAAAATACAAGTGCATAACCTGAAAATAAACTTTCCGGCCAGCCGCGGCCTGAATACCATTAGACATAATAAACCGGTGGGAGACAGTATCAAAATGGCGTCATGTCAGCGACACCGACATGTATCTTGGTGCTCATTATTATCCTTGAACAGCACCAATTTACATCTAATGCAATGACTAATTCTGATCCAGTGTTGTCAAGAGGCATAGGAAATGCCCTGGCAGAGATGACAGTGTTCCTGTCAGGAGGTGCAGGATGGAGGATTCCTTGGGGCAATGATTTAATGCCCATGTCAAGTATTGCTGTCAGGCTTTCTTAGCCGACCATTAGAATTCAGTATACGCTGCAATGGACTTGGACCCTGGCTAGTTGAGATTCATGCTTGCATGGAAAGCACGCCCTATTCTGAAGTGATTACCCCTTGGCTGTAAACTAGAATTAAGGTGAAAAAGAGGGGAGAGAGAGAGAGAGAGAGAGAGAGAGAGATAGAGAGAAATAGACAGAGAGAGAGAGAGAGAAAAACAATAGTGTATGACCTGGCAGAAGAACAAACAAACATGTAGGTGTTACGCTTTGTCTTTCATTTTTTGTCTGTGTCTTTTACCTTGTTTCTCT
Source organism: Brachyhypopomus occidentalis (assembly GCA_020368025.1). Taxonomy (NCBI): domain Eukaryota; kingdom Metazoa; phylum Chordata; class Actinopteri; order Gymnotiformes; family Hypopomidae; genus Brachyhypopomus; species Brachyhypopomus occidentalis. The sequence goes on from JAGXOD010000005.1 coordinate 5,406,286, forward strand.
GGCTGCTTTGTTAAAAACTAAACAAACCAAATAAACCCCCTTTTTTTGACTGCAAATAATATATTATTTGGCATCCCGCGATAATTCAAGTTATCCCCATTATCCGACACTGAATCTTTCCTATTGGCAGAGACGAAGCGGAGAATATTGCACAACATGGAAATGTTCGGCAGACCGAACTGATTGGGACTGGGAGAAGGACTGGTGGGGAGACACAGCTCAGTCCTCGCTGAGAGAGGGAAAAAAAAAACAAAAAAATCCCTGAGCTAAAATAACACACGAGGCTTAGGAAAAGAGAGACGCGTTAAGCGCGAGTCGTAATGACCTGTGCTCCAAAGCTTTGCTCAACTCCTGCTTAGAGGGAGTCGGATGTGATCAGCGCTCCGTCCGTTTGCTCTGGTTCTGGACAGAGCGAATCCTGTCCCTGCTTCTCCCGGTGGACGCATCTGAGCCAGTGTGAGCGGAGCCAGTGTGATCTGCTGCAGAGGCAGGTCTCTTAAATCCCGGGCCTTGTCTCGGAGCTGCGGGCAGGCCGGCAGCCTTTGGGATGGTCATCAGCGAGTGCTGCCTGTAGCCTGTTGGATTGCCTCCGATCCTTCATTAACCTCACAAAAAAAACCCAACCCGCCCCATCCCCCCTCATCCCCCCCACCCCGCTTCCACTTCGTGGCCCCGTCCGAGGGTGTGAAGGCCCTTCCTACAGGCCTGTGATGAATGACCACTGCTAGCGGTGCTTAATGAGTTTGTGGAACATGTGCCTCGTTATGTTTTCATGTGGTTCTCACTAACGCCCGAGTGTTCCAGGGCATTTGCAATGGTCATAGCAACAGGTCCGGATTGAACCCCAGGAGTTTGTTACAGCACCAGGTCCGGTTTGTACGATCTCACCACCATGGCACCAAAACCATGTGTTCGCAAGGGCATTTATCACCCTTTAAACCCGCGCAGTGTTTAAACACAGACCTCATTATAGCACTGCAAACACTTGCACATTACTGAGTCTTTTTTTACATCTATTTCCTCAAATCTGGCAGGAAGAACATTTCTGGTAAAACCTGTGAAATTAGAATTATTTGTTAACTATCGGATTATTTCACCAGTACCATCAAATAAGTAATGTTAAACTGGGCATAAAAGGCAATATGCAGAAATTTATAATATGGAATATAAAAAAAACATCACTCATCAGCAATTGGTATGTGAAAGCTGTTGCTAATAGGTTCTGGTAATTGTTCATATGTTGTTAGCGTTAACGTTAGCCTGATTAACTTGGCCAGGTAGATATGTGGAGCGATGCGTGCTGGTACAACACAGTCGGGTGCAGCACTGCTGCGCAAAGCACCCAGCGTATTTTCCCTGCTTAAGGTCTTAATGAACGTTAATTGCCAGTGGAATGCGCTTGGCATGTCGTGGCTCTGCTCATATCCTCTCGGCCCATATTAACTGGAGCCGAACGCAGCTGATTACAGCGCTCGAAACTCTCGAGCAGCGGAAGAAAGGACGCATTCAATTTGCCGCACCGCATAGACGCAGGAACCGGAAACTAATTAGGCCCCGGGAATGAGAAATGGGCATTTTTATAAGCAGTTTGCTTGATATCCCTATTAAACAGGCCTCAGTATGTTTCCCACTTCATCCTCGACGACAAGGGACTCACTTAAAGAGCTAACTAGAGACAGCCTGGCTTACACTTCTGCGACCGGGGGGGCCGTGGGGACCGGCGGGGGGGACACACACACCACTTTAAAAGGCCTGCCCAGCTGAAACAGACCCGGTCATCTTCACAGGCCTGCCAGCCTCACCACCGGCATTCGCTTTCATTAGCTCATTAGCTTTCATTAGCTCGTTAGCTTTCATTAGCCGCGCCATTAGCCGAGGAAATACGCGCTCTAAATCTGTGCTCAAAGTCCCTTGTTCATGTGAATTTTAGTGGAAACACCTGAGACTGGCTTGGGGTTTGTGATGAGCGCAGTCATGTTTGGTTTGTGCATATTACTGAACTATTCAGACACTTTTTTCAGAAACACTCTACAGCCGTAGTTAATCCGAACCCATACATGTTAGTGTGGGCAGGAAGCTGAACTCTTCTGGCACCGCCGTCATCATCGACTGTACTGTCAGCTGTTGTTGGCCTCCTCCATGAACGCTCTGATTTTGAGGTGTTGGCTGAATGTCTTCATTTACATTTCTATTTACATAAATGCACCAAATTACACTGGTTCATACACGCAGTTGATGCGGCTCGAACTGACGCAAAACGCATTCATATACAGTGTAGCAGGAAAAGGGTGGGTGCACTTTATGTAAAAGCCCTGTGTGAATATTCCACCCTTATTCCTCCCATGACATTGTATTTGAATAATTAGCACATTTGTATTCTCTCTCAAATGCGTTTTTAAATATTTTGACAACGTGTTTGCATCTAGTGCAGATATTGAAGTATATTCACAGATTAATATTCCGTTAAGCCTGGCGTAAGCAGATCAGGCGAGAGGGGCCTGCCACTAAGATTGAACTCGGCATCATATCAACATGCCAATACAGCAGGGCTGCCGTGCCGCCACCCTGTCAGCTATCGGCTGTCTCCAGCTACTTCTGCCGGGATCGCTCTGAAAGCTTGTGCCGTCTTTCAGGCGTGGGACTGAGGAGCAGAGAGGAGACAGGGAGAACGCATGAGCTGACAGCCACATGAAGTCCAATCCCCATTTTTTGACAATAGGGAAATATCCAGAGTTCACAGAACAGAGGAAGGAATCCTGGTCCTTTCATCTCGTCATAATTATTTCCAAAAGCAGACATGAAAGAGAGAAAAACGCACATTTTCCTTTTGTTTATAAATTAGAGGACAAGGACGTTTTTGCGATGACATTTCTGATGGCTTTTTCCGTATGTCAGACTGTAGTCTCGCCTAATGATCTGCTATTATACTGAAGTGTTTTTATTGTGGGAAGGAAAGGGAGGGATGAAGATTATTTTTACAAATCTTTACACAATAACGCAGAGAGTAAAAGAAACATGATGTCAACTTTTGGAACTCCAATAACATGGTACCTGACTGTATTAAAGGTTTAGTTTTTTCTCAGTTGGACAGCTGAAGAATACATGTGTCAGATGTTTCATTTATTTATGCACATTGAAAGTATTGGCAAGACAATGGAACAATTTACTAACAAGTAAAAATGGACCTTGGTCAAAGGTATCCCGTCGCCAGTAACTTGTAAGCACACGACCTTGCGAACGTGGTGAGGTTAGTCCTCTACGCCCCTCTACGCCTCTTGTGCTGAGTGGCAGTGAGTGACTGACCGCTCCCTCACACCAGAGCAGGCCTGTTACCAGTCACGCCGCTCTGAGCAGCACTGACCAACAAATGGAGGCTGAATACAAAGCCAACAGCAATCAATACTTTCCTTTGTGAAGGACTAGAACATTCTACAGAGCCATCAATCTGCGATGAGGCATCGACTGATCCACAGTCATCCAGTGCCCTTTGAGAACCTGCTGTATCACAGTCCCACAATGCAGCAGGACACAATACCATAAACATAAATCTCTTCTTAATTCGGTTTGGGCCTATTTGTTGACTGCTGTTTCATATTGTCGACCACCGAGGTCTCACACACACACACACACACACACACATACACACGCACACATGCTGATTTTCACGTGCGTGCGTAGCAAAGGCGATGGGGCCTGTGTGCTGTGTGTCTGCAGTTCTGGTGAGGTTGCCGGCTTCAGCCTCATGGGAGGTAATTATAAAAATAAACACAGAGGAGGCTGTAGCTGTTAATAAATGCGTCATTGTTGACAGTCAGAGTATTGTTTAACATGCATGGTGAGGGGCTGTGGTGTTGCCTTTCAGAAATGCCTGTGTGTGTGTGTGTGTGTGTGTGTGTGTGTGTAGAAATAAGGCTAGATGAGGCCATAGGTCTCATTCTGGTCAGAGTCTGAAACAAATACCCTTTTTTTTGTTACTCCTGCTGTCAGTGTGTGTGCTTTCAGGATTCGGGGGGCATTTGAGGCTATATTTGGGAACAGTATGGAGACTAATAAAAGAGAATGAGATAAATTGGAAGACAAATAGCTGTGAGAAAAAGAGAGATTGAGGCACTCTGAAGAAGCAATGGGGGCTTCTCACAGACCTGGCTGGATTATCCGAGGCCGTAGTCCGCTTGGTAACTCTGCCTCCTGTCAGCCGAGAACACCACGCCACTCTCTGACCAGCAGCGTTCCCAGTCAGTCACACAAGATGCTGTACGATAGGTGGCACTGGTGACCGAGAGGTTCACACACTGCATGTTTGGCACAGACCTCACCTTCATCTCGCTAGTCCACCGTCTGTTATCTTAACCTTCCTGTGAGTCTTCATTTACAGAACCTAGTGCCATAGCAACCATCCACCGAGCTGGGACAAAAATAACATTTGTGCTATTTGCTAAGATCACCACGGAAACTGTGGTTGACTTTTCCCCATATCTTGAAGATTGCTTGTTCTTGAGAAGTCTCAGGTTGAATGGCAAAATCTTTCATCTGTTCTGCAGAGAGAAGTGTAACTGAGAGCGTCACACTCAGAAAGGCCAGCAAGGGGAAAAGAGCCAAATGTTGTTAAACGCAGCCCAGGAAGAATTAAGATTAACAGGCTCCATGTCATTCAGATCCAACAAATGTGTGGCTGGCGTTAAAGCAATTATCCTGACAGTAGGTCTCTGCTATTGACTTTGTTAGCTATTCATTAACCACAAGCTTATCAGATAACTGGAGGTCTTGCTGTGGGAAATCCAGTACCTAAACCTCAAAACCAAGATGCTTTAGGATGTCATATTGTAGCACTGTGATTCATATATAGATAAATAAATTTGCATAATAAAGTGCATTGACAAAAGCATCTGGTGTCCAGGCTGCATTAGGTTCAAGCCGACAACTCTAATGGCAAACCTCTGAGGTGCGTTCACGTATGACACCAGACGTGGCTGAGATTAGTCTGAAGCAAACTGTAGATTCCTGATGCTTGGTTGACCTATGGCTGCTTGAACTCACTGTTAAATTTCCGCAAGAGGACTCGGGTTATTAGAGATGGCCTTCAGATGTGTTCGAACCCGTCACAAATGAATCCAAGGGCCTAAACTAAATAAAGTTATTCATGGGTCTCCCAACTTTCAGCAGGCTTCTGGGTCCAATTACGACATTAATAATGCATGTTTCTGAACTAATAAAGAACACCCTTAGCACCATAAGACATGGAGATCTTTGGAGAAACACCTTTGAGGTTGTGCTTGAGTGGCAAACTTTAGACGTCTTTGTATTAGATCTGACTAAACCTGGCGAGTGCCTTCGTTAAAATGGCGGCCCCATACAGTAGGGCCGATTGATCAGTTTGTTTAATTGAATGTAAATAATGAATTCCCAGGGATAAAATTTGGCCCAGTTGGTAATTGCCTAAGATCACAGCCACCAATTGGCAACTTCAAACCATTACTGTGAGGGTGAGGGCAAGTAAGGATGATTTCCAGGCAAAAGAAAAGGACGAGGAAGACAGAGAAAGATGGTGAGGGAGGGTGAAAAAAAAACCCCTAAACTAATGAGGTACAAAGACCTAATGAGTTTGGTGGAGGGGGGAGGAGGGGAGAAATCGAGTGTTTCCAAAGTCATCTTTAAACTTAGTGAGATGAAACAGAGGCACGGCAGTTGTTTTTGACAGCTCTGGATGAGCGGGCCACAGCTCGGAGAGAGGGGTAATTCCCTATTCCTTTTTCATGATTCCCTTCTCCTTCTCTGCTGGGAGCCTCCTCATCTCTCTTCCCAGTCCCAACATTGATTCTTGAATTAGACTGTTTTATTGAATAATTAATACGCCTCTCCCCGTGATTGATGATTTGCATGGCTTGAATATTAGCTTTTCAATCAAACACTGCTTGTTCTAATGTAATCATATTGAAAACATGTCAAGAAGTGTTTACCCACTTTGCGCGTGATGTCGTCTTAAGCAGCGTCCCAGCCGCTGCGTGCGGCGCTCGCGCGGGGGGGAATAGCCTCGTTGCGCATGCACGCGACTCTCGCACTCCGGCTGCTCGGAAAAGGGCCTGATAGATTCCGCCCCCCCCACACCCGGCCCTTCCTCCACCTCTCCTCCGAGAGCCATCATTTCCTTTTCGAGTGCTTCTCGCAGACTTCGAGAAGGAGCGCTCATATTGAGTGGCAGGGCCCACGAGCATGGGAATAGAGCATTTGTCAGGCGTGTAGCCTGAGTCTCCTGGCGTCAGTGCCATGCTAAAATAAGGCGGAGGGGGGTTTGGGTGGGGGTGGGGGTTGGGATGGGGGGGGGGGTGAGAAAAAAACACATCAATAAGCAAGCGCCCGATATTAAGATTCCGCTCTAATTCCAGGGTGTAGCGCCGCACCAAATCCCGCCATCAGCTGCCACCGCTGCTTGTTTGCGTGTTCGCAGTCCGTTTTTGGGGAGGGCGTGTGTTTAAGCTCGGAGGCCCTTCATCTCGGCGCGCGTCTGCCCGTGTTTAGAACTTCTCCAAACATGCGCGGCGGTTAAATAATTGACGCCAAACACGCTAATGACACGGAGGGGTGGTGTGGTGCAGGGGGAGAGCAGGGAACAGGGCCTGTCGGCATGACTACCGCTCGCCGTCCTCCCACCAGCCTCAGAAACACTGCGCCCACAGCCAAACCCTCCGCCATCACACACCAGGGCCTGTCAGCCAACACTTTTCATTCGTCACGCACACTGAAACGACGTTGCCAGATACTCCACTCAGCCTGCCAATTAAACTTAACGTGAGGTTTCCTTGATCCACATACAAAGAGACTTATCGATATTATTATGTTTTATTTGCTAATATTTACACAAGGTTTTACTCATACACTGCTGGTTATTTCTTTTGTACCAGATGTTGGTAGTGGGCCTCAGCGTAAGGAGTGTGTAGCAGTGGTCAGTCATACAGCAGGGAATCTGGCTTGAATGAGTCCTTGCTGGGAACTGCTGCTTCTCTTCTCCACTTCTACAAGCACTACGCCCGGAAGGAGGGACTTCTCATTTGCAATTATTAAAAAAAAGGGGTCTATTTTTGCATTTTGCCTTCATATAATATAAAATTAGCATTATCCAATGTGCTTGCGCGAAATCTGAAATGTAACAATATAAGAAAATACATGTAGCATACCTGCTTCAGATTAAAGGCACCTTCAAGAAATGCAGCTTCTCCCTGGGGCTTATTACATATCTGCTATATTATTCCAAAAATCATTAGGCTAAATTAAAAAGCTGTTTGAATGCAACTTAATCTTTTAATGTGACCAAAGAGCAAAAAGCAACATTAAAACAGAACTCTAGAACAGAAACCCAATACAAGCAGAGGCAGAAGCCATTGATTATCAATCAGCCAGGTCACTCTGCTTCTGTCTGTGGCCACTGAGACTGAGGTGAGAGTAGAAAGCGGTGAGGACATCTACGTCCCCGCACCAGGGACCCGACTGTGTCTTCTCATTAGTATCCTGGTGGTGCTCGTGGGTGAAAATGGCACGGCTGGATTAGGCATTCACTTAACATGTCGATTCATTAATGTGTTCAGGAATTCCTTTCAGTACAGTAACTGCATTAATGTAACAAGTATTATTAAGATCAATTCAGCATTGCGATTCATAATGAACTGTGAAATGAACTACAGATGTGCTTGCGACATAACACAGTATGCAGCAAACAACCTTGCTCGTAAAACAACGTCACCTCCATCACCTCCACTACCAGCCGTCAAACTTTCTCTCATGCACACGCGTCTAATGTCCAAACTTGTAACTCCACACTAGGAAATCAATTCCAACAGCGTGCATTAGGTAGTACTGTGCTTCGATTATGAAACAGATGCATAATATTTGATGCCCCAGTCTCACAGGCTTGTAGCGCAGTGCTGGGGTGGGGCTGTTCTCTGCTGCTTCAGCTCCCAGACAGGTAACGTCCAGCCGGGTAAAGAAGAACTGTAGGTGTCCAATTACTCTGGAGCTGGGAATCAAAAAGGCCTGGCTGCTTGGGGTTCTTCGAGGACTGGATTAAGTACTTCTGGTAAACCTCTCTCATCTGAAACCGAGCACTGCAGCTGTTGCCACACGAGGCCCTGATTTCTGCAAACGATTCTTTTATTTGTTAATGAGAGGGAGCTCGGTGCAGGACTGAAATGAACGCCACAGCGGTCCACGGGGCGTTTTGTCCAGAATGCTGAACAGGACTAGAGACTGCCTCGCATGGCTGTGAGTGTGACCACTACACTGGGCAATCCTGACATTTTCTTTCTTTCTTTTTTTTTCTAGAATTTTCCCTCACTGTTGTTTTAAACATAGCTTTAGGTTAATAGTATGCAGTATACAGTATGTGTGTCACCAGTGCCAGCAGGGACCGTCCAGTGACTGCAGCCAGCTGAGATGTGTCTGTGAAGCAAGAGACATACTGCGCTTTCTACTAGCAGTCCTGCCTCCACCTTCAACTGACAGAGTAATGGGGAGAAAGAGAGAGGGAGAGAGAGAGAGAGGGAGGGAGAGAGAGGGAGAGAGAGACAGAGTGAGAGAGAAAGAGAGAGAGAGATACAGGCATGGTTATGTGGTTGGAGATCTTACATGGGAATTGTATGACACCTAGGTTAGGCTAACCTTGGTTGGAGGTGAATAAGGGTAGTAGTTCTAGAGAGTGGTGTGGTTGTCTCTTTCTGGCTATCCTGTCAGAGAACTCATATCCTATTTGTCACTTTGGGTCAGGAGTGGTGCCTTTACAACCAGGCTGACACAAAGTGCAGTCTCACTAGAGCAGAGTCCATCCCTCTCTCTCTCTCTTTCTCTTTTTCTCTCTCTGGCCATGATACTAAAGTACATGAAAACTTTGCCACCACAGAAAACCTTGACATCTCAAGAAACAACTCAAACTTATGTGTTCAATGAGATATAAACCAGAGAGATAGGGAGAGATATAAACCAGGAATAGAGAGAGCGTGTGAGAGAGTGAGAGAGAAAGAGAGAGAGAGAATCACTGCCAGCAAATTACATAGATTGCTTACCAAAACTATTGGGTCTGAGACATACTTCTGACAGTTTGTGAATGCATTGAGACAAATGCTCAGCAGCCTTGCCATTGTTAGCAGTCCTGACTGCTTAATTAGAGCCTTGAATTTCAGACAGGCAGCCAGTACATCTAAAAATATGCCTAAACTGATGTTAAAGAGACAGTAAATATGTTACCGTAAATAATATGTTGACAAACAAACTAAGTTTTTAGAGGTTACTGTCTGAGATGTTTACGTACCAGACAAAGTTAAACCCAGCAAATGGTAAACCCCAAGTTGCTCCACATTCACAAAGTGAAGTCTTCACTGTCACACACGATTACGATTAGAAAAAGGGGATCAAAACTGCAGCATCCCTAATTGCATGACATCATGTGATATTTTGTCCTGAGTACATTAACCCTTCGTGGCTCATGTGAGAGAGATGGTGTTTCAGCTGTGGGAGAGAGAGTGTTCAGCGCAAGTTAATTTAAGCCCAGTGTCAACCCTTATTACCGGCATGTAGTCCTTTGTTTAATGCCTCACTGGCTTGGGTCTGGTGCCAATGTGGGAAGCAGGTGGACTGATTATCACTGAAAATACCTTGCCTGCTGATCTGGTCCGTCAGCCTGTGAGACACCCACAGCTGTACCGGCGCTGACCCGGTCGCCCCCCACGCCTCCCCACGGGCCAAGGGATGCCCGTGTCCTCCGGGCCACGAGGGGACGCTGTCCGTCTAGGCTGGTGTCGGGGCGGGAGATTCGCCGCTTGGCATCGTCGGTGTCGTCTGGAGAGGGAGGCGAGATGCGTGGGAGCTGAATTATGGAAGACTCTCAGCCCGAAGACGTGACGTAAAACAGTGTCTCAGCCCGAAGACGTGATGTAAAACTGTGTCTCAGCCCGAAGACGTGACGTAAAACCACAGCAGAACTGCCTTGCCTTCCTGCTTTGGTGTGTTTACTTTGGGAGGTTTTCTTCACTGCTGATGGGATGATATAGTGAGTGTGCACGTGTTGATGGCAGACACGAGGATGTGACATCTTCATCAGGGCTGATAAGGTTCCGTCTGAGAGAAGCATCACCCGCGGGGTGGTGGGGGGAGGGGAAGTGTGTGTGTGTGTATGTGTGTGTGCGTGGGGGGATCAGCCTGGGCTAAGGGTCTCGGACAGCACGTGTGCCCATCCTGCGTGTCTGTCTCCGCGTCTTAATCACGGCGGGGACAGCTTTTCGCCTTCTCCGAGCTGCAATGTTTGGTCTTTTTCAGTGGCGGAGAATGGACAAGCCGGGCCAATTAAGCGTCGTCCTTGACACAGTTACCAAGGCGACAGGGAAAACACGTCTCGCCCCGTCATATTGCTGTTCTCGAAATAGCAAATATCAAGGAGCAATTTGGTAGGTGCGTGATTGTGCGGCAAGACGTGAGGAATTTTGGGAGCGGCTGACGGACGGCCTCGCGCGGCCTTGTCCCGTGCGCCGGGTCGGCTGGACCCGGCAGTGGACCCGGCAGTGGACCCGGCAGTGGATCCGGCGGCGGACCCCCACGTCTGGTCCCCACGTCCCTGAGTGCTGGGTGGACAGGCCTGTCACTCCGTCCTCTTCCTGCAGGCTCTGCGGTCCGCCAGAACAGCGCAGGCTGAGGCATCCAGAGGCCCCGACTAAGCAGCAACTCGGTGGCCGGGACTAGATCCAGCACGCTTGTGGCGTCCCGGAGTCAGGGGGAGGTCTCGCGTGACCACTCGTTCATTAATGATGCATGCTACACATAGCCCAGTGCTGAGCAAACTTTTCCTCAAGCAATGTTGGGCTGAATTTTCTCACTGTCTCGCTCTCTCTCACACACACACACATACACAAGCGCTTACACACATAGAAACAAACCAAGCAATCTGTAGGCCGCCGTTCCAGGCGTTCAGCTGGCTTAAACGCCCAGCGTGAAAATCCAGTGAGTCCAAGCACTTCAGCATGTGTGCGTGCGGCAGAGTGCGCGCGCACGGTTCCCTACGAGACCATAAGACCAAAGCTAATGATCTACATAGTGGCGAGATTGCGTAGCGACACATCACTCCACACCCGGGCCCAGCAGCTACATCAGACGCTCTCAACGCACCGCAGCAAGAGGAAACCTTAGCCATGCGTGAGCCTTCCACCACACAGCCATGTAAAAAAGATTAGTTGTCCAATCGCGTGCGAAATGAGTAGGTTTTGTGATGCCGGCCCCTCTGAACACCAATGCCAAGCGGGCAAAGTGGCCTTTTATTGTTTGGGTGCAGCTTCAGTGAGAACAGCAGACGCGCTATAATTAGTCACTAGGGACCCCTGCTCTTAGAAATAAAGTGACTTGTTTGGTGAGAAATTATTCAGAACACTAACAATGCGAAAGGGATAAATCAACAGCAAAAACAAAAACGCGGACGCACCCAGGCGACTCCATGTGTCGCCGGCATGTGAGCTCCCGTCGAGAGACTTGTTGTGGAGCGCCATCTGCATGCAGGTGCCCTTCCCGAGGCCACACCGGAGCGAGCAGGCGCTCTGCGGCCTGCACGAAGGGCGGGTCCAACTTAAATGCTGTTCGGTGACGGGCTGCTTTGTGGCGGATGAAGGAGGAGGCTTTTGCGGACCGGGTCTCTGCTCCGCTCCTCTCATCCAGCGCTTGGGTTTGCACGTTCCCTCGTGTCCCCTCGTGTCCCCTCGTGTCCCAGACTCTGTGGACTGCTGCCCATTCCAGCTGAAAGCTGAAGCAGCTGATGAAGTTTGGCACTCTCGTAGCTGCAGAGACCTTTGAGAACACCCGCCCCCCAAAAGCCAACGATAATAATAAACTGAAAGGTGAGAACAGTGAGACACTTATAGCTTCTTTTGCCCTCATATACACACACACACACACACACACGCACACACACGCACACACACACACACATAGGCTTTTGTTTTTCAATTTGAAATCAAAAAAGGCTTTTTGTTTTGTTTTTATTGGTCCCCAATGCATTGCACAACTGCACTCAAGTGTAAACTTGGCTGTAATGTAGTGTGCATCTTTTAGAGGATAAAGGAGATCTCCGTCGGTGTGCTCCGTGAAGTGAGGCTTAATCTGAACCTTACTGTACTTCACTCCCTCTCACTGATGTGTCTTTTTCATCTCATCTCTTGATACATAAATATTTGCGGAACTGTGATCTCTGTAAACTGCGTGTCATCACCCAGGCATATGCTCTCCTCACACAAAGATCATGGTTTCCACATTTAATTACCTGTCCTCCTTAGATCAAAGCACATGCACGCTGATACTGGGGTTAAACATCAGAGCAGTGATGTTTAGTGTCAGATTTTCTGTGGAACTGCAAAAACACTTGAGAACTACAAAGGATTGCTTGCACTGAAGGCTGTATGGTTGAAAACTGTAAGGTTCTCTATAAAGCCATTTTGAGCAGGCTTATTAAGAACTGATAAATGATCATTATTATAGCCAAAAGAACAATCCTCATGTATCGAGCATTTTTATTTTACAGTTACACGTATATATTTTCAGACTTAAAAGAGGGATGAAACAGCTTACATCAGCTCCATCAGTTTACAGTCAGTTTACTAACTGCTTTCAGAACCACTTGTCTTTGCAAACTGTTTCATCATCTGCACTGCACTATTTTCTCATGAGGTCAGAACGTGTCGTTGCCCTGGAAAAGATTAGAGCTTCCATGATGAATGACATCATTATTAATTTAGCATGTACCTGTATGATTAATAACAACAGATAATAGCTCATAATAACTGATTTTAGCATATGATATCATATTAAAATGTTCACTGTGCGTGTTAAACACACACACACACACACACACAGAAGCAGAGGAGCTGTGGTCTGTGCCCTGGCTCTCCACCACAGAACCACAGACACGTTTTCATTTTGAGCAAAGTTGAAAGGACCAGGTAATTGAAAAAGAGAAGACAATCCCAGCAGTCTGCTCAGCACAGATGCCAGCTAGACCCTTCAGAGGTATTAACGCATTACACTTTGGGCTCTTACTTTATATTTCTCTCACTGGGGTGGGGGCCATAGGAAAAAAATGGCTTTTTAATGACAACACCTGAAAAGTGTTTTTCATCCGGCCCATGCATCATTGTCAGCAGTGGAGATTAAATCTTATTGTTTCCTTTTGGAGGTCTGACAGAGAGCTGGAGCGGACAGAGGCAAATGCAAAGTATATCAAGATGAAATAAATCCCCCCCTCCCACCCCCCACTCCAGGCCCCACAGGCCTACTGCCCCACACCCCCCCCACAACAAAACTCCAACCCGACACAAACAAGCCCAACACCACCCTCTGTCCCATCGCAGGCCTTCAGCCAGACTGAGGTGATTATCCACAGAGATTGGCCTGCATATGGAAAAGACTGTGCTGACCAGGAAATGTTCTATCAGCCGCTGCGCTGAACTCTCCAGCAGTGCGTGGTCTGGTCCTATAACTGGATATAACTCCAATTAGTACCCGAAGATCAGATTACAGAGGTCAACATGCACATACAGTAGTGGTGTGACATTCTGAGGATGACAGCATATCAGAGTTGAAGGGAATCTAAGACCATCTATGTGACCTTTTCTACTTTTCCTATCGAAACCATAACATTTAAATATATGAACTACATGTAGGGCATCTGGCAAGGTGATTGCATGGAACTATGGGGAAAGGTATTCCGTTAATATAATACATCTTCCACCTCACTTTGTCCACCATATTTCTGGCTCCCTATGTGTCATCCAAAGGCACGTAACCCCCTCGGAACCACATCTGTCCATTATTAATAGTTTTATGATTTATAGGCACTGGGCGGATGGCCCACAGCCTCCAAACAGACAGATATACAATTATCCAAAGCTCACCTTATATGAATGCCGTTTTTCCTGTTGATCTCTCCGCAAGAGACACAGGGTCATTTGTCTGCCTTCCTCCCCGGCGTGAGGCGCAATAAGCCATCTGGTGCATCTAAACATGAAAGATTAAAATGATATACAGTATGAAAGCTCCCTATTCAATTGCTAATGTCCAAGATTTGGGATCAGAGACCAAAACTGTCATTTTTTTTTTTCAGGGCTCGAAAGAGAGACAGAGAGAGCGAGAGAGAGAGAGGGAGAGAGCGAGAGAGAGAGAGAGAGAGAGAGAGAGAGCGAGAGAGAGAGAAAACAAGAGATAATTATACGATCTCCTCGCAGTGCTGTCCTGACTCTGGCCCATGCTGCATATGACTGGTGCGGCTCAGAGAACAATGCCCACCAAATGTCTTATAGGCTAATCCCCTCCATCCTTTGTATTCATTGACGCCTGTTCGGGTGAGCCTTGGGAGCGGCCCGACTCCGGGGCACGGTGGGTCAACATCAAGACCGTGTGCCACGGGCTAGTCAGGCTCCCGTGTAATTATTTCACTTTCCAGCGCTAAACCTTAACGTGGGCTGTTGCAGGAGGGGGTATAAATAAATGGGGGGATTTGAAAGGCCGAAAGAGAGGCAGAGGGAGACCGGGATCCACTGGAGTTTGATCTCCATCTAAGCTGCGGATAATGGAGGGGCCAAATTGGCCGTGCTGTCTGACTGGCTGAGCTGTGATTGGAGCGGGCGCGTTGATTATACTGCCTCTTGCTGAGGGACAGTTAACCAGGCATGGCCTATGGTGCATGAATAAATGGAATCACAAATAGACGAAGATCAATGTATATGTGGATTACAGGCAAAACTTCCAAATGCAACAGCGAGCGTCAGCGCTAACAAGAATGCACGAATTGTTCCTCAAAAATGACCTCCAGCTTGCGACAATGTCAATATTACTGTAAAACTACAGCCAGTCCATGTTAGAAGACTTGCAAGTCTTTTTTGACCGTTTTGCAACTCAAAACAGTGGCAGCCTGATGAAAGCTGTTCATATATGTGCAGCCCATGGTGCATAACCAGGGCTGCAGGGTTCCTGTGATCTGGAGCCACTTTGTCCTGATGTGGCTATGCTACATAGCAGCAGGAGAATCTCTTTCTTCCTCATACACATCCAAGCACACACTCAACTGCTGCTCTCTTTTTTAAAACTTTTTTCCTAAATTAGTTATTGTGTGTACCTGTTTACAATGTAATTGTAATTGTAATTAAAAACTGAGGTAGCCATGACGACTTGATGAGGCTGGTTATTTAAATGTGTGTGGGTGCTCTGTAAACAAAGCTTTTTTTTTTTTTTAGTTTTGCAGGGTCCTGTTTTGCTGTGATCTGTGACATGATGGCTTCCTACACTAAGCATTTCAATGGTACACTGCTAATGTGTGCTCACTGTCCCTAGACTCCATCATTCGTCTTGACCAGCTGATGACCACAGGGCTGTGGAGTCCCTGTGGTTCCACACAGGTCAGGTTATGTCAAATCTTCATTTAGGAATCATTTAAGAGTTTGAAGTTTACTTGGAAATAGAAAGGTATAAGTCAGAGTAGTTATAAGCCCTGGCAGTATTCCCTACCTACCATCCCATTGCTGATGTATCTGACACAGCCCTGGCTCTTATAAGTCAGCTGGGAGGTACAGCCCTTATTATGAAACACACTAAAATGACTCTTGGTTGGTTAAAAACAAAATCATTGTGGAAAGTTCTGCATAGTTATGCTAACTTGAGTCTATATATTTATAATAATGTATGGATAATGCCATTTACTTGTGTGTGTAATCATGCTCTTGGCCTGGACCCGGAAGCAGGGTCAGAAAGCAGCTAAAGTTTCATGTTTGTTCCCTTATGGTACAGTATTCAATTAATCACTGAATTATTGAGTCGTTTTAGCCTTCTCACACAGGTACTACTGGTCTGCCACTGGTCCCATGGTTGGTCACAAAATCATTTTTCTTGCACAGCATCGTTTTCTCATCAGGGTCTACAATTTCTTATCTAGGGCTAGACTAAATAACTCGGTCCAGTAATAATAAATGATGTTCAGCCGAAGGACTATAACGTGATTACTCTGAGTTCAATTAATGTAATGTTCCTGCTGAACTATTGTTAAAGTCATTTATTTGTCATCTCTTTTATGTTAGCAGTAATGGAAATCTTTAAACTATGAAATATTACTCAGACTTGAAAAAAAAAATAGTAAAATACGAATGGTAAAAAGTTTAAAAGTGCAAGACTAAAATGGTATATGCTATATTGCACCACTGAAT
Source organism: Brachyhypopomus occidentalis (assembly GCA_020368025.1). NCBI lineage: Eukaryota > Metazoa > Chordata > Actinopteri > Gymnotiformes > Hypopomidae > Brachyhypopomus > Brachyhypopomus occidentalis. The sequence continues at coordinate 5,422,497 of JAGXOD010000005.1, forward strand.
GGAATATAACACACCATGCACAGTGTTCTGATATGCGTGTCGGGTGCATGATTGATTTCAGAAGTGGTGTGTATGGTTCCAGATTGTACAATGCTGTTGTCATGCTGTGGGTCTCTAGCCAGAGGTCTTTTTTTTTAATTGTCAAACACATTTTCAGATTGAAATGTGTAAGTGCTGCGCAGTCCTGAATATTGATTTGATTTGGCAGGATTGTAATTACACGCTTTTTGTCTTAGACCCTTGTTGAGTGAGGATTTAGATGAAGGGTATTTTGGCAAACACAAAGAAAAGGGTTTCTCCTTTACTCCCCCAAACATCCACCTTCTTAAGAAAACACACACACGCGCGCGCACACACACACACACACACACACACAGACATTACTTGCAGCTCCTCTATGCTGATGTTTGTGTGGAGTGACCATGCAAAGCAGAGTGCTGCTTTTACCTTTATGCCTGACCTTCTACAGCTGGTTAAGTGCAGAAACCCTTCTCCTTACACCTGCCTTTGTGTGCGCTAAAATCAGAGTTTCACATATGAGCAATAAACACACACGAGGAGCGAATAAAAGAACGCTTACAGAAAAATAGGTTAGAAAGAAAATAATTCATTCTGGAAGTTTCCCTTTTTTTGATTTTCATTGAGATCAAAGCCTTGTTTCAGCTCTAATTAACAAAACTAATGCAGATTCCAGACCTTCTGGCACTGGGTAAGGCCTTGGAGGAATAGAGCTGGAAATTTTCTGGAGATTTAAATAATTAATATGACACCTTGAGCTCAGTGGAGAAAGAGCAGCGTCGTGTTCGAGTTTAGAACAATGTCATTGCCAAGTGTAATGCCATTTGTTCAGATGAAAATTAGCTGGGTGGACCAGGCGAGTTCATTGTCTGCCATTCTGGCGGATCAGTGAATTGCTGGGTCTTTTGTCATGGTAACGTGGGCCTTTCAGTGGAACTGTGTAAACTTGCCTCGGGTCCATCCCGGGACGGGGGGCGCTGGGAAAGGCTTGGAGAGCTCGCGCTTGGTCATTTTATGGTTTCTAATCCCCTTAATCCCCGTTAGAAGGGAGCTTGCGAGAGACAAATCTGCTCCCCAAGGTCCTTAGGATTCAAACGCTGCGTTCGCGCAACTGTATCATTTGATAAGGACAGCAGGAGAGGACAGGGAAAAGGGGAGAGGAGTGAAACCTGCTTCACACACACTGCTTCATTATGTCCAAGACCCCATATTTAATTTGGATGCAGTTTTACCTTCACCTATGTTTCATAAGCTTCTGTGAGTCAAATAGGTAGGATAGTGTGCAGTGTATTCAAACAAACACACACCCACACACACACATACACACACGTGCGCACACACACATGGTCTGACCTTTATGCAAATGGCCCTTATGTTCATATGCAGCCAGTTGAGCCCTGTTCTCTCAGAGCAGGCTGCACAGACCTGGTCGGCCCACTGCTATTGAAATGAACGAACCTCTGGTGACAATATTCAGCGCACCCAGTTCATTATCACTCAATTAATACCAAATATGAAGAGGCAGACCAGACACGTCTGTGACCAAGAGTTTACAGTCCGAAGACCAAAGCCAACAGGGAATAGTGGGTCACTTTAATACAGGCCAATGCAGAATGATCAGGGTTAAATGAGACCTTAATAGTCTCATTTCTCAAGCTTAATGTAATTAGTGAAAAGATGAACTGCCCTGAATATGTAAAGCAAATTGGCCTGTTCAAGCAAACTGAGAGAAGTTAGGAAGCTAATGTACAATCTAATTCGGTAATTGATTACAAAGGGATGTGACTAAAAGAAATAGTAATAGGAAACAGAAGAATAGGCAGCCTTTGAAAAGTTGTTTTGGAAAAAAACCACTGTAATTCAATCTAATGACAACTTTCCCTTGTTGAATAGGAAGATTATGACAGAGGTTAGCTGGGAAAGACGCATAGTTTCACAAGACTCCCTTCGAACCCAAACATAGATTCAGAGCCACTTTCTTTGGTCAAGGATGACATGAAAATTTGAAATTGCGGTCGTACAGTTTCCTGAGTGAAACCAAGGCGAAAAGGCTGAACAGCTGTAAATACGACCGACCGAACTCCGCGCGAGTTGTGTTTATACGCTAAGCGCTCGCTCACTATTGTGGCTCGTCATATTAAATGCCGCCGTTAAAACGTACAGATCCACGTGACGCAGTAAAGAAAGCGCGGGGAGTAGAGCCAAGCCCGCGGTTTAGCAGACGTCTCCCTCTGACGCTATCTGCTCTGCATATAGCTAGCAGCCACTGACTTAGCAGTTCAAAACAACAACCGCAAGTACGGGCTTTCCATGGGGTGCCACAGACAGTTAGCGGTTTGATGTTTCTGAGACACAACGGCAAATCACTGTCAACCATACGAAAGAGAAGCCCTGCGATTCAACAGCGGCTACGACTGTTCCATTTTTAATAAAACGCGAAACTGACAGTAGAGGTTCATTGATCCCTGCTTGACTACTATGTATTTAAGATATCTGCGCTAACGGCTGCTCTTTAATAGCCTATTCAGTCCAAGCCTGCAGCAATAAGAAACAAACAACCTCAGAACATGCTTATTTCCACTAACAATCACTGACAAAAAGCTACTTGAGCAAAACGTTCTCTACGTTATATGACCAATAGCAGCTATGGAAATAATTACATGTTGCAGAACAGCCCGTGCACGCCTTTTGTCATTTCCTGTGTATCATTCAAGTACAGCCTGTAAAAGCCACAGGGTGGCCTGGAACAGAGATGTGAGGGGGACAAAAATAAAGAGCTGCGGTTTTCCACTTACTTTCACTCATTAACAACTTTGTAAATATTTGCAGCTTGGAAGGTTGACTGAGAAATATGGCTTTCTTCTATAAAAACCAAGTGTGTTTATTCAGGGCACAATGCACTCTTTACTCTGTTTCGTGGAATCAGATCAGCACTGAGATGAAATCCTTTGTATGGAGCACAGTGTGCAATGGGTTTGTTTCAAGGGCTCAGTCTTTACTTGGGGTGCCGCTGAGAGCGATATGGTAGCAGGGGTGCCGACAGCCTTTGAGGCAGTTCTTGTCTCCGCTAAAACGCTTAGGGCACAAAGGAATCTTCCTTTTGCTCACGTGCGCCCGCCCGGATCGACGCCCTGTCACGGGCTAACTGTAAATTGGGAAGACATCCTGACACTCTCTGACGAAAGTGCTTTTAATAAAGTGGGGAAACAGACCACTGTGCAGTACACAAACAGCGAAAGACGAACAATCCAGCTTCAGATGAAATTACAGGAACCAAAACACGGGCATGAATTACCCGAAGACCCCCAGACGCACGAGCAAAAATAAAAGATGTAGTGGAAAATATCAGACTCAGGACGGGCGTGGAAACGAATGAACTAGCAGGTTTGTTTTGATAATAAACCTTGGAAATCCACCCCGTTCCTCTGAGCCCTCTCCCCTCTTACCATGCTGTCAGGCCTGTGTCCTCCAGGGTTAGCCCTGAAGTCACGGCCATGTCTGTAAGCTCCCAGCACATTCTCATTCAGGCTCCAGCAGCAGGGGGTCAGGCCCAGTGATCCTCTGGGCGATGAATTTATTCACTTAATCTGGGCTACACCTGTAGGTCACGCCAGGGGAATGCTAATCGCTCTGAAGGGAGGGGTGTCCTGCGCTAATCGTGGTGATCTGCATCTGAGACCCATTCCCCACAGACCTGGGGAGGAGGAGGGTGTGGGGTGGAGGGTTCTGGGGGGGCGGGTGGGGTGTCAGACCTGCCAGTGACAGCACTGTCAACAGGGCGAACAGGTAACCGCGCAGCTTCACTTGCTAATAGGAAGGAAGGTCTGGCGTTTTTTTTTTTTTTTTTTTTTTTTTTTTTTTTTTTGTGCTCAGATCTCAGAATAATTTGTCCCCAATTTCCGTGGTCAGATGTTTTGGGGACGGCTTGGAAAGGCTTGGCGGAGCAGGTGGCTCTCAGAGACCCTGCCAGATGCAGATCAGCCAGCCTGTGGGACGTATTCTCTGTCCTCAGCCCTCGCGCCTCCACCACTGCCTCCACCGCTGCCTCCACTGCTGATTTTTATAGCAAAGCTGCGTTCAGCGCATCTCCTGCTTTTCTCCAAAACAGCAATTCAAATCACCACTGTTTAGGACCTTGGCAGCCGTCCTGATCGCTCTCTTTGGTAAATATGCATGAGGCTTTTATGATGGAGACAAACACAAGAGGAGATTTGACTTATGCTTTCATTTGATTGATTATTAAAAAAAAACACTACTGTCAATTTGTATGGATAATTTAATTACAAATTTGCTTTTTAACAGCTTAATGGTTAACAGTGGAAATGCTTTGCAAACACTAATACAGTCCTATGGTGTTTCTTGTTTTGAACTGGATACAGTAGTTTATCACTGTTTCAGAGATTATAATGAATTCTCTGGACAGCCTTCACCACCTGCTGACAAACTATTTGACACCCTGAATCAAATCTAAAGAGTGTCTCATATTTTCATCAGATGTCCCATCTTGGACAGACACAAACGATTTCTGCACAGCCCATATGACACCAAACCCACGAACCCCAACAAGGTGCCTAATAACTTGCGAGCTGAAACCAAATGACTACAGTATATGGCAGAAGAACAAACATTCTCTCTTTAGCCTGAGGTCCCTCGTTTCATCTGTCAAGCATGTTTTAATAATTAATCTGTTTAATACACACTCAGCATCTGCTGGAGACAACTTGGAGTCTTCCACTCAAACTGACTCCCACCGAAGCCACACTGTTTTACACTCTTCAGGTTGAATTCCACAAACTGGATATGCCCCCTGCCCAAGCCTACCCCTCCGCACCCCGGCCCATATATTTTCCACCGGCCAAACGAGCTTTTACCATGGAAGACACAAATATGGATTTCTCCCCAGTGTGCATTGTGTGAACCAAAATGGATTGAGTGTAAATTAAATACGTTTCTTTCCCTGCAGCGCAGAAATGATGTGAGATTAAGCCCATGAATATATACATGGGCCAGTGGTGACCTGTCTGGAGATGCCTGATTTCCCAGTGGGCCTGGCTGACATGGTGGGGGCTTAGGCCCTGGCGGAGGTGGGGAAATCCTACTGCAGGCCCAAATTGAACTTAATCTCATCCCTCATTGTGCTGGAGATGACATGAAATTGCACAATAACCTTAATCGACAAGGAACCGCACTCACTCTGCCGAGCGCTCGCGTGACCATCGGGGGGCTTCCCCAGTCGAGCCGTTTCTTCCACGTGGCACAACGAGTGGGATGACTAAGGCTGTAATTTTTTTTTCTCTCTGGAAGCGCTTAATAATGTCTTCTTGAACAATCAGTGGGTTAATGTGGTCAGGCTCGGGCCAATCATAAACCAATAAGGCTCATCCGGCTCTTGGGTCCCTGGGTAATCCGCAAGGATCCGTTTTCTAGCCGGCCGGGGCGGAGGCAGCCTTGCGCTGGAGCGCGTCTCCACCATCGGGAGGAAAGATTCAATCAGTCCCCCGGGGTTGATTACACCCCTCTCCGGGTTTTGGCTCCCTGCTAACAGGTGCTTCTTATTACGCTGATAGCGAGCCGTCACTGAAGTGGTCATTAGCCATGTGACTGACACCGGCCTCGCTGAGCTGGCTGGGCCGCAGAACCTCTGTGATTGGATGCCCACAGGCGTCCGTCACGGACATCAGTTTCACTGTGTGTCCTGCTCCTCAAAAACATGGGCAGAATCAAACCAACCATGCTCACCAGAAGAAGCTATTTTCATCATAAGCGGAGAATGTCCACTGGGCTACACTGGTTGAGCTCTGAAAACAAGACGATGTGTGCGTGTATTTGTCTTTCCCAAATGAATAACTGAAATTTCTTTAAAAGATCCATGAAGCTGAATAATATATTTGTAAAGTTTCCAGTGACCATGATTGATCATGTCCTGTATTTACCAGGCTCTGGTCTTCTTGTTAAGGAGCTAAACATTACTTCTGGAAGCCATTTGATACTCATGGTGAGGTTTTTTTCTTCAGTAAGAAAAAGAACATTCCCATTCTGTTGCAATTTAGAAGTTTAAAAGTTCATATGTAGTGTTTGTTATATGAGCAAAAAAAAAAAAAATCTTAAAATGCCCAGCAAACATTTGGGGCGTTCCAGTCTCAAAGCAGAACAGATATTCTTAGAATCTAGGTACAATTATACTCAAAGTTCTATAGGCAAGCATGTAGAGAGAATGTTGTCATTATGGGTGGTAATTATGGGTTTGCTTACTGCTGTGCATCTTTTCAGGAAACCAATGAAACTATTGTGACCCACAATGTGCTGGCTGCTACAAGGCTGTCAAGTCCAAAAAATAATTAGGCATCAGAATGAAGACCTCTTTTTTGTCATTCATGTCATGGAATGCAGGAGCACGATCGCCTTGTGAATTCCCACCGCACCTCCTCTACGTCGCATACGTGTGCACGCAGGAGAAGTGAGCTCGGGTCACCCGGCACGCACTGGCGTATTGCAGCTTTGCATGTATTACCAGCACCTAGCGCACACTTGGAGCCCCATTTCCTGTTTAGCGGGACATTCTGGAAGGCCTGCTGCTCCCGTGATTAACGGGCTCGTCATTTGAGATCACAGAGTATCTGTGGCTGGAGAGCGATGTTATTGTTAGCCCTTTCACAGCTTTACTGTGCTCTAAACCCCCTCCCACCCCACCCCACCCCCTTCTGGTTATGAAGGACAGGTGGGCTATTATACACAAAGCTGATTGGCCCATCTGTCTTCCTTTAAGAAGTGTCTCAACTGTGCCACAAACTCTCTGCAGAAGTTGCTTCTGAGGCTGTTGTAAAGGAGCTGCTCGTATGGTGTGAATGTTAACCATAACCAGGGGCAGAGGAAGCAGAGTGTGCCCACAGTCTGAGGCTTACAGGGAACGTGCCCCAGTCCTGCACGGTCATCACAGCTTATTATACACACACTTGACGTTGGCATCGGAGCTTCGCGTTTAATGGCCTTTGTTTTCTTCTGCACAGTCATGGCCTCACCTTGCCGACCCTGACGTTCTGTGCAGCAGAGTGTCTGATGTTATAGCAGATTGCTTTCATACTTGCCTAAGTACTATCATATGCTTCCCATCAGAGCGCACTCTGGCTAGCTGCATTCCAAGCGTATGGCAACTACTGACATAACATGGCATGCATGCCTGTGGTGTACACACACACACACACACACACCTCTCATTACCATAGCCTTTCTCAGCTCTTACAGTTGGGTTTGGAGAAACCTCCTTCAGGCGGCCCTTAGACTCTACTCTAGACGCTACACATGCCAGGTAGCCTTTCCCTGCTACACAAATGTGACCCCATAAGACCACATTTCCCACAGTGCTCAGCAGACAGCCATGGTGCTAGTTTTATCACCCTGTTAAAAGGCTTTAATACTGAAGCAGTGAACACGCTCAATTACCCAGGCTCCCATGGGCATAGGCAGGGGGAGTGGCACACACCCCTCATCTGGGCCTGACTTCACTGTCCCAGTGCAGCCCGGAATTACCAGCCCCTCTTCCCCCGTCTGCCCACACCACCGTGTCTGACTAATTCTGCCTACTGTTGGACGGGTGTTTTTTTTTTTTTTTATTAAATTCTTACTGTAACTGTGCTGTAACACATTAGCTTTAGCATGGAAAAACATCTTTATTTTCCTTTGTTTTGTCTGCTTCATATTCCATGACTACAATTTTGTCACCAAAATACTCTAAAATCCAAATTATTCCAGTGGGACCTCAGACTTGTCTGTCTAAGCAGACGGATGAAGCCACCACATAGAGCATATCCTCTCTCTCCTCTAAGACTAGTGTTTGGCCAGAAACACACACACACATACACACACGCACCGACAGATACATGTCCTTATGAGTGGAAGCCGTTTCCTTGCATGGCATTGCATTGCATGGCTGGGCTGAGTGCACCCTGCCTTGGTCACAATGCCCCAGTGTCTGCTGTCATCTTCTGCATCTCTTATGGCGTATTTATTGATTCTTATTAATAGACTCTTGACTTAAAGTGTGACCCCATTAGATCATTCTATCTAAAGCCAGTCATGAGACCTGGTCTGGTTCCCAGGAGAGATGCCAGAGCCCGTCAGCGCTAATCAGTGGAGCCTATACAGCCAACTGGGTGGGAGGAGAGGGAGGGGGAGATCATCATGGAGGCCTCACTCAGCTCTGAGTCCCATCCCAGGGAGGAGTGGTGGTTGTGGTGGGGGGGTGTGGGGGGTGGGGGTTCTCCTGGGTTCATGATGATTACGAAATACAACATTTCCAGCTTTCAAAGGTCTGATCTCTTAATGCACGAAGAAGTCACTGGGATGTCAGTTTCTTAGAACGGTAAGAAATGTTTGTACTGCCATTTACATTTTTTTGGGTGAAGTTAAGTCTATAAATGAATAAAACTATTCATCTAAACCATTAAAAAAAGAAGACAGAGGAACAAAGCATAAACACCTAAGATGTATAAATGAATTGTGTGTGTGTGTGTATACATTAGAGAGAGAGAGAGAGAGAGAGAGAGGAGGGGCTGCACATAGGTCTACACTGTAAGTAGTAGGCACTTTGTCTTTTTTGTCATTATGTGCAGTGGCATTGCCCAGCATGCTTTGCTGTGATCTCTCCATCACGTAGGCACAGTTCATTGTTAGTTCACATCTGTCACTCACTGCTCAGGGTTCCTTATTAGTGTTGTTTTCAGAGAAATCCCATGGCCTGTAAGGTAGATGCAAGCCTGCTCTCTGTTCACACACACACACCCACACACACACACATACACACACACATACACACACACACAATCAGAGAGATCTGGACTTCTTGCTCCAGGTTAGACTGCTCCAGAGATCTCTCGTGGTATTGGAAAACCGAACAAAACAAAAGTAATGTATTCATGTATATTTTCACCCATACCCTCGGAAGACTGGGGTGGTGTATGCACGGCTATCATTCCACTTTAAGTGAATTAAGATTGACTGATATAAGCCTCCAGGAGCTTCAGTGGAAGGCTGTACACATAGTGTGTTTTTGGGAGAAACAGTGTCATAAACTGACCTGTAACGTGGCTGTTAAGTGCGGTCGACTGCTTTTCTTAAAGCCCCTTAGTCATCGTGCTGCATCAAACACTCTCATGATCTCCCTGTGTTGTTTCGATCCACTGTGGGCATTTCAAAACATGACACACTCCCTGTCAGAAGCTGAACAATATGGAATAACACTCATTTACATTTACATTTACATTTACGGCATTTCGCAGACGCTCTTATCCAGAGCGACTTACAATAGTACTATGTGTTCAGTCAGAATATGCATCTCTATCTAGTATAAACAGGTTTAAGTCCAAACTACTTGGTCAAGCACTGCCATAAACCGTTGCTAGTGCTGATGCCTAGAAAGAAGACAACAAAATATAAGATTAGACAATACCTATCAAGACTGAAATACCTACAAGCACTCTGCTTGCTCCTTTTCAAATCGTGATTGAAATAACAGCTTTCCCTCCAGGAGGAAAGCCACTAAGCTGCTTCCTGAGAAACACATGGCAGGTAAGGCGGATCACCAACATTTATTAGCGCTATAAGCTCATTTGGAATTGCAGCTACTGTTCTACAGTGTTCAGCAATTCAAAGTGGGCGTGAAAGGCTTGCACGTTGTGTTGCGAACGTCTTTGATGTGTTTGGATCTCCAGTGGGTCCTGATGCAGAAAACAGGTCCTAGTGTACTATCAAAATTGGTCACCACACTGGAGACACCTCCTCAGGAAGGACGAGGAGAACCGAGAAGTGTCCAGCGGTTCCCCGTCGCTCTCCAGGTGTGGGGAGCACAGCTACGGATGGGGAAAGGACCAGGACTAGCCAAACATCTCAGGGGGTAACTGTCGCTCCCCTAGAACCACAGAAGTGGGGTACAGGGGGTGGGGGAAGAGATCTGGAACGGTGAGCTTCCTCTCTCCCGCACTCCCCCACTGTCAGCGGGGGAGAACGAGGCATTCTCCTCCCTCAGCTCTCTGAAAGGATAGAAATGTTGGCGGTGGAGGTGATAACCCTTTTGTTTTGTCTGTAATCCATCACATGGGCTGTCAGGGTGAGCAGCCATACCAGGCTCCAGAGCTCCCTTCATCTGACAGCTCCATGCATCAGACAGCAAAGAGTGGAATTAGATCAAAGTGGCGGGAGGCAGTGGCGGATTGATGTGCTTTGCCATCGTGTTTGTATCTTCATACTGGCTGTGACGTGCGGCACTGCCGCGCCTTTGAGAGCCGGGTGGCTATGAGGATGCCGGCTTCTGGGGCTCCCCGTGACTGACGGTAATGCATGTAACCTTTGTAAAGGTAGAGGTTGAGTGACACACTGGATTACAGTACAGAATATTTAACGTTGTGTTTACGTGTTTGCAGAGGGGGTCGGGTGGGGTTGGGGGAGACACCTGTTCACTGTGTGTATGTGAGAGAGAGAGTGTGTGTGTGTGTGTGTTTGTGGTTTGGTTGGAGACACTAGGACTGTTGGGGGCTTAATGGGCAACAGATTAAACTTTAGACATTTAGCTTTCACACCAGACAGGAGAGGACCTGACTGTAGAAAAGGGAAAGAAGTCATATTGTGAGAAAGGGGATTCTTATGAAAAAAAAAGTAAAAAATAGACCATGTGACAAGAACTATTCCTAGGCAGAAGTAGGTACTTATTGCAGTCTGGAGAAGTCCGGAGCATTAAATATTGTATTTTAGCTTTACTTTAATTTAATTGAAACCCTTGAGAAAGGTCTAAATATTGGTGCCTAATTTAGTCATAGTCATTTAGTCATTGTCTCTAATTTAGTCATACTGACATATTTATGGTACCAAGAATCATATATCACATTATGATGTAATAATGGCTTAACACTGATGCCAGCACATACACTGTGCGTCGTCAGCCTGAGTTCCTGGTGATCCACATGTGCTGTATGGTTGGTTAAAAATATTCCGGGTAGGTTAATCTTAATCATAGGTTCCGGGTGCGCGTGGCTTAGCATAACCTTCTCATTAGCGTGTGCGGATGGCGGCTACCTGCCTTCTCTCAGACACAATGTTCCCAGCTCCCACTTGCAAAGTGAAACACAAGCACTACATTCATAATAAAGCCCAAACCTGTTATTTCAATTGACCTCCACCACATCAAGTTGTCAATGATCTCAACCGAGGACTCAAAGTTTCGCTCATCGAGGCAGACTTCATCATGATGGGCATTTGTTTTAGAATATGGCCTTTAGGAAGAGGCAGCCGCGTTTGGCGAAAAACGCAAATGATGTGACAAGGCATTTAGCCCAAGTGCATTTAAAAATAGTAATAGCTACACAGCCGCGAGGGTTTATGGAAATGGCCAAATGCTGATGCACCGTGCTGGGCTGCAACAATTCTCTCCTATTCAAAACCACATCAACGGCTGTGGGTCCACCTTGTTTAGATTGCATGCCATTTGGCCTTTAATTGCAATGAATGTTGCCCAAGCTGTCAAATGTTTTGACATGACTGCACATTCATCCCGGACAAATGTGGCCAAAACCGGTCAAATGAGGCATAATCTCCGAGCCGTAGCCAAGAAGACATAAACAAACAAGGATCAAGAAAAGGTGCAGGGAACAGATGCTCAGAAAGTGAATTTGTTTTAGAGGGAATTTCTTGTCAGAACGCAGTGGGTAATACTGAGGTGATCTGTGTGGTGGAATCTTTTGCAGCAATTTTATTGTGTTTTTGTCATATGTTTATGAGATGTATGATGGACATAGCCCTCTGGTGACTGTAGTCTTCCATTAGTCTTGCTCCACATGGATTAGGATTAGGATTGAGTGCATCAAAACTATAGTGTAAATGCAAACCTGGCTTCTAGGATCCATGAAGAGCAGATGTCACCCACAGCAGGTATGGTGTCACACTCACTTTAATATTTGACAACTTCGTGAAGAGATACACTTGCATATGTGCAGGGCATGTTTCTGTCTGTTTTGGGCAAACAATGTACAGCAAAAAGTATATCAAACAATTCACAAAAACTACTGATGTAACATGGAAATATTCTGCTGATAGAAAGAACTATCCTAGGTTTGTGATGTAAACACACCTGCTGATATATAGACATAGCTGATATAGAGATATATATATGCAAATGTTAACAGAATCAAGCTAGATGACTGGTCAGCTGTTTCTGATGTCATAATTAGGCAGTGGCAGGGCGCGGCTCAGGACAGCAGTGAATTGAAGAGGAAAAACAGTGGAATACTATTTATAAAACATCTCTCCATCACATCCTCGCAGTCTTCTGGGAGCAGCTTTGCAGCCGCGGGACAGGTGGCCGTCTCCAGCCAGGGTTTCCGTGCGTCCTGTAGCGGAGGCTCTCTTACGTACGGGACGTGTCATCAGGGATGGGACGCATTTTCCTGCATTGTATTATTATGGGACGGCAATTTATTTTGTGGCTTGTGATTCTTCCAGTCGCAACGTGGCTCGTGTGAGCTTTACTGTTTCTTCTTTTTTTTTTTTTTGGTCCAGAATAATACATTTAAATAAACCGTGTTTATAGACTTCACATATCAACAGCATGGGAAACTAGGGCAAATTTAAATGAGCAATATTTTTACAGAAAAAAAGTGTGAAGTCGGTCATAAAAGTAATGCCTATAACATTTTTATAACATTAGCTAGCATGCATGCATGGTGTGCTGATGAACGGACAGAACATCCCTCTTTCTGTTCTTTATAGTCCAGCTACATTCTATGTATGTGGGCGTTAATTCATTAACAAATGCTTTTGTTAACCTTTTGTTTTCTTCTCACATCATTATCTTCACTGCACACACTGAGAATGAAAGTGTGTGGCTGGAGAGAATGTGCGTGTTTGCATGGGAGCGTGTCTGTGTGTGGATGACATGGACATCCTGGCTGTGCTCACTCTCCTTCCCAGTAGGGGCAGCGTTGTTCGTGCTGGCTTTTAGGAGACCGAAGCCTGTCATTAGTCCTTGTTAACAGTGTGCTGACGTCCCGGCGCGTATTTAAAGGTTTGCTCTTTGCTCGTGGTAAAAACATGATGGCTGCCTGGGCAGCCTCCAGCTCGGGAGAGCTTTGTAGCGTTAGCTTGTAGTGTTAGCCAGTGGCAATAAATAAACCATAAGGCAAGACACACGGGGGGGGGTCTCCTCACTACGCTGTGAACTCTCGACAGGTTCCTGGCCTGTCCTCTTCTTCCTGCCTCCTATCCATATATACAGGGCATTTGGATTCATATTGCTGTGCATTCAGAATTCCTAAAGGCGGGCATGGGGGGCGTTTCCTGGACGTGGAGCTTTGGCCTGTACCCGGGAGCGTCGGAGCAGCGCGGGACGCTCTGACCCCCTTTTTTGACTCCGTGCCTCGGCGGTGCCGGCTCTCGGAGCGAGCAGCCTTGATCGTGCCAAGAGGACGTAAGCAGAGGAGAAAGAAGATCGACAGGCGCAAAGAGCAAGTGTCAGAGTTAAAGGGAGGCAGACATCCCCCTCGCCAGCGGTGGCGTGGCACGGCCAGGGTCTCGCCGCCGGAGTCTTTATGAAATTTAGATGACGCATCAGAAGGCCACAAGAGTTTCTTTGATTGTGGAACTGTTGGCTGAAAAATACATTAGTCATGGATGAGCCTCATTGCTTTGAGAGGCAGGGCAAGGGAGAGAGAGAAGCTTGCGTGTGCGCACAGATACAGATGCACACGTACACACACACACACACACACACACACACACACACACACACACACAGGCAGCCTTCACCCCCTGTGCCTGGAGACAGGCAGAGAGAGCTCCTCAGTGTCATTCCCAATCGCCATGATCTAAATATATAAGAATTGATGGTGCCTTCCACCAAATGCTGTTACGGGGAACCTGGTTTGTTTATTTAATGAAGGCCGTGTCAGTGTGGATCTGCGTCCTTGCGCTTGAAACAGTGGCAGGTGTTGGTGGCAGATTTTCCTGAGATAGGGGCACTGAATTAACAAATTCAATTTACATAATACTTGTGAGGGAGGACTGGCCGCTCCCTGTCTAAGTGTTCCTGCTGCTTATGTGTACGGGTGTGTTGGCTGTCTCACTGCGTCCAGATGTCCAGACACTAAGTACTGGCCCTATGGACTACAGAGGGTTGGTAGGACATAGAGTCTCCCTTAACCCCTTAAAGAGAGTCATGGGGTGGACACAGAGTCCGGACACACTTAACATTAAACACTCTCTAAATCTTCGAGCTTCAAGTGGTTTATTATGGCCGTTTTCAATGGTACAGATACACAGTTTAATTGTGTCTTTCCCTTTTAATCGATACTATAGCTAAATAATATGAAATGCATGAATGGCAACAGTTTTACAATTTGTTGCCATGAAAACACACATCATAGGCAGATGCAGTGACAGAAAGATAAAACACACACACACACACACACAGATTTCTCAGTTACAGCAGTGACAGTTCCAAAACCCTACTGTGTACATTTCAAATGATTCAATTGGATGAATGAGCATATGTTCACTGCTGCATCATAAAGTTAAATTATGCACATCTTAATTGGATTTCGTCTGGCTTATCGAGTTCGAAACGCAGCGAAATGCAATACGAAGCGGCCTTTTAATTTGCGACCTCTCCTTCGGCGTTTGGTTTTGGACGGATCATCTGCTATGGCGTGAGGTTCCAGGTTGTGAGGAGCATGTCACATCACAGGGAGGCTGCAGCGTAAGCCAGGCTGCTCTCGCCGACTCATTTGTCTTCATACTAACAGAGCGAATGGCCTGGGCTCTCAGGGAAAATCAATTTGCGGTCATGGTTTAGTTCAGTAAAAGCAGCTTTATACATCTATTACGCATGTATGTGATAAAATGCACGGGCATTTGATAAATAGGTGGATTTAGATCATGTGCTCAGTGCGCGATCTGTATTCAAGCGCGTGTGCAGGAATTATTGCAACACCATATACTGTATTGCGAGAAGTGTTGCGAGGTTTTATTCACGACGTTTTCACCTCCCACACACTCTGATGCCACATTGTGATGCATGTTTGTGATGTTTACTGCTAAATATTGATGGACATCTGGTGTTCTATTCATCCCCCCATCAAAAAAAGCCACCCAGTGAAATCACGTCAGCCCTCTCTCTCTCTCTGCCTCTCTGACTGTCTGTCTCTCTCTGTCTCTCTCTCTGCCTCTCTGACTGTCTGTCTCTCTCTGTCTCTCTCTCTCTCTCGCTGGCTGTCTTTCTCACCAACACTGCGCTCACTCTTATTTTCCAGGAATAACTGCCTCAAAGGCACGGTATTTTGGCAAGGGGATGGACAGGTATTAGGTAGACTGCTGGGACAGGAAGAATATACGCTTGCCCAAGAAATTTGTACAATACCCAGACGTGTGCAGAGGGTGCTGGGTAGTGAAGTTTTCTTCAAATGGAAAAATAAACACATTGTGTGGTCTATGAACTGAAATAGATTGAGCTTAGCATGTTATTTTAGAAGGAATATCATATGCAACGTGAAATTTAGCTCGGCTAAATTTTATGTTCTTTAAATTTATTACATTTTTTTAATTTAAATCTACATTTTTATTTCTAATTTTATTTATGGATCTTACTATATAAAATTGTCATAAACTTGAGAAATTGCTTCATTCCTGTGTAACGCTTCAAAACAGCACAGTGGTTTATTAAAAAGACGACGTATGTAAATCATACTGCTCTTTTTCTCACCAAACACAATGAATGCTGTTCAGGTTCATAATTGTATAATTCACTGGTCATATTGGAAACATGAATCATGGGAAACATCTTCAACCGCTGGATAGGGGCTGATTACTGGATGGCTGTGAAAATGTAAAAACTTTGGTTTGCCAGGCACAGCTGATCGGGAAAGATCAAAGCCAGCACTGTTTGGTCCTTTCTTAATTAGTGGTAGCTGAGAGACACTCACTTTTCTATTGTTAATAGTTGACACATGTAGTGGTAGCCCATGCAGACAGTGTGTGTGTTATTGTCTGTCTACATTTGGATGTGTGTGTGTGTCTGCCTGCGCTCCTCTGTGTGTGTGTGTTTGTGTCTGCCTGCACTCCTCTGTGTGTGTGTGTGTGTGTGTCTGCCTGCTCTCCTCTGTGTGTGTGTGTGTGTGTGTCTGCCTGCTCTCCTCTGTGTGTGTGTGTGTGTGTGTCTGCCTGCTCTCCTCTGTGTGTGTGTGTGTGTGTCTGCCTGCTCTCCTCTGTGTGTGTGTGTGTGTCTGCCTGCTCTCCTCTGTGTGTGTGTGTGTGTGTGTGTCTGCCTGCTCTCCTCTGTGTGTGTGTGTGTGTGTGTGTGTGTGTGTGTGTCTGAGCCAGCCATCGAGCAGGCAGAAACGAGCATTCTCGCTGGGCGCAAATCAAAGCGACAAAGAGCACAATAACCCACAGGTCTGAAATGATGAGGCTCTTTAGATTAGGGAAAAAAAATCTGCATCCCAGCAGCAACCCCGTGCACGGCTCTAATCGCTTCAAATGAAGTAATGAAGGAGACACTGACGATGCCAGATCCCCTCTCCTGTTCCGCAAGGTGCAACACTTGTTTGTGCGAATGTCTGGCAATTAAAAATAATTGGGAAGCAGGTTTGCCTCTAAATCTTCCAAGAGTGCCTGTTATGATCTAATGAAGCTTCATTAGCCATGCTGAAAGCTGAGAGCTCTGTATGACAACGGCAATTAGACAGGATCATAGGCAAAATCATTAAAAATACCCAGACTAAGATTAGCTTTTCACTTAATGACCAATTCATTAGCTAATTGATTTCTTATTAGTTACAGGCAAAAAATCCTGCTTGGGCTTCTGCACGACTAATTAACAGCATTTACACCATTAGTCAGTTGCCTAATTTTCAGGAAAACAACTTTGGAACGGAGCGTGACTCCGAGGCTTCAGGCTTCTTTCCTTCCCTCTTATCCCCTCGCCGACATTGTGGGCTCATTTTCACCACGCGCCCATGTATATGTGTGTGTGTGTGTGTGTGTGCGGCTGCTAATGTGACCAATGTTTCCTAATCATGCATGCGGACCGTGCGAGAGAGGCGGTGTGTGCCGACGGAAGGGTTAGGGCCAGCAGCGCCAGCTCCACCGCTCAACACCACGCCGACATGGCCGTTATGGTTTATATTCCATATGACAACGCATAAAGGTCTTCTTCAAACCCGTGTCCACCTTAGGTACGTCAAAGAGACTGAGATGGATACAGGTCTTTCTTTCTGTTGCAATCTATCATATTTTCAGCAAAAATAATGCCTGATATTCAGTCCTGTATTATTAAAAAAAAATATTTGTCAGAGAGAAATTTTAGAAATAAATTAAGAAATACAGGGGAAAATATCAATCTAATTAATATAAAGTGGAAAATTATTTTGTCACTAAAGGTCTTTTTCTCAAAGTGATCTGTCAGACACTGAGGCTTCTGATATGTGAAACGCAGAAATTAATTCATCTCTATGATCAAAAAGTGAATCCTTGTGTCATGTGACACACCAAATGCTCACAGTGTCAGATCTACAGAAGCATGTGCAAGGACAGGTGGCATAGCGCCTAGCGTCCTTCTATCGTCTAATGAGACTGTGTGGTCATCCTCTTGGTTTGGGGTCTTCTGGTGGACAGTGGTCATATATGGACTTGGCTGAGGATTTGCTGGAAAATAAGGGAGGTGCAAAGCAGCTGTTTGGTGTTTAAAGGCCTGAAACTCGCCCACACACAATACACATGGATATTTCTGAGTTTTAGGAAAACTAACTGCATTGTGATGCAAAACCTTTTTCAGCTGAAACTACAAAACCATCAAAGACTTTGGTAGCCATTGATGTCTGGTTATCCACAAATGAATGCATATAAGTGTTCTGTTCATGGCTGTCGTACCTATATGATGTCAGCGTGTCTCCAGCCCCCTTGCTGAGGGTCAGTGTCTCTGAAACATGTTGTTCTTCGTTCATGTCCAGTGCTAGCTCCAACAGTGGTTGAATGGCTAAACCCAGGGGGACATGGGGACACAGCGTGACAGATGGGGGTGACTGGTGACTCTGCGCAGGGACTCGTCTACAGATGGCGGCCCCCTCAGTCCCCCCACACATCACCCCCCCTTTCCATTCGACCCTCACTCGCCTGGGGGAGAGAGAGAGAGAGAGAGAGAGAGAGGGGAGAGAGAGAGAGAGAATGGAGCCCCTCACCTTCACCTCAGCACTGTTAGCCATGTCCAGTGCTTCTTAATCAGACAAGCCACCGCACAGCCTTACGCTAATTAATCTTAACGAGCCTGCCGATCAGTGGCTTCGTCTTTTTAAGATGATTCCATAAGTCACCCTCAACAAATGGACATGCCACCCACCTCCAACACTGGACCACAGAAACAACGATGATAACAAAATAATGTAACATTAAAAAAAATCATTTAATTGCATGACTGAGCAAGTGTCGGGGGAAGGGAGGGGGGGGGTCCATAAAAGCTTGCCTTCATGTCAAATGGGAGCACAGTCTTTAAGTGACACAGGACATCCGTAGACTGAAATAATGGCGCGGCTGCATACACTTAGCCACTCACTTACAGTAAGCAAAAGTCTATGGCCTTCACCCACCAAGAGGGAGAATCACAGATCAATGGACACTGTGGGAGCAATGGCTGCTGGGTCGACCTCCGGCTCTAACTGCACGAAACAACCATCACAAGCTTTTATTGATCACATTATGTAGACGTGCAATAACTGAGTCTTCTATGTAAGACAGGGCGGCAGGAGCTTGGGTGGAGATGGGAGGGGTTTGGGGGTGGTAACCTTATAAACAATTGACGACATGACACAACCTAGTGTGTAAATTTCTCCATCTGCTTAAGTGGTCTAAACAGAGCTTGTGTACTGAACACCCGAATGAAAAGAACTCACAAGGATGATGTGGTTTCCCCTTCAGAACCATGTATAATTGACCATGCGTTAACCTCAAATGCCAAATTGGGAGCCCATTTCAAGAGTCCACTGAATGACACCATGATTCAGCGGTGCGAAGCCCTCCGATGATCACGTTCCGCTTCCGAGTGGCCCTCAGCGCAGGAAAACCCAGCAGAGGGGCCCCAGACTCCAGTCAGCACTGCTCTCCGTGCGTGTCCTTCCAGACCCCGCAAGCAGCCTTGCACCTCCGAGGGAGAAACGAGCGGAAAACATCTCTGCGAATGGGGACCTCGAACACTGCATTGTGCATCTTTTATAAACTCTTTCTTATGGTATTGATTTAAGCTTATTGTGCTGAGCCATCTTATTTCCCCAGAGTCCCGAGCTATTAACTCTGATATCATCAGGAAAGATCCTCTTACTGAAATTCCCTTGTCACGTCTCATCTTGCAGGCTACACGGGCCCGTGACCTGTGATGGATAAAACACTGTTGTTGCTATGTGCGTCATATTTTATCACACCAGATATCTCGGCTGTGCGCGTCTCCCTGCACAACGCGCTCTGAGCAGGCCGACCAAAGGGGGACTGCGAAATGGTGGAGGCGAAACTGTGACATCACTGTGGAAGTGACAATGGTTTTAAAGAGGAATTCCACGCTAAAATCAACTTTCCACATTTTTCTTGACAGTCTCTCACTTTTATGCAGACAGAAAAAAAATCTTTTTGAACTCTTACATGTTTTTTATTTCAAGAAAGAGTATGCTTGCTCTTGGTTTGGAGTTGCCAGACCTGTCAAAGCAATGTTACATCAGCTGGCGAGTCTGGAAGCAGAACGCATTTTCAGTTTTATTTCAAAACAAGAAAGTCGGCATTGTCTTTCTTGAAAATGCATCAAATAACAGTCTGCAACTCATTAATATATAGGTGTACCAAGTGCTGCTTTTGTGGGGATAGATGTGAAATTTGCCATTAATCGCCCATTATTTAAACAGTTAACTAATAGTTGACATGACAGATGCGTGTGCAGGTTATTTCCCAAAACGAAAGCATTTGCATGTAAGGAGTAATTTGTATTAGTGTGAAGTTATCATGGGTGACATCACTGGGTTGTTACCATGAGATCTCCTTTTCTATCGCATTCCTGCCTTTATTAGTTTATATTTTAAATACGACTCTTTCTTCTAATACAGTGATTTCCTAGCTTGATATTCAGCATTTCCCAGCAAAACTGACACAGACGACCGTTTGGAGGAAGATCACATGTGGAACAGTGGAACTGACTATACATCAAAAGCCATTCACATGGTCAACAAGCACCATCACTATTAGCCATGAATGAATGGTGCGGATCGCGGCTGGGAGCACGCAAACCGCACCATCACACACGCTCCCTGCTGCGAGGAAGGGCTGGGAGTAGGAAAGAAAGAGAGGTGAGATCAAGAGGTTTTGAGGAATAGTCAGTGGATTATTGTGTTTTCGCAGCAAATCGCCTCAACATTTTAGGGTAGAAAGTCAATTTCATGGCTCTTTTGAGTCGGGAGCCTTCACCCTGTGGGCAGATCGCAGCAAAGAAGGAACGTTATAAAACAAACACATCCTCTAGGGGTCTCCTGCTCTCTCGCGGGCTCTCTAACCCTCTCGCTCTCTAACCCCTCCTCTCTCTGTATTCTTGTATTTCTGGTAATTTTGACATGCCTGAGATAAATGAACAGATTCAGATTATCTGCTTGTATAAGCAAATGAATAAGTGCTCTAGCAAAATTGTGACTTAGAAATGTGTAAAAAAAAAAATTTAGCTTTTGCCTTTTGGGGGACTGAGGATGAGGGTGGGGGTAGTTGATAATGAAAACTATTAATTCTGGGGGAAAGCTGTCGGAGTGAAGTACTGATCGTTATCTTAAACGTACGCAGTCCCGTGCGCAACATTCAAAAAAACGTCTTCTTTTCTGCGGCCTCTGCGCTAATCAGCGGGGACAAAACGTTTGTAAAAACAACCTGCCAAATTGCAACCATTAAAGATATGATTCATTAGCATTCATCTTGCATACATAAGGGATCCATGCAAATGAGTTAGCAAGTTCACATGGTGTTTGGGCATTAGTCAGAGTTATCTCTTTTCTGCCAGAAAAAGACGTGACTATCCCTTCCCCATAACAAGATGCCTAACCCATGGAAGAATGAATGCCGCTTGAAGTTCAGCCGTTCTGATCCAGCCAAGAAGAAGCTAAAGTTGGAACCCGTCACCAGACGAAAGATTAAATGGCGCGCCGCCAGTGTGTACGTACCACAAACACGGTTACATCAGAGATTTTAATACGCCCAAACCAGACAGCAAACGGCATCGAACTTAATAAAGCAGTTTATTTGCTAATAACGTGCCAAAAGCCAATCAAAGTTAGGAGAGCTTCGCCATAACTGGTTATTAAGACATAATAAGGTTTACATTTTGCATAGAAGCGGGACCATGCGTACTATATCTGATAACAGATTAAGAAAACGCACATAATTTAAGGCGATTATTTCTTAAAGTGCCACTGTTCCACCTGCTCGCTCTCAGTAGTTTTTGGTTTTGGAAACAGCATGAGAACTCGGCTGGATAGCAACCTAGGTTAATAAAGAGCCAAGAGCTGCAATAATTCACTATATCTGATTCACGGAAAATATGAATCTCACTTTATACCAGAATAACATAACGGCGTAATAAAACGTTAGAAAATGTGCGTGCGTTTCCCTGCGCGTCACATCCACCTGGATCCCATACGGGCGCCATCAAAACACATTAAAACACTGCTGCGTTCTGTACGGTATATCTAGCAGTATTTTTTGAAACTTTGGTAATTACTCTCAATATATTCAACGAGAAGAATTAGTTTGTTTCAGAAATAAAACGAGAATGAGAATATAAAAGAGACCAGAACTCAACTGAATACCAGAAAGGGCTGGAATGGTATTAAACCAAGGCAGGAAAGTTGTTCCATTTCTCTGTTCTGAACGAAACCTATTGGAATACAAAAAGACACGAGTTAAATGTTCATGTTCGCGTCGGCTGTAGGTTCAGATTTGAAATTGTTATTGACATTCTACCTGAAGACTTATTTATTTCTAGTCCAAATATGGACTGCAATCCATCAACCTGTCTGCCCTTGATTCGGTCACTTCCACTAAAACCTTTTAGAACTTAATTGTGATTTAATTGTGTACGCAGTGGCAATTTACCCCTAAAAGGTCATACCAGGAAACAAGGAGACAAAACGAATATCAGAATTATGAAATAGACTACATTATGATTAGCTACTGATGTTTGGTTTCTCATTTGTTTAGTGAGGTAGGCCATAGGATGTATTCTGCTTTTCCCGCGGACATAAAATTAGTTTCTTGCACATTAATGCAAAAAATCCCTAATTACGAAATCGGGTTTTTAGAAAGTAAGTCTACACTAATGTGAGGTTTCTTGTTATTATATCTCAAACAAACGCGTAACTAAATGACGCGTGTAACTTACTATTAGACACAAACAAGCAACCTCTCCAAGGCGACACCGAGAACTGTGTTTGAATTACCAAGACGTGAGAGTAGGGGAGAGTGCGGGCTCTATTTCAGTCAGTTCGCCAACATTTGAAGCTTGTAAATACGAGTCGTGCATCTCGTCGACACTAAGCACAGAAGGTGGCATCGAAGCGACTTCTCGATTGTCTCTGCGGTGTTTTTATATCTTCGACGCTGTTATTGGGAGCCACGTGAGGATTATTTGTGCTTTAGTGGGGCTACACATTTCGAAACATGTAACATCGACTTTCATACATCGAGTTTCAACCATGATTTTCAATTTCAATAATTAGCATACTTTAAAACAGGAAAAAATAGTTTAAAATTGTCTCAGTTTTTGCTAGGCACATTTTCGCCATTTTGTTCGCATATAAAATAAATATATTTGGTGTACAGGCCTACTAAATAGATGTACACCTGATGCCTCTGATCTCTTGACCTAACTGACCTCATACGTCTCAGGAGCTGCGAACAAGTACTACATATATATATATATATATACAGTATAGACACGTCAGCTCAGCTGGGTGTATTTGCTTGCGGCAATCAAAGTTATCTACCTTACACATCAATCTCAAAAAGAGTCACGTCTAAGAAGGCCGTATAATTAATGCAGAAAATTGTAGTAGGTCACATGGTGGAAATCTTAAAATATGCCAACGCAATCTTAAACGTGTTTGAGATAAATAAAATCCTGTCAACCACGTCATCGGCGGGGTTGATAAGCGCTGTATCACAACAGTGTGCTCAACAGACCGTGCACGGGGAATAGACCTGCTCGAGTCTGCTTTTTTAATTTCTTGATCAATCTCTGTTCTGCGCATGTGATAACATCATTGTGGCATATATAAGCATCTTATGTATTTTTAAAACAATAATTTCTTGCGAATATTCTCACTGTTTGCTGCTATGCCAGTATTAATTTTATGTACGTGCATAACATTGTAATTGCTAAGGCACTCATGCCAAAAACAGTTTACATACCCATGAAAAATACCACCAGTTAATCATGTGATGCTGAAACATGATGTAAATTTGAAGTAAGGCTACCAAAATATAATTAAATAATAGGAGAGAAATTAGTTTGTCTGTATGAAAAATGTGGTACACTACTAGAGTTGTATACACGCGCGCACACACGCATACACACGCACACACATACACACTCACACATACACACACTCTCTCTCACACACACACGCAAACAAAAAATATATATTTTCTAATTGAAAAAATAGTTTCTCTATTAATGAGAAAAAGAGAAGCGTTTCTTTATTTTAAGGCCAGTGGGTCATTCACATCTTACAGTGCGCAGCTACAGTGTAACAGCACTCGCATACTAGCTCTGTTATTTAGCTCTGTTATACTAGCTCCAAGTGGAAAAATAATCATTTTCAGGTAGACTACATAAATTAGGCTAACTGTGCTAGTGTAACTGTGGAAACCATGCCAGTATTTCTAATGCATAAATGAATCATTTATATATCTTTTAAAAGTCCTTTTTGGTCTTTCGGATCATTGAAACAAAACAAACCATTCAAAACAACTATTGGTTTGAAAAATATGGATAAAGAAAATTTGTATTAAATTGCTCTTTTAGACGCTTTCTACGACTCTGCAAAAGTGTACTTTAAGTGTGTTTCTTTAATTCCTATTAATAGAGGGAAAATTTCTTATTCTTAATTGCGCCAATACAACAGGAGGTCAAGAAAATCGGTTAGAAAATCCGTTGTACTATTTATATAACCTAATTGCATTAATGAAATTATCACAGAATGAATTAAACACGGGTTCTCCGTTCCACTCGGCCATACAGCACTACAAGCATCTTAATGAATTGTAATTATATTAACAGGCTCCAGTGTAGCATTGATTTCAAGAAAAGCTGCTGAAAGTTGAATTCAGACGCCAGAGCCGCCTGTAATTGCCCAAGACATGGAGATGGGGGCTGGGCGTAGGTAGCCGTGTATAAATAGTGTGATCTCAAAAACACAGACATAACAGCGGGAGAGATCTAACCTTCTACACCCCTAGTATCGCCGCGTTCACTACTGAGCAGACAGAACATCGCGCTAGGTAATTTAAAGTGGATTTCTGTAATCAGGACCACTCTGCAGCCATGGAAGAACTTACGGCGTTCGTGTCGAAATCTTTCGATCAGAAAACCAAAGAGAGCAGTAAAGAAAGCATCACGTACAGGGAAGTTTTGGAGAGTGGCTTAGCGCGAGCCAGGGAGCTCGGAAACTCGGAAACAAACCTACAGGACATTACCGAAACGAATAACCATTGTCCGGTACATCTATTCAAGGACCACGTAGAGCTTGAGAAAGAGAAATTGAAGGAGTTTAACGTGGCAAGGGCTACTGATGGTAAGTGAAATTTACGCCAAGTATCGATATAGCTTTCTGTAACGGATTTAAAATTAGGCGTGTGAAGCATCGTGGAAGTCGTAAAACATAGCTTGCTGATGTTAAATGCCTAGAAATAATAAGAAACCACGAGATCGAAGCTACATATGTTTAAAATAGTGTCAGTGCGCAGAAAATTCTTTGTGGAGACAGTATGTGTAGTGTCCTGGCATGCAAACATGCGCGTGGAATAAATTTAGCCGATAATCTAAAGGAATAAAAGATGCGACACAAATGTGTTCTATACGACTCGTATTAAGACTCTATGTCCACGACATTCAGTTCTGTAAAACATTTGAATCGTGTAGGCTATTTATTAATGTCGGACCATCTTTCATTCTCGTATTTGAGTAGGAAAATCAAGTCAAATAGCCTAAAACAGGCCTCAGTCCTGTCATCTCTAACACAACGATCTCTTTATCAGAAGTATCACAATAAAAGTAGTTTATTAACATCTCATATAAAACATTCTGCAAATGTCAAATTCTGTCATTGGAGCAGCAATAGTTATTTATCAACAACCGCACGTGTTTCATGTAAAAACAGAGAAAGCACTCGCGCGGTTTGCGTTCTTCCATTCTAACAAACAAAACAGAAACAGAGTATAAACACTTAAACGATGTTGCAGGAATCAACCCAGTCCAGTCTTTAAACATATAATACATTTACCTTCACTGCCATGACACTAAGTAATCATAACGGCATATAAAACATCACTAATAATAATAATAATAATGATAATGATAATAATAATAACATTTGTGTATTTGTTTAGGTTGCTTTGATGCTTCTATATAAGCATATAAATTCGTTCATTATGTGAGCAATGGGCAACTATATTTGAACCGATCGCTTGAAAAAAATGCAGCTGCACATAACTTTACTCTTGGAAATGAGCCGCTCATAATTTTTAAAAATCTTTTAGTTGTTTTAAATCAGTTTTAAGTCCAGATCCATCTTGGTAATTGCTACTTACAATATTTTATATGTGACTTACGCTACATGAAATTACTACAATTGTTACAGAGTTTAATACGGGCCCAACATGTTTTTAACACACACACACCACACACACACACATTCCTACATATATATATATAGTGTATACAGTGGACTAATTTTGTAAGTATGTAACTAATGCAATTTTACAAGTGAGAGGTCTATGGAAAATGTGAATTCGGCTTACTGACAAGGGAAGACAGGCATGAACGAGCTTTCTGTGCCCGTAATAAATGTTCTTGTGTCGCAGCCTGAGCTATGCACAGACAAAACCTGCACATTATATCATCAACACGGGCTTCTGTTTGTAGCCCACGTGCGTGTGTAGCAGACGGAGTGTGTGGTAACGCGGTTTGGGTTTGATTGTAGGGATTTATGAATGCAAAGAGAAGAAGGAGGACGTGAAATCAGAGGACGAGGACGCGCAGGGGAAACTGAAGCAGAGACGGAGCAGGACAAACTTTACCTTGGAGCAGCTGAACGAGCTGGAGCGCTTATTTGATGAGACGCACTACCCTGACGCCTTCATGCGAGAAGAGCTGAGCCAGAGACTGGGCTTGTCGGAGGCCCGCGTGCAGGTAGGCTCCGAGTCCCACTTGTCGTGTCATTAATGTGTCTGTGGTGGGATAAAACGGTGGTGTTTCAGATGGACATTTCAGCAAAGACAAATGAGGAAGCGCAGTGGAAAAGTTGATTTAACCCGGGACAGTTTTTTTTTCTTTCAAACACCAAATACGCACCGATGGACCTGCTATAATTATCACAGGTTTTGTCTCAGATTACTACGCCCTGGACCTGGTATCTCTGGGGGTCAGACGATTTGGACGGTTGTATTTTTTAAAGTGATGTAATCACGTCAGTGCTTTTTGGACTTTATACCTTAATGCAAGATTTAGGCTGAAATGCTGCTTCTGTTCCCTCATTAACTTAAATTCACCTCTGCTACTAAGACAATCTTCTCAAATAACAGAAATACACACTTTAAACTTAAGCTTCTATTTGGTTCACTGAAATGCACAGCTGTATATAAAATGTTCATAAAATGTTCATGGTTGAGACAATGGAAAATATAAAAAAAATGCAGCCAATATTTTACTATTGGTACTACTGCTGTTATTATTATTATAATTCATAACAATAATAATAATTTCACAGGCCAAGCTTGCTGACATGGAATTATTATTATTATATTAATTTGCCATTATTATTACTATTATTGTTATTGTTGTTGCATCTGCTGTCCATGTTAGATTAGTAGCCTATTAATGATAACGGTTAATAACAGTCGTAATAATGGTGATATCGATATATCGGCATTGACGTGTAAAACAGTTGTACACAGGCCAACGGCGATATTGTTCTAACGATAAAAATGATCGCTAAGGGTCCAGTCTAGTTTTAAAGTACATCTACAGACACATATCTATTACCGAGCTTACGACACATTGCGTTATTATATTGGTTCAGTAAATTCGTAGTACTTTGTTTCTTCGTCATGTTAAAAATGAAAATCAGCATTTGAAACTTGTTGGCCCCTTCATGTACAAAACGAGAGAAGGAAAACAAGAAAAGAAAAAGTTATTTGCCATTTTATTGTTAGACTGAGTTGCGGCAGTGAATACGGATCTGAAATTGCCCGTTTAGCTCAACCAGCAGGTAAATTCAGAGGAAAACTTGCTTATGTGCTGCGGAAAGATCTAAACCACATCATTAAAACTAATGAAGAGGTTGAACTACGGCTGCAGGGGACACCTTCTTATGTCACTCACCTCATTTTCCCCAACGTTATCTTTGTAATATCTGCCATTGGCTTGATATACTGTTCCCATAAAAATGTATTAGAAATAATTCAATTCTGTCGTAACTCCCGCTGTGCCATACCTCATGTTCTACAATTTAGAGGGAAAAATAAGTAACGTCGGTCGCTACTGTGACAGCTTGCAAGCACAATATATTAAAATGTCGTTTCTGAGGCTTTGGCGAAATCAAATTAGATATACTGGTATATGGCGGCCTATAAGGACTATACATTGACATTCAAGAAAAAAATGGATTAGGTTTAGATCCGCCTTCTTTACATTTTTTGGCAAAAGACGGGTTGCACTAGAATACAGACAGCAGCACGCGATATTTTATGCAGTCTAACCAAGTAAATGCGCAAAATTGATTTCAGCTTAAACTCTAGTGTTGAAATTGTAAGACATGGATGTGATAGCTGATATTAACCTGTAACTGAAGTGTTACTACAGAAACCCCACACCGACCAGCTGTCAAGAATCTAATTGAAAGTTATGAGACCTTGGTGAAGAGAAGGCAGTAATTCAATTACGACTAATATCTTTCGGTTTCTGGTGCACAGCTAAATTAAATGTCATTATTCACTGTCTCTAATAAAAATCAAAAGGAAATCAGATTAGGGTATTTGTGAAATGCATCATTGAGTGGTCCTTAATGAAGAAATAACTGTCTAAAGCAGCGTAGCTCACTTCGCTTAGCAGACTGATGGATAATTACAATCGATCCCCGACTGAAAAATGTTTGATTTATTTGAGGTAGCATGTAAGGCAGCTTGTTTAAAAATCTAACAGCAGGCACTAAAACGTTAACAACGGCCGCGCATGCAGCAACAATAACACCAGCAAAAGGCCTAAGAATAATGATCAAATAATAGATTACAGCACGTGCATTACTACTTCTACTAGTATTACTATTGCTAATAACAATAAATTATTTACCACAACATAAATATAGTTTTATAATATCCCAAATACGTAGTCAGTAACTTTGGCATTTTGCACGTTTAAAATTTTGCATGCGCGTCATCATTATCACCTGGTAGGGCGTACACAGCCTGTATCAGTGCAGAAACACTGCTGCGTTAGGCGGCTACACGCCGACCTGGTGTAGCCTTTTTATCGAAAACACAATTCATTCATTCATGTTTCTCGCGCATACATGTTATCTGAGAGCACGTGTCTTTCAGCATAATGCACGCCTGCCAAACTGCAATATACCCGCAGAAGGAGCTGCTACAGCTAGAGTCGCCCTATATAGCGACGCCCATTGTCCCTCTACCCCCCCCCCTCCCACCCCCCTCCCCCCAGCTCCCTAATTTTGCCACTGGAGAACACAATCATTAAACGGTTCAGACAAACGCTAAAGCTAATGAACAGCTAAAGATCATGCATCGTTGGAAATAAGGTTTTCATTAATGAACCGTTCGGTTACTTTGATAAGAGGATGCGAACAGAGCGTTGTGTCATCTAGTAATTTTGTTTGTTTTTTTCTCAATGTTCTGCTTTTGTTTTGTGATTGATCTTTCGGAGCAACGTGATAAATACGACTGATACATTTCAGTGGGAAAAAATGGTTAGGCTACTGTTTGAATCGCACGTTTACAAATGCTTGCCCTAACTGGAGATCTCTGTGTTATCATACACAAGTATACACACTGTCTACTTTAATTGTTCTTCCTGATATTTCTGTAGCACTATTTTGCCTAATAATGAAACTGGTGTCCAGAATGATTCGAGATTATATAGGCCTATTTTTTACTAGTGCCTTTAGAATACAAGGGCACTTACTCTGTTCCATTCTATCACTTCGACGCTAAATATAATCTCATGACATCCGCATTTGAAACAGAGCACACGCTGATATAGCAAGTTATACAATTCCCTGTCATTTTTGTTGCAGGTATGGTTTCAGAATAGAAGAGCAAAATGCCGGAAACAAGAGAACCAGATGCACAAAGGTAAATTGGACTGACAAAAAAAATGAAATCCAACGATTTGTTGGCATGCCTGTTGGTGTTGGCTATGTAGACAGAAGGTTTTTGATGACTTGAATCGCGTAACCTAGCGCCTAACGACTTCGTGTAAAAAGCATGTAGCATGTATTGTATGCAGCCATAGAATTGTAGGCTGAATTTGACCTGTCACTGATTTTTTTTATTTTTTCAACAATT
This sequence comes from Brachyhypopomus occidentalis, assembly GCA_020368025.1. Lineage (NCBI taxonomy): Eukaryota > Metazoa > Chordata > Actinopteri > Gymnotiformes > Hypopomidae > Brachyhypopomus > Brachyhypopomus occidentalis. Next base: position 5,452,359 of record JAGXOD010000005.1, read on the forward strand.
TTAGGTGTAATTTTGGGCTCGGCCAGTCACTTGGATGCATGCAGAGTCGCTCCCTACGTCAACATGGGCGCTTTAAGAATGCCTTTTCAACAGGTAAGACGATCACTTTCTAGGCAAATATTCTTTTCGAATGATCATAATACTAACGTTCAGTGGTCGCGTTAGGGTTGTCACTTTTTCCCTGATCAAATATAAATAGTCGCTCTATATATGTCTGAACTTCAGATCCATGTGAAAAAATACAGGCTTGGTGAATAAACAACTAGTTATAACCGTTATCGCAAAGCGGGCCGCGTTGTGCGGAGGTTGCGTTCAATGGGGTGGCCTGTTAGGACGGCGCCGAGGGGGGCGTCAAACCCAAGCGTCCTTTTCACCTCTTGGTCTCGATGAGAGGCGAGCGAGATTAGAGAGACCGAGAGACATTTGATCTGGTGTCTGTTTTAGAAGCCGGAGTGAAGAACTGTCTGCATCATCCCGGAGAAAAAGCAGTCCTAATTAAGCTAACAGCATGACTTGGCGTAGGCAGATAAAAGAGATTATGAAAGAGAGCAACAGAACTGATGGATATTGGCATTGAGCGGCATTGGCAGGGCCAACGCGTGAGGACTGCATACTGAACACCACAACGTCAAGGCGAAAACAGGCCCACGCGTTTCTCCCTCAGACCTCCAGCACCTGTTGTCCACGCGGCAGTGCCACATAGTTCAGTAGACTAGGGTGCGTGTAGGGCGTCAGTTGTTTTAAAACGTCAATTAGACTTTCCGGCGAAGAGTTGGCATTAGGAAATTCTGAATAGGAGTACAACGAATTTCACGCTGAGATATATTTTGATCACACGTCCCTTGGAGATTATTTTTTCCAAAAATACTTGAAATTACAGATTCCCCTTTCAAAGGCCGTGTGTGAATTCGAGTGCTACATGCTGGCCCAGTATGTGACAAACAGAAAGAGGAAGACTGCCAAGCCATTTTCTCATAGTCCAAAAACACTACAGCTTGACACACGTTGTGTTTTAGTTGGATGACAAAACAGAAGTCTCTAAACTTTTTATGACGCTCTTGCAGAATGAGATACAGGGGAGGAAAGGGTTGATGTATAATTTTCACCTCATCTTAGTAAAATAATTGCTGAGAATGTGCAACTCGATATTTTATTCTGGCTGCTTAGACCTCCTTTCCCTTTTGCTCTGGAATACATCTGAATAAATATTTATAGCTGCATATGTGAGCATATTTTTGCGTGCAAAATTGTTTATTTATGCAATTGAATACATAATTAGGATTACAAGATGTTGCAGGTTTTCATGTGCTGGATGGAGAGTTTCTGTGTGGAGTGAACTAATGTACTCAGACTTTTCTGAACACACTGCATAATTGAAGTCTGTAAAAAAAAAAAAAAAAAAAAAAAAAAAAAAAATTGCTGGGATGAAAAAGATTGCGCAGAGGGAGCCAACACTGGACCATTTTCGGTGAACACATGCGGCCCGTGGAAGCCTTTGGCGCGTGGTGTCCAAGAGCCCGTTACCAGATCCCGCTCTCCCCCCCCCCTCGGGCCGAGCCAGAGGCCGCACGCTAACGCCACACTTGTTTTGCTGTTGGCCCGCAGGTCCAAGCCCAGCTGCAGCTGGAGGGGGTGACCCACTCACACCCTCACCTGCACCCCCACCTGGCAGCGCACGCCCCCTACCTGATGTTCCCTCCCCCGCCCTTCGGACTCCCCATCGCCTCGCTGGCTGACTCTGCGTCGGCAGCGGCCGCAGTGGCAGCGGCTGCCAAGAGCAACAGCAAGAACTCCAGCATCGCCGACCTGCGGCTCAAGGCAAGAAAACACACGGAGGCGCTGGGACTCTGACCCCCCTGAGCTTCTCCGCCGCTCTGAACTGATAATTGCTTCTTACACAAGACTGCGCCTGTGAAAAGGGCACGACACTCACAGTTAAAAACAAAACAAAAACTAAAGAGAGAGGAAAATGTACTGAGAAGAGTGAAAGAGAGAGAGAGAGAGAGAGAGAGAGCAGGGGGAGGTGGGAAGGGGCAGGCAGGGGCGGGGGTGAAGAGAACTTGTGAAAAGAAAAAAAAAACTGTCACAAAAAACCAGCTGCCAAAACAAACCACTTGTAGAGAAAGGTAATTAAATACCAATGAAATCACCTTTTACTTTTCACCCAACAGGCAGGACTGCTTGGAGGCCACTGGCTCAGCCCTCTTCAGTCCCAGATCACAGCCCCGGGACCGTACAAAAATGTCTGGATGTCTGTCTGAAAGCCAGCAGTTTAGGAGCGGAGAGTCTTAAGAAATAAGCAGTGCAGTAGGCAGACTCAGAGTGACCGAGGGAGGTTAGGGCTCGGGCGCTTCTCTCAGAGTGTGCGTTATGGACACACGTGAAAGTTTGGATTCTCAACCTCGCAAAGAGAAACGGCCATTTTTTTTTTTTTTTTTTTTTTTTTTTTGTTTGGTTGGTTTTTTGACTTTTGGTTTTGTTTTTTTTTTTTGCCTTTGACCACTTTGTCTGTTCCGCTGCCATGGTATATGAAGTTGGAGTGGGGCTGGCCTCCATTTTAACTGCCATTCACCTGACCATGTTGATCGCTGCCATGACAACCTTCCACTGTAATCTGCACATAGAATCAATATATAGCTCTTGGTTTTTCGTTCCACCATGGACAGAAGTGGGAAACAGCGGCCATGCTGAGGGGAAAGTTCTCGGCGTTCAGTGAAAAGCTGCCGTTGGTTTGCTTGGAGGAAGCAGTATCTCCTCCAGACTTGAGTGAGAAGGACTTTAGCTTTTGTTTCCATGTTTTTTTTTTTTTGTTTGTTTTTGCTCTCTCTTTTCTTTTGTGACGTGTCCTGGGAATAGAAGTGAAACTAGATTTTGCACTTCAGGTCTTGTATCAAGGTGTTTACAATCCTTGTTGCAAGAAAATACTACTTCTATATAAGGGGGTGAAATGTTGACTAACTGGGGTTTCATGTCATCAAAATACATTAAAATGACATTTTTCAAAGGGAAAAAGGGTAACTGCAATTTTGTAATTTAAAGTATTAAGGAAACATCAGTTTAACTGAAATGCAATTATGTGCAGTTAAGTGCAATACTGTAAATATGAGAAAAAATAGCAGTTGATGTTTGCTAATCAATAAACAACAATTTTTAGTTGTTTTTTGACACTGATATTAATGTGTTCCAAGTTCTTTTCCACAGACACATTTGATTTAGGCTGTGTAAATGATACGTTGCTAACCCATTTACAGCTGTTTGCCATAACCGCCCATGCGTGATGGTGATGAAACATAATTTTGCATATGTACATTTTAAGAGTCATTAACATTACATAGAGGTAGACAAGGCAAATATATTTGGTTATATACAAACAGACAGCAGCTCTTTCATGGGCAGATTTAATACCCCCTTCTGACTGTCCACCAAAGAACCTCCCTTCACAATAACTCGCATTCCAGCTTAATGGATGAATCGAAAGCTTCAAAGTCATTTACAGTATTAAACAGTATAATACGTTTTTAAACAGACTAATGAAAAATTATTTTTCCCCCACATAAGCGTAAAGTCATGAAGCGTAAAGTTTCTGTCAGCATAGGAAATTAAACACAAATGCAATTAAATGCATAAATGATTTAGACTATGAGAGCAAAGACCAGTATTGTGTGCTGGCGTGTCAGTGACAGAATGCTGTCAGTTTTGGTATCAATTGCCTTTGAACTAGTAGGTTCTAGTTAGGTCTACCTCTAAAAGTACATTTTACATTGTAGGACATTTTTTGTCTTTCACTACCATGAAGGGTTTTTTTTTGTAATGTTTCCTTTAATTGAGGTTTTAGGTGTTTTTTATTTATTGTTTTATCAGAAGGTTTATAAATGTTAAATGGTCTGATTTCAAGTGTACATTTTTACATGGCTTTGCATTTATTTTTATATACTTTTTAAATGCTTACATTTGCAACAGTTTGAAACAAACATGTGACTGCAGAACATATGTTTGATTAAAATGTAGCGTGTCCGAGTTTACAGACATTTCAGGGATGGTGGGTGAAATCATAATATACCATGAGTTAAATTTTTTTTGGCACTCCATGAAATTTGTTGTATGCCATTATAGTTGTCATTTCATATGCAAGCATGCCCAAACATGACTCGCCACTGAGTTTGCATATTTTGTTGTCCCCCCGCCCCCATGAAAAAAAAAAAAGAAAAATGTACATCTTGTACAAGTAAGCTATCAATAAAGTTCTAAATATTTGTAATAGGGTTTATAATGCTTTGTGGCCCTCTGAAAGTTTAAGAATAAAGTTTGCTCTGTTTCACTAGAGTCTGGTATTCCAGGAGCAGCCACTGGCCGTCTCTATGCTCCCAGGCAGAGCTCACTGGGCAGTTTCCTATATGAACAAGCACATCCATTTGTAAAAGCCTGAAAGGAAGCAATACTGCTTGAGAGCAAAGTGCCACCATGTTGATGATTAAAGAGGATGTACAGCAGGATCCAGCACGTCTACCCAGGGATGTAGCACCAAAAACTGCCCCATGCACTAGTGCCCATGAGCCCCCCCTCAACCACAGCCCCAATCGCTCCAACAGCCTCTCTCCCCCCTTCCCCCACGCCGTAAGCAAGAGGTTCACAAAACTGTGCAGATAACAATGCTGAAAACATCCAACAACAGGGACTTACTACCAGTCTCGTTGTCTAACCACATATTAATCTAACAAATCCTGAATATATAACAAAAAAATGCCTAATCACATGAGACTTCAGCGTTTTATAACCACAGGAGTTCATTTGATGTTGGCTATTTGCTCTCAGATTTGGGCTCACCTTTCTTGGGAAAGACGTTTGTTAGCATTTGCGTTCCCTCATCTCTTTTTTTGTCTCTTTTCTGCCTCTCTGTTTATTTCTGAAAACCGGATTTAGCGTTCTTGGGCATCATTTTCAGATACAATGCCCACTTCAGCAGCATGAATGTTAAGGTAAATGCGCAAATGCGCTAAGTTAAATTAGTTACCATCATTTATTGTGATCTTAAATAATATTAATATTTAAAGGAAAAACATAATTCCAGACTCCTCACCCCCACTTGGAGCCCTGGTAACTCAACCCGACTTTTCGCCCCACTACGACGCCTCTGCTTCTAACGCTCAGCACCTGCTGAATCTGGACTTAAACTGCTGTTGTAGGTCTACTGTAGGTTGCAACATATTCAAGATCGTTTTTCATAACTTGGACTTTTGTGTCTTTGTGACTTGCCTTCCTCATTCGTAATTTTGTTTGTTGTGTGTAAATGTGTCAGAGTTCAGTGGTCACACTGTGTTTGGTACCAGCGGATGAGGCAAAGGCAAAGACAGAACTGGAGGCAGGGACGCTGTACCTGCCAACGAACTAACTCTGTACACAGGCTGAAATAAGGAGAGCTTTCTCTGTTGGCTAACTACATTTTGAATCCAAATCCAGATGTGTGTACGCGCAGTAATTACAGCATGCTGCATAGTGCCGTTATTGTCCTGGACTGGAGGAGGAATTAGTCCAAAGGGCATTCTCTTGAGCAAGGACCCTCGAAGAGGTTACATGGTGTTTAATTTGGGCCCCTGCACTCATATATCAAGACGCAGTGATAGGGGCCAAAGCTGATAGCCTCCAATTTAGGCACATGACCTCTAACAAAAGCCTGGTGGCAGAGCAGCAATCCTTTATGTGCTCAAATAATTAGCAACACACTAAGACTATCAATCAAGGCACAACAAATAGTCACACCAAGGGATTTGGCCTGGCCACAGGTCACAAATAAGAAACGTGCAGACAGCATAATTGGAGACTTTATTAGAAGCAAGTCGACTGATATAATTTACACCATGAACCGAATCGTTCAGCTCTTGGAAGGACTTGACATGGTGTTTCTAAGTTTAGATCCAATTAACAAGCAGCAAGTGAATAAACATAATGTGAAATTACACCGAATCACCTGAAGCTAATGTTGGTTCACAGTTACAGCACAGTGACATTACATGGGAAAAGAGTCACGGACACAAGTAGAAACAGAGCACTCAGAACTGTACCAACAACCGTATTACATCATACAGTAAACATTGAAACAATGAGCAACATCCAGCTCGATGCAGTCATAAGAAAACAGATGGAGCCCAAATTCAGGCCTTTCCTCTCACACTAATGAAATACACATCCGCACGGACACACAGTGTACTCACTAAATACACACCTTAAAAAGAATTATTAGTTCTTGACTACATTTTTACATTCTTGTTATTATATCGTATATGGCATTGATGAAATTGCAATGGCATGATTGAAGGCAATATTACCACAATCTAGTCCAATTTTGCCTCTGATTTGGCCTGATTCTGCTGAAACACATTAGACATGTATTATACCTGTGGTGTAGGTTTCATTTTAACTCTGGGGGATCACACCACTCAACCCAACACATTAAATGAGTAGAATGAGCAGGAATTATTGGGCTTATTACGTCCCGCCGTCCCCCTGTCCCCCTCAAAACTACACCCATGTATTATGCCCTTACTGGTAAATTAGGTTGCATGTTCATTTAAATCTACATTCACCATTTCACTTAAAATGTCCAAGTAGACATAAAACTGTTTCTCAGAATTACTCCTTAGTCTCTTGATGCAATGCAGCCATGCATACCTGTGTGCTCAAAACACTTAACCAGCAATTTCCTGTTGCACAGCTCAAACAAAGACTATAAGGGTCACAACCTACTGGCTGATGTGATGGCTCTTTCACTCTCTCCATCATTACCAACTCTGGAATCTTACATCTGCAAGAGAATTAGCTGTAGTGAAGAGAGGCGGCAGGTCTAAAAGTGGGAAAAACGCTTGTCATTGTAGAGGGTGATATATGGGACAAAATCGCTGTACTTCACGTTGTGCGCTTAATGGGTTCATCACGCCCCAGAGAACAGCGCCTCGGCTGATAAGAGCCTTTCCGTGGGGTATCAAAGCCACTGGTGTTCCCCAAGGACCCCAGCCATGGAGGATATGGGGCATCCTTGTTTTGGTCCAACATCCAGGGTGCATCGCTGTGTGCCTACAACTCACGCAGAGATCTGTCCGGTGCAGGTGCATTCATAAACAGAGCAGTAAGAAGGCGTTTAGCAGTCACATCACATTTCCTGCTCACTCTGTGGGGCAGATCGCTATGTAATGATATTTTACTATTTTTGAAGACTGAATAAGGGGCAATGCTGGACACACAAATGGATGTCAAATGTTTCTTGAAAACAATGTTCCACATGTTCAATGGAAACTCACCATATTGATGCAAATGAAGAGCTCACTAAGCTATAAGAGTAACCATTGGTGCAGAGCTCCACACATGCGTGTCGCAACAGATGCCTTCAGGCCATTCAAATGGGCAACATGTATTATTACACATGTAATAAACAAATAATAACAGTATGCTGACTTTCCCGAGCTTAAAAAGCTGAATGTATTGAGAACATGTGGCCCTTCCTGCTTTCTTGCTCTCTCGGTACGTTCAGGGCACCAAACAGCAAACAAACACGACCTCTTGCACAGTGAATCTTTAAAACAAATATAAAACATGAATTTCAGAAACTGAATCTGGGAACTGAATCCCTCAAGGTCAACTAAGTTAAGAGGTCAGAACTCTACTTAACTGCGCTACTAACTCTTTCTTCCTCACAAAGGTTCCATCCCTACGACACTTTTCAACTCACTTCTGTATTGATGTCTGCATCACAAGTTCATAAGCTTGGGGTGTAGTAGAAATACTTGAAGTCAAAACTACAACTACAGCTTCATCTCCTTAAACCTCAGGTGCGGTGATCTACAGATCCTGCAGAATTCAGTTCCACCCCTATACTAACCCACCGGATTCAGTAAGTTAGGTTATTCTGTATTCTGATTCTTTATTCCTAAAGATTTTCCGTTTTAAATAAAACAAAATTGTCCGTTAAAGAGTTCTTACATGCTCCATTAAGAGTTATTACATTACTCTGCCAAAGTTATACCAAAGGCCTTTGTGCAAGAATTATTTCTGACATCATGTGATTTTGTTCAGAAAATTAAATAGAATTAATTGTGCCATTAGTCTGTGTTCTGTAATCTTGTTCATTGCAAGGTCTTAAAATAGGTGCAACTTAGTCTTTAACTGCCTAAAGGTTGTATGTGAACATTGTCGGGGATTGATGCAAGCTTTTACATTAAATAATAATGGTACCATTGATCTTCAGTAGTGTCAATTTTAATATTACTACAGCACATGGACACTTTGAAGTAGCATGCCAACTTTTCACCATTCAACATTATGAACACCATTCAACACCATTCAGAGCAACAACTCTTATAGGTCTTTCTAAGCAACTCTTCTTTTCCCAAAAGAGGCCGTTGTCTCTGAACTATTTCACTGGTTGTGACTATTAGGAGTGACATTTGGACTGGAGAAGACTTTCACTTTAAATGTGAGTTGCAACTGTCTTCTTTAGAGTAAGCTATTGAAACTGTTCAAGCAGTTTTCTTTCAGCCACAGGAATAGTCTTAGAAATATACAGTCTGATTTTTTCCACTTCTGATTCATTACTACTATAACACAATTAGCAATATGCATCCAATGACCTCTGTATAGCAAATCTAAGTTGTCAAGATAGTTGAAAGTACTAAGTACTTTCTGGTAATTGAAATGTTGTACCTAATACTAGTCACACTAAATTACTAAGACACATAAGGCAACATGAGCATTGTAGTGCCTGATATAAACCTCGAACCAACATGATTATCATACGAGGTAAGGGCCCCATATAAACCTCGAACCAACATGATTGTCATACGAGGTAAGGGCCCCATATAAACCTCGAACCAACATGATTATCATATGAGGTAAGGGCCCCACATAAACCTTGAACCAACATGATTATCATACGAGGTAAGGGCCCCACATAAACCCCGAACCAACATGCTTTGAGTGAATGCCTCAAGACTCACTTGGGTATACCTGTATTCTGTTAGTAGTACGCTTTACTATAATAACACTGTAGCTCAGCATTTGTGAGTCTTATGAAGTGATTCTAAAACTAGACTTTGAGGCTGTTGTTAATCTATAATTTACATTCCAGTTCTGAATGCAAACAATTTCCTATGGTGAATACCACATTATTCCAATATTACTACCTAAAACCCCAGAGTTATTATTTACTTATTACCCTCAAGACATTTTCAGTGGGTGCTGTGAATTATTCAGTAACTTCATTGAAAGTAGTATGAAAGATATGTACTTACAAGAGGGAAGGAGGAGGGTCTATCCTCACTCACACTAGCAGCTCCTTGGAGTTTAAGGGGTTAAACAGAGCACACTTTAAGTCCTTCCTCTTCAAAGCCAGCAGGTAATCACACAACTTCAAAGGCTATTAAGCTAAAGGAAAGAAGGAATGGACAACAATGCACAGTAATTAATATGATCAATCAATAAACCTCACCATAAAGGCTCATTAAGCTTCTCGTTTATGAACAAAGACCCAGTGCACCTCTGATATGCTCCGAAATGAAGGCGAAGCGCAGAACACATTTGTGTATTTTGCAATTTTTCACGAAGGTTTTTATTTTTGTTAATATCTTGGATGAAAATGAAAGAAACTGTATTAAAAGAGCATTTCAGCTATAACCCCACAATCACCAAACCTCTAAGCAAATCACACAGCACTGAAATCAGGTCAGTTGACAAGCTGTTTTGGTCTTGTGTTTTGGTCTTTACTTAAAGCACTTATTTGAAGTCTCAGTCAAGAATCTCGGCAAGCAGCGTACCATTTTACGTACCATTATTGCGGCGACAGAAGCTTCTAAGTTACAAATGGCCCCTCAAGTGCTCACAATAGTCTGGACCCTTTGGCACTGACTGGGTGACGTGCACCATTGAGACAGAAGCCTGTGCTACATGACAAACAGCATGCAGACATCTTCCACCAAACTGCTGAAGTACCAAGTGGAGTTGGGCACTTTACATACACTTTATACAGGTCAGCACCTAGGCAACCTGTTCTGCTTCCAGTTGCCGAGCAGACAGCGTGGCAATAACTTACGTGTTTTTTTAATTCTCAACTTAAAATGTTGATATTTTAAACCGAATGTAAATACGCAAGTAAAACTGCCAGTGCGGTAACAGCACCGTTGTCCACAGAGACATGATAACTGTTATCTTATTGTAATGTCTATACGCGGTGACACTTTGTAAATAAATGTGAACACATCATTTTGGGATGCTTGTTATTCAAATGTACAAGACAGCTACACACTGACATTACAAAAGTGCACGGGGAGGCTGTGCCAGTGTCTTGGGGGTGGGGGTGACAGGATGCAGGATGATCGAACCTACACCCAGGGACCACACACACACACAGGGCACATAGACCCAGGGGTGAATGGCAATGCCACAGCACGCAGCCCAACACGATGCACACTGCAGCAGATTCCGCAAAGAATGCTGGGAATTGTGCTAAAGCAGTCGCCTCACTCACATAAACAAGGAGCACTTGAGGGAAATAATTATCTGCCATTTCCCGACTATGGGTCAAATGCATTTTAATGTAAATGCAAACACTTCCTGACCCATCCATCCCCCATTCCCCCCTACCCCACACGTATGACCGAAGATGGAGTATTTTCTAGAGCCGGTTCATTTCAGTAACTCCATTTTAGATTCATTTTTGGAATCTAACAATAACAGATGTAGCACCTGCTGCTGTGCACTTGCATAAAATGTGTCAGATGTGCTATGTGAAAAGTAGAGATGACTGTTCATAGACACATATCTCTCACAGCCCTCAAAGGACGTCTAAGTTGATTTCCACAGGCCTTCCAGGTTGTCTTGTGAGTTCTGGTTTAAAACCCCATTTTCTTAGGTCACAGGGTCAAAAGAAGCTGAATAGAGTTTAGTTCTGTCCTGAGGGGGCCTTCTAACCCAGCTCATATAGGGTTACATTAGCATTAAATATGGCTTTTCTCCTCTTGTATGCAGTCGAGCCAGGCGCCTGAAATTGACCATGCAGCATGTCTGATGTTTAATCGGATTCATTTACAGTTGTTTCAGAGTAATGTCTGGATTATCAAACATGTCAGAGCTCCGCAACGATTCCAGCGTTGTTATGGCGAGCTGACTGCTTCAGTGGCATTTATGTGCAGTACTGCGCTGGAAATCCTATTCTGACCAAAATAGGTTTAAATGGCTCAGGAGGTCATTGTAAATATGTTGCACATGATAATAATTGTTTTTGAACATCACACATCATATAACCTCTGTGATAAACCTTTTTATCAGTTTTACAAGGTTTTACAAGCTTTCAAAAACTGAAATGTGAGCTTTGCCTGCCCGAAGTGATTTTGTTCTGTAGATCTACAATACAGACGGCAGCGGCTGGAGGGTTATCACAGTACTTAACCTTTGCTTGAAAATAATGCAAGGGTCAAGATGAAATTATAGAAAATGTGATTTAGCCAACCACGCAAAAGTAAAATCTTTAATAACCATTTACGTCAAAATTAACTTTCTACAGCAAAACGCATGGACCAATAATAATGTTGCATTATTGATAAGGGTCATAAGAGAATAATACAATAAACCAAAACAATGCACCCTCAATTAATCATAGTTTGCTAGAGGCACCTCCAAGAAAAATGATTTCATTTGACGGACCACTCACATAGTCTCTAATGAGATCAACTGTAACTGGCTGGTTATTTTACTCCAACTTGGCCCCTTTGACCAAAACAGACTTCTATTGTACAGATGGGAAAACAGCGGAAATCCAGAAGAAATGCCAAACTCCAGCCAGCGCTGCCTTTTTAATGTTAGCATCACCGATAATGATTATCATCAATGATCGAGTTACGCTATTCACAAAGGATGGAGACTCATGGTTTCCATTGCTTCTGTCTTATAGGATAGTATAGCTAGACATGCCGAAGTGAACAACGAGAAGCAAAAGCACAAGAAGTCAAGTGAAGAGATGAACTTTGGCCAGTGACTGATGGTTGTGGGGCCTGATGGAACCTGCAGTCTCGTCTTTGGCGAAGTGTTTGCAGACACTCCTGCGGCCGCAGGGCGAGTCTTCCGAAGGCGAAGGGCACGCGTGTCTATAAACAGCCGGAGGGAACGTTACCTGCTCTGATTATAGCTCATTTCTCCATTTCCCAAATGTTTTACACTACCTGACTGTTAATCAATACTTGCAAACACCTGCAGAAGGCATGATCTCACTTCACTTAACTGGTAGGGCACCTGCAATTGTAAATAGCTCAGGACCTGCCCGTGGCCAGTGTAAGAGGACTGATTAGAGTTGTGTTATAGATGATTTAAGAGCCAATATGTAAAGGACGAATATGATTAGTCGTTAAGCTGTTTTTTGGAAATCTGTCGCTTCGCAAATTAAATAAACACAGGTATTTATTGTCTATTCTCCCCAAGTATGTTATGTGCTTGAATATTCAAACTTAATTTTATTTGATAATAAACACATAACAACAATTTCACCATATCTAGATGCATTTCCACATGGGTTTCATGTTAATAATACATCATAGTTTCCAACCTCCCAATTACTTCAAATAAACAACTTGTTTTGTAGTGACTGGTAATCAAAGAAAACAACAGAATGCCCTTTGAAGTCTGGACAGGGAAGTCTATTGTGTGCTGAGTGTGCGTGGAGTTGGAGAATATCGATATCTCCAGACCCAGGGGGGTGACACGAAGAGACGAGTCCTCCCAGTGCATAATACATTTTTGCTCTGAGCACAGTTTATTCCTCTCTGCTATGTGCAGATATAGAAAATGAGCTTCAGTGTGTGTGATAACAGACTCCCTGGCCTTTACAGCCTCCTTGTAAAGCTAATAAATGTCATAGGTACATAATCTGCTACACACTTATGAAAACAGATCTCCCCTGTTAGCTTATTTTACGCTACATCCCCCGAGGGCTTGATATATTATATTGATGAACCCATTAAGAGAGGATGATTTGACTAGAGAAACGCCTATATTAGATGAAGCTGTGAAAGATGAATTCAATTGTAATTTGAATAGCAGAGGCTGGGCCACATGACTCAGAATGGGTGGCAGGGAAATTGTCTGCTGGGAAATTGAGTTGTGCTTGTTAAGTCAAGTAGTCATCACTGGAAATAGCATTTCCCATCATACCCGGTGTTAATACAAAGGCTTATTGATAAACCTTTGCAAAGGGAAATTTTGTTCACATGCCTAACCTCTTTAAAACCTTTCAGTTGCATCCTGTCATTTATCATTGTGCTAGGGAGCACATTCCCAATAAATATGGCCCATCACTCACTGGATGATTCACACTGCCGGTTTCAAGGAGTACCAACATAGATGGTGTCAACAGAGTTTTTACCATTGAAGATATCTTACCGACAAAATGCTCATTGCCTGTAGACCAAAAGAAAAAAAATGCAAAGACACGTGTTATAACGTGTATGTATGCACAAACATTTTAGAGAAGCTTTCAAAATGTATCTGGATTATTTAAACTGTCATGCCCATAATATCTGGGGAGTAACATCAAAATGTTTAAGAAGTTCACTGCATACAAAGTATTGATATACACAAATAACTGACACAACATCTAGCAAGAGGCAAAATGCAACGCATGGCTCAATCCATGATGGCTGATTAACGGTGAACTGCCTTATTAAATATATGCAGTGTACTGATCTACAGGCTAACTGCTCAGGAACTCTCCCAAAGCAGATACATGTGAATGACGAGGCTAATGTGGGTCTTCAGGACACATGAGACCCAACTGATGCTCAAACCTTGTTCTGCCTTGCAGAGCAGCTATAAAGCACAGTTTACTCTGAAGAACCCCCACACACACACATGCAGGGGCCGTTATTCGAACACAAAAGCTGCAGTTGATGTGACCACTGAACATGGAGGCAGTGGAGTTTGCTGACTTGAGGTTCATTTTGTTCGAGATAAGCCCACTGCTTTTCAACTCCCTCATCCATGTTCCCTGCGTGAAACCCGTCTTGGGCTGAAACTCCGTTTTTTTTTCCTCTTTCCTAGGTGTAATTATGGAACTTGGAGGTCAGGGTTGCTTCCTTCACCTTCGGCAGAAGTGTGTGGGAGAAGCGCAGGGACTGCTGGGCCGGCGGACGGGCGAGCGCGGTTCAGCCCGTGGCCACGGAGCCCTGGCCGCAGGTGCGGCTCTTCAGATCTGACGGGGATCGGCGGCGAGGCCGTTTGGTCTGTTATGGATCTCGTTTGAAGGGAGCTGCTGCCTCGGAGGGAGTCTGGGAGGAGCAGCGTGGAAGCGGAGCAGCGGAGAAGAGCGAGACGCCGCGCCGCGCCGTGCCGTTTGCTACGAGGCACGACTCTTTTGAAAATGTTTATGTGGGAACAGATCCCCGTGGCCCGCTAATGGCGTGGTTTTAGCGATCCCCGCGGAGGTCAGGCTTTGTGAAGCCGCTCTTGTTTGCGATAGTCTCTTGTGATATTGCCCAACAGGCCTGAGAACTGAAGAGTAATTTTCTGGATGGATGGTGTCATGAAAGCAGACAATTATCAGGAAGCAAGTGGGGTCTCTGAGGGTTATGGTTTTAGTAAGATTATTTGTTTTATGTACTTTTTGAAGCATTAGTGTGTAAGTTTAGCAGCCAAGGGGCTCTTGTACAGCATAGGATTTTAATAATTGACTCTTATTGGCTGTTTGTGGACACTTTGAAAATGTATTTCATTTAAAGGTATGAAAGCAATACCGAATACAGCTTTGACCAAGCGCTTGGATACTGCTGAAAGAAGTCAGAGTAATATTTACTTCACTAATTGATCCAATGTAGAGGGACCAGAGAGTAAAGAACAGCCGGAAGCAAGTCGCTGCTTCACTCTAGCCCTAATTAACAAGCATCGAGCAGCTGGCTGGAACTCTTGCCTTGCAGGGACGTTGATTGCTGTCGATCAATAAAGGAGCTACTCCACTAGAGGAGACCCAAGCACATATCATTGCTTAAGGACTTTACACAAAGTCAAATACGAACAACCTTTCAAGTCAAACACAAGTCAAACTTTCACTTTCCTCAAACAGAGACAAACAGTGAAGCACTTTGCCGTAGACAAAAGCAAGCATCATTGAACAGCAGCCAAATTATTGGAAAAGTGAAAGCCCTATTTACACTTGGGGGGGGGAATGTGAGAGTTACAGATGCTGTGCTGGTGTCACTCGTCTATGATGTCAAAACATGACTTGCTTTATTTAGTTTGAACAACTTAGTCACACTTGTAGACACTCGGTGGAGACTGTGCATTGCATCAGTGAAACAAACTTCGGTCACAGAGTTCAGTTGTTATGCTGTTATGCCTGATTTTATGGAGTAATATACCTCATGGCAAAAATGTTATTGATTATAAAAATACATTCTCTCCTTTGAACTACAGTACACACTAATTATATGTTATGTGCCCTAAATGAAGCCAGAAGTTGGATTTATTCCACTCACTTGAGATAATGAACTCTATTATTTACCACAATCATGGAGAAAGGGAATCAATCAGTTTAGATAATTATATTCAAATCGAGGACCTCCGTAACCTTCATGGATCAGTCTTTGTTTGGGTGAATTCTTGAATGCATAGAACTGATTCCAGTTAAGCTTACAGGGAATAAAACCATTTCCTGTGCAATCAGCAAGCATTTCAACTCTTCTGAAATTACAGAAGAGTCTCTCTTTATTTACCATTTCCACAGGAATGGGATAAGTAATCTGTACTATATTTTGAAAATTTAAGACACTTGTAAGGAAGTATAGTTCAATTTATTTTGTTTATTGAATGACATTCAATCATGACCAACCTTTCCAAAAATGTCAGTGCTGTGTTTGTGCTCAAATAATCTTCACTCAATCCATAAGGCACATATTTATTTGGACTTCTCAGTACATGCAGCAAGGATATAAGATTACCGAATTAGCTTCATTTAAAAGAAAGATCCTGTGCTGTCACACTCTTCATAAATAATCTACAGAAGATCTAATACAACAGCCTGTGGTTCATCTAAGCCCTCACTCATTGATAAATAATTAGAATCATATGGTATAAAAGGCCTCATTGTAGTTAAAATCCAATGTCTTAGGGCAGTGTTCTCATGCTTGCCAATGTGAAACGTGCGATAACTCTTTCTAAGCAAACCCTCAAGCATAATGAAAGAATCTACTACTGGAGTGCACATACATGTGGGCTCATCAGAATCATTAATGAAAGAGCAGATTTCCAGTTAAAGCAGAGCCAAACGTCTGTCCCTAAAACATGTGCCTTTTAAACACCTTCACAGTGCTTCTATTTCTCCGTGGAATGCTAGCTCTCTATGCCGTTGTCATTAGATACGAGACTAACATGAAGATATCGTAACATGATCGTTCTCTACAAACGCGTGCACCACCAACCATGTTGATGGATGGTGTGAGTTATCTTCAGATTAGCACAGCCCGGCGATGTGAATGTGTTCAGGTCAGCGTGCTAGGTGTAATGCAATAATGAGGCTAATGCTACTAGCCGCTGTGTGGGAGTTCACTCACTGCATATGTCTTACAAATCAGCTGTAAATGAATTCCACCAAACTGTTCAGCAGGAGGCCAATAGCCCTAACGCGGTTATATCAGCATAGCAATGTTCATCGTACCGTCCTCTAATACAGGGTCCACAAACAAAGGCACGGTCTGTAGGATAATTGTCCCAAGGCTTAGGGATACACAAAATGACGATTCTTTCTTCACCCTTCAGTGCTATAATGTGTATACTTCATACAGTCTGCAAGTCAGCAGCCTGGTAAACACCTTGACAAAGCATCAGCAAACATTATTTGCTCCATCAATAAGCAAATCAGTTTCCTGGAAGGAGAGCAAAAATAACAAGACACCGAGGGAGAGGGGAGGGAGGAGGAGGGGGGAGGAGGGAGGGAGTTGGGGGGAGGGAGAGGGGAGGGAGCTCCAAGCATACGGAGCGTGTGATGGATATTTTGTACAAAACAACCCAATAGTCGTCCCTGTGTTATCCATCACACTTTGTTCTTCGGACTGATCTTGTCCCTGGAAGTACATAATTATATTCTGTTAGTGCCAGTTGCCAGTTTCTAAATGATAACACTGGATTCGTGCTTGTTTCTGGGCATTGCAGGACATCGGCGTACTAAAAGAAACGTGTGTGTGTGTGTGTGGGGGGAGTGGTACAGAGTTGGGGGGAGCACACCACAAAATGCTAATTACACTGCCACATCCGAGATGTCCATCAAACCCACACGCCTAATGAATAAAACCCAGCAGGCCAACTGCTTGCACCCCCCACCCCCAACATAACCCAAGCGTTATGTAAAAGCCTTTTCCCTTCTCTCATTTTTTTATAGCATATTTCCCGTCCATATAGTTTAGATTAATTTCCCGAGAACAAAGTAACGTTCGGTCTGGAGGAAGCAGAAAGAGGGAGGCTTTGTAAGAATCGGACAGGAAGGTGAATACACACAATCACGACACCCTCCATGTTCCTCCCATGCATTTACAAATCTACAGACATGCTCGTGCCCATAAGGAGGAGGGAACCAACATTTTCCAGTGAATATTCAATGGCAGACAATGCTCATATGTTTGACAACAGATCTGAGAGGGCATATCCGAGAAGAGGGCAGTGAATGCTGCTAATATCTTCGATAGCCTAGTTATGGTAATGATAGGAGGTTTATGTAAAATTCATGAAGTGTACCTAGCAGATGAAGATTGTTAATAATTGTTCCGTTGGCAGAACAAGGAAGGAAGGAGAAAATATGTTTCAGAAGTTCCATATAACGACATCTTTACATTTTGCCCTAATTGTTTGTAGACAGTTAAGTGCGCCTGAATTGTTTTCATATGTTGGAGCATGTGTGGGGAAGGGACTGGAGACATACCTTTCAGAAACAGCTGCTTGGCAAGACCAAGCAGAACGCTTGTCATTACGCTCTAATTACAAAGAACCTCTTTCTTGTAATTACTCTATAGAGATTAGACCTCTTCATTTATTCAGTAAGAAAAAAAAATCTAAATAAACCAACAACTCTCGAGTCTCTTGAGACCTCTTCAGAACGTTTTCAACCGGCATTTATCAATCGCTCTTGGTCTGTAGATCTGGTTTGGACCGCGCGGGCCCATTGGGGGATAGCTTCAAAAGTATTCCCGACAGTTATGAGTTTGGACTTCCTCTGTGATACTTTTTTTTTTTTTTTTTTTAAGTGTGGTTGCCTGTGAAATCAGAGTATGCCTCAGCAAAGATCTATGAGGAGTCTGTCTGAAACGAATTATTGGTAGCAGTCATCAGAATGCAGATGAACTGTATTGAAACTGGCGGAGGCTTGTAGGCCAAACTAGTGCTGTCAGGAAATCAGAACGTTTTGATTTCCTCAGAAAACCACACTCAATTTAGATTAACCTATACACGAATGTGGATATCTAGAGCTTTCGTGAGCTATCTGTAGAACAATTGTCCTACATACTCAGGCAGAAAACTGAAATGGAGAATCTCTCTTCATGCGTTCCATTTTGAGTGGCATGTCCATGAAGAAATGAGCAATTTTCATCAATTAGGCTTCGGCCTACATGGAAGAAACATGGTGTCGAGGCGACAACGACATGACTGCGCGGTTATCAAAACATAACCGAGGTCTGCTCTGGCTGACACGAACGGCGCGGTAAAGATCTCAGAGAGGCTGACCTCTTCCCGGTGCGCCCGCCTTGGCCGCAGTGGCGCTAACAGACTGATGTCCGTCTGTAGTGAGGAACGTGTGTGTTGACTCTCTACACCTGCATGCCATTTCACCACGCAGATCACAGGATCGCCGGGCACCAGGGCACAGCTGCAATTCAAAGACATGAGCGCCCTTTCCCTCCCACCTTTTGTGTGCTATGTTGCGGTCGTGATGGTGATGGTGTGTGCGTGTGCGTGTGTGTGTGTGTGTGTGTGTGTGTGTGTCTGGCTGTGTGGTGGTGGTGGTGGTGGTGTGTGTGTGTGTTGGGGGGGGGGGGGGTCGCAATTTGCATGATTGGTCATCAAATGCAGACTGAAACGAGTTTCCCTGTGTTCTTTCAAACTGACCCGTGCCTGTCAGGGTGTAATGTAAAATTAGACGCGCTGTGTTTGGGTTGTGTCAGATATGGTGACTGGCAGAAACTGTTAATAATTGCTTAAGTGCTCCTGAGTGTCAGAGCTGTCCATCATTCTCTTCTCCTCTCCCTCTTCAAGCTCTCATAATATTTTCATTAAACTGCGGAGGACAAACTACTTTTGCTGACGGACTTGTCAGTTTCGCACTTCAACTTGTGAAAATATTTTATATTTATCAAATCTTCAGTCTCACAAAGACCCGGCTTGTTGTTTGAGGTTAATTTTTTCGTTTTAAGTCTCAATGTTTTTTGAAAATGCAGCTTGTCAAGACGCATAATTGTACACTATGATGTGAAGCAATATGAAAGAGTTTCTGTGATTTGGATGATGTTTGTATATTTATGTTACTAATCTTAGGTTTCCAATGAGGAATTTATCTCCCTCCGACTTATAGTGTTTCATGTTTGTCTTATATCAAATTTGGAAAGAAAGCATTGGCACTATTTCTCTTTGTTCTACATAAAACTCTTTATTAATGTTTTGCATTGCAGAAATAAGGTGTTTTGTGACAGTGATCATGTTAAGTCCATGCCAGAGTTGACTGCAATGCAAGGGGTCAATAAGCATAATTCTGTGTTTTTCATGGGGACCAGTCAGTAACTGTACCCTGTTGTATTCTCTCATGCTATCAGGTAGTTGGTTATGTCATTTTCGTTTATGCTGCAGGGCCCCTGTTGAGTCGCCATAAAAGTGCATCCTAGAGTATTAACAGCCCTGCTCCATCCCAATGGCTTCATTCACTTCTCAGGGAGAGGAACAAACAATTCGTTATTTTAATGGGTGTCAAATTTGTTTCCCAAATCTCCTAAAAGGTTATCGTTGTTACATGTGGACAAGTGCTTATATCGGAATCAATGTTAACTTTGTTACCAGGGTAATTTACTGCTCTCCTCTGACCGCAGTGCACAAACTAAATCTCCGTATTTTTTTCAAAACACCAGGTGAATGAGATTTATGCACTCGACATAACCGGTTGCTGTTTAAGGAAAGGAAAGGCTGCTTAGGGCATTTTGCCAAGTGCATGCCACTGCATACAGCCTCACACCAACATTAATACACCAAACATACTTTGGAAATGCTTCGTAATTGTAAGGTCATTGAAGTAAAGGGTAAGTGTTCCCTTAAAAATACTACTTCATGGGCATTTTCTACGGCTTGTTGTGAGTGTTATGGCCACGGATTTTCTGTAGCTGGCTTGTCCTCCCTGCACTATGTGCGGATTCAAAACCGCACATCTGACGCAGCTGTAAATGATTGTACTGGGGAAACAGAGCTGTGTGTGGACACATTCATTATCATGCGTTACTCCCTCTGAGAGACTGAGCACCACCATGACACATCACCAAGGGCCACTCTCGGAGAAGCGGGAAATGCGGGACCTACAGAAGCGGGACCTACAGAGTGGGGCCAATGGGGGGTGGGGGGGCTAAGAGACCTCATTTTTCTCCAGCAAGTTATCTTTATTGAATAAAATGTCCTCTATTAAGATGGATACCGCAAACAGTCTTTTGTTTACACAATAACTGTAAAGGGAGGAAGAATTCTCACATTCTGCACAGACAATTTATTATTAATAAGTACATCAGTGAGAGAGAGCTGTCTCAGGGACCGCAGTAGTCACGGATAGAACATTTATCAAACACACACAAATAACCCTCTACACAAGATACTCTGCTTCCAATATAAGGTAACATAAGATAAATGTATCAAATTGTATGATGAGCTCTAACTTTACAGCAAGGTCATGGTATCATACAAATTAATGGGAATTATTCATTTGAAGGCAACAGCATAAACTACGTAATGAATACGAACAACTGATAAATATGTTCAGTGAGCTGTCTTGGAAACTATTTCAACTATTTGCCCGAAGGAAGTATCTGCTACTGCTAAATCATGAACGCATGTGCCTTAATTGCAGACTGGTTCTCTGTACCAAGGTGACAGAAGACAAAAATGGTTCTTTTTGGCAGCAAACACCAGAGGTGTATGTGGACTCTCATGCAAAAAGGTTCATGCAAAAAACAGTTGAGTTCCCACGGTGAAGTATGGTGGTGGACCGCTAATGTTGAGGGGCTGTTTTACATCTAAAGGCCCTGGGAATCTTGTTAGGAAGCATCAATTATCAGATGTCTGGATATTATAGCTGGGAATCTTTGCCTGGAAGGACGGGGACGTGGTTGGGTCTTTCAGCGGGTGGATGAGTATTCCTCCATGTTCCCCATTTGAAGTCAAAATCAAAACCTTGATTGTGAACACAGAATCAAGTTTTGTGAGGGATTATCTGTCCTAAAAACACGTGAAGTGATCTTAATTTAAGAATCCACAAGTGGGGTTTCTGCTATTTTCCAGTGTAAGAATACCTGATAAACAAAAACAATATTTTACTATCCTTTTTTTGCTGATGTTTTCTACCAAAAGGGGCAGTAATTCTGTGGGCCACAGTATAAACTGCCACGTATTATAATAACGTGTCATTACTGAACAGTTATATAGACGCTGCACTGAGCTGTTATAAAGAAAATGTTATATATTATATATTATTGTCAGTGACCTCCTGTGTTACAGAATACTAAATGATTCCAGCCCTGCCCTTCTGTCTGCATGGGATTTGTGTTCACCCAAGGACATCCTCTCCTTTCCAAGACCGAAACCCAAGACCAAATCACTGCCTTCCTAATTAATGACCATAATGGAGCGAGGTGTCTCTTGTACGTGGGGTGAGAATAGTGCTCCCAGATACTGTTCCTCCCAAAGCAGAACATCTTCTCCAAGCAAAGTAGGCTGCTTTAGGAGACAGATGGGACTGACAGTCTTAATAGCCACCAATGCACCGGCGTCCATCTTAGACCATGCTATTGGATTTCCTACCACCCATATCAGCACCGACACATGTAGATATGGTAGCTGTGTCTAAGGGCAGAAACGAAATCAATAGCACTGGCTTCTCAACAAGCCTTACTGCGTTACAGCAGTCTGCGCGAGGCCATCTGGCACGGTGTCAAGCGCAGCCCTGCCCCATGTAGCGTGCTGTCAGTAATGTCTCTCTTATTTGGTTAACACTAATCAACTACAGCAAAACACAGCAAATACTGCAGCAGAGAGCCTTAACTTGATTTTTTTTTTTCCTTTCAGGGCGGTGAGAACATCTGATCCCTGGTATTAGGGATCAGAGGGTGTGCAGGAGAGGCCGGTGCTGATGGCACATGTTTGATTGCTTAAGGCAAGCAGTGCCCAGTGTGAGATAGAGATAGAGATTGTAATTGGAGTCATACCCAAATTTATATTGGTAGCAGCTATTGAAAAGGCACATGAACCTCATCAGCAAATCTCCCAGTGGTGTAAACCTTGCTTATTCATGGACACCAGGCACAATTAACTATTAAATCGGTGTACCCTGCTTTCTGCATACATAACAGGTCTGCTGTTCAGTGAACAGCAATCTCAGCCCAGAAAATAGTTTTCCAACTTTGACAGAACATCTAAGCTATTTTCTCTATTTCTTTTTTAATTGTCCAGGGCTCCAGCCTTCAAACCACGAACATCCATTACCATCTGGACATTGTTTACACTTGTAACCAGCAGTCGCAGTAATACTGCTTAATTAAAAAGAAAGACAAAAAGAAAACAAAAGAAAACTGAAAGAAAAGAGAAAAAAAAACAGAACAGAAAAGAATGCAGGCATGAAAGAACTTCATTTTAATATGAGGCTGTAATAACGCCTCACCGACAAACAATAACATTATCATTTTGACGTGTGAAGTCTTAAAAACAGCAACCTATCACAGCACCTAGAGGCAACCTTTGAAGTGCCAGTGTGAACAGATCAGATTAAATCATCAAAGATCCTTTTTAGCTATAAATTCCACCCGAAGCAGTAGCCCCTGCCCAATAACAAAGGAAGGTCAAAATGTAAATATCGCAACTTGAAGAAGTCTCCAAATTGTTGTCTCTTTCTCTTTTGTTTCGATCTGTGACACGGTGCTTGGAAAGAACCAGGAAGGTGTCTGCTCTTCGGAGGCTGATTAAAACATGGTGGCTGGTGTCCAGTCTGTTTACCACAGGCGGATTCGCCGGCATGCGGCTCTCTCTACCTGGTGCCACAGCCCTGTGTTAGGTGATTTACAACTGGCTCTCACAGTTTACACAGCGCAGTGTTTTATGTCTTTCCTGCTGAGTGCCAGGTTTAGAACTCCTTAAGAAATATTATGCTTTGCTGACAAAATACAGTGACAGCCGTCAAGTGTTAAAAAATGTGTGTGTGAAAGAGAGAGAGAGAGAGAGAGAGAGAGAGGGGTGTGTGGTAAAGTGTTTACTCCTACAAAAGCAGGGAGACACACGGGCCTGAAGGTATGTATAGCAGCTCACTGCTTTTTGAAATCTTACAGCTGTGATTTTGAGTGGATTGATACCTAGAGCAGAGTCTGAATCTGAGTTTCCATAAAGTAAAAAGTATGCAGAGGAAGCAGAGGTCCCTAAAAATGTGAAATTTAGCAAGCAAAATCATATGTCAGACAAATGAATTGCTTGCTTCAATAGGTTCACCTGCAGAGAAGCAGGTGGATCGACGTGGGGACGGTTTCATTAACCCCCTGTTCACATTGCACTGGAGCAACACATTGATAACCCGAGCCTCACGTCAGTGTACAGTATGTCTAGCTGGGCTCTTTCCTCATTGATCAGTGCCCTGTGAAAGGTTTCGTTCCAGGTTACAGTGTGTAACAACTGTGTCGCTGCAGTTCTCATTAGGTTACCTGACTTGTATATGGTTTGATTCTCCTGTTTCTGAAACACCCTGGCATCTGCTTATACACCTATTTTTATGTATTTGTATGTATTTTTAAAGAGCAGAATGATCTTTTGGCACGTTAGGACAGTTAATCACAAACCTAATGAAGTAGATGTCTCCACCTGGTCATCTCTAACGGATATATTGACTTGTATACCATAATGAGCCTTTAGTTGGGCGAGAAGTGCTTGTTTTTGTTTGGATTGCGGCAGGGAGACAAGCCGAAGTTAATTTGAATTCGTCACTACAAAAGCCCCCACCCCCTGCATCTGAGGCAGACTATAAATAAGGATTGTCATTGTAACCTAATCAAATTATGTGAAATATTTTGGTAGGGCTGTCACTGTTTGAGTGCGTCTCGGCAGACGACGTGCGCGAGTCCCCTGAGGTCTTCTCATCTCACTTCAGGAGCTGCCGGCTTGCTTCGCTTCCTCGCGCTCGCACGAGCATTAAGCGTAAATGGCAGTCACATGATCTCGATGAGCGCGGTGAGACAGGACCAGTCTTTCAGCAAGTAAAGCTTTTGTAGTGGAAAGCACAAAGCGGAAAGCAAGGGGGTATATGTGGGGGTGTGGGGGGTGTGTGGGGGGGTAGACAGGTGGCAGAGGAAAACTGATAATAATAGCCGACTCTGGTGGAGCTGAAGAAAATGGAATTCCACCGGCCCCTATCAGCGTTTAAGCGCTGATGCCATCACTGATTGGCTCGATTGGGTTAGACATGAACCTAAGGTGACACGCCATAAGAGGACCCATGGCAACTCACACAGAGCCATTGTGAAGGGAATGAAGTATGATATCACAAAGGCTTCATAAAGATATCCAGCTCTCATCAGTAATAAGGGCAAGTCTTCCGTCGTCCTCCACTCATGGCCAATAAACCTTCAGATATTCACCATTCACAGTCCATAAAGTCCCAATAAACAGCAGCTTTCCCAGACTAACCAGTTATATTTATTAATGTCAAACATTAACTCATCCAGTCTGGCCCTTCAGGAGAGTACTGCTTTTCTGAATAAGAATAAATGTGAAATGTATGATATTTTTAAACCACGAGGCTCTACATATAAAGTATAGAGCTTTTTGTCTTAGAGTAAAGCTCTGAATATTGGAAGTGTGTTAAATGTAAGGAAGAAATAAAACATGTTGAGTTAAAAGCAAGAAATAAGAGAGACATGCAGAGTGAAAGGCAAGTTGATGTAATCTACAAGCGATAACAAGCTGGCAATGACCTTACTGAGGAGCACTTCCCAAGTGCCCCGCATGTCTGAAGCCCATTCTGTGATGCGTGCGATAATAACCACGATCCTTCGCTCCGCTCGCCGCCCATGAGGAGAACTCGGACTCGTCAGTGGGCGTGTCAGAGTAAGACACATCACCCTTCTGGGCCTGCCTAGACAGCCAAACCCCCCCCTCTCTCCCAGCTGAGACAGCCTCACCTCAGCGTCCCCTCCTCCATCCTCACCCACCCCCCAGCTGAGCCAACCAGCCCCAGCCCGGCTCCCGGCCACCGCAATCAGCCTCCACCTGTCGGCTGTGGCCCTGCTCGGCGCTCCGCTCCGTCAGGGATTTTTCATCGGCCTTGGAGGGCCGTTTTTATTCATTGTTTCCCCGATGCCGTGATTGATGTTCCGCTCCCTCAGTCCGTGCGAATGCTAAGTGGCGACGCGCCGATCACGGGCCCCTCTACCGCGGCGGCCACGTGGCCGGGGCCTCTGCTGACTGCAACGCTCTCCCCGCCTCATTTACATTTCAATCTCCGCCTCATGAATGCGAAGACTCCGGCCCGAAATTAATAACACGAACAGGCGACCAGGAGGTGGGCACAGTGAGGAGGGAGTGGGCATGCCGAGCCACTCCTGCTTTCTTCCTCCTTTTGTTCTTCGCCCAAAGTGCCCCCTGCTTTTACCCCACCCCACCCCCCTCCCCCCCACCCTCAGCTTTTCTCCATGCCTACGATGAATGGCATTACAGACAATGGCATATCTGGAGTGACACAAATTTATTTCAGTTGCACTGCTATAGTATATTTTCACAGAACCAGGGGCGATTTGTCTGGGGACAATTTAGTTTCCATAAAGGATTTAAATGGTTTCTGTGGAGATAGTAGGGAGAAATTTAATTTGTTTCTCATTTACTACAGCAGGTATGAAAAGGAGAAAAATTGGATGGCTGATGGGCTAAAAATTGGTGCTGTCCCTCTGCTGTATCCCCTAAAGGATTGGGACTCTGAATCATATAGATTGAGTTCGACCCCCCCACCCGGTCCAAGCGGCCACGTGTACTGCTCCCCCACCTACCCCCCTTTCTCAAACCCCTCCAGCCCTCAGAGACTGGTAACCTTAAACCAACTTAAAAAGTAACCTTTGGGGAGGCTGCCAATCACTCCAAAAACAACGTTTCCATCGATCTGGCTGTCCCTGTGATTTATGGCTTCATTTTACAGTAATTGAGAATTAGTGGGAAGATTAGCAAGGCTCAACACTTCAGCTTGATATGCACTCTGAGCACTGTAATTTGTCACATTGGGATGTTGGACACTTTCTTACTCACAAAAGGGAGGGGAGGGAAGGGGGGGGGAGATCCCTTCTAATTGAATTTCCAGATAACGCTGGAATTAATTTGACACTGTCGAAATTTGAATACAGACCGCGTGCCTTCCCATTGTGAGGCCCAGAGCCTCTGTTGCACACTGCTGGGCCAGCAGACAATATTGATCCAAATCACTTTGAGTTGAGGCCAACTGAAGTATGGAATCACTAAATCTTATTTACACTCATATTGGAACAGTTCATCTGCAGATACCCTGTGCAGATAAAGAATATTACCTTTCATTTTGTTTGACTGCACCCAGATGAAGTTTTGGGTATTTCCGGCTGGGGGGCAAACACAGCAAATGCCTGGAGTCAACAGTAGCGATTGAATTACCTGCCAACTTTAGAGGTCTATTGTCTGGGTAATTTGTCGTCTAAGTGGCACAATGGAGGCAGTTCCCACCGCACTCTGAGCTTCCACTGTTATGTCATTCATAGCTGAGAGACAATTTGAGAGCTTCCCTCTCTGTACTTTCTCTTTGAATCTATTCATTCCTCCAAATGAACGTGCGACATGCAAAAAAAAATAACCCACAATAAACAAATATGTAAATAAACAAACAACCCTTTCCACATATCTTCATTAGCACAAATAGAGCATGTATTTTATGGAAAAGAAATGTATGCATATTATATTATGTGAGGATACTGTGATGTAATTAACATTCATTATGCTGTAACAGTAAACCATGACAGGCTGAGATTTCTACAGATACGATTATTGAAATAACTGCCGTTTTTCTTTTTTTTAGCTCACTCAAGCCCCGTCGCGGTTAAGTGCTATTTTCAGTGGGTTGAGTTAACGCTGGAGCTCTTTAGCAGGCTAAGAGATGCATTTATCTGCTTAATGAACTTTGGGCTCTAACTTAATCCTGCTAATGCCTGTGTGAGTCAATTAGCAGCGGTTGGATGTGCCGCGCTGTTTCAGAGCCCGAGCGAAGATCACGGCAGCGAGGGTCTGGAGCCCGACCAGCGCCGATCCCGAGCGCAGCGCCCTGCTCATCCGCACGGCCCCCGTGGCCCCAAGAACACGAGCTACGCAGCTGCCGGGTCCATTCCTACCGAACTCCAGGGCCCGGTGCTGCTCTTTCTAGAGCACAACATCGGGTTTTCGGTACTGAACAGTAAGGGAGCAGATATGAGCGTTTTTCTCTGGACTGTAATCAGGTCTGGATGGTCTCGGGTAAAAACCGTTTTTCTCAACAGATGTTTTCTTTTCAGTTTTTTTTCTTTGCATATCATATGAGTCAACAGAGCTCTTCCTCCCCCACAGTCGCTCAGTCGATGCACAACAGTGGAAAATGAGTCACAGAAGGAGCACAAGATGGTCCCAACAAAAGCTACACCATCATATTATAATGACATCAGCATACACAAATTCCCTTAATGTAATCACGAGAGCAGGCACTGCTGTTGATGATAAACAAGCACTCCTCCCTGGTCTCTCAGAAGACTCCAACACAGAGTAATTGAGCCTGACACGTTCTCGTAACGCTGTGAAAATGAGACGGGCAGGACATGTGTCTGAACATCCAACAGGTTCCAGAGGTGCATGTATGTGTCTAACCTCTCATTTGCCATTCAGAGCAAGGTGCAGTGTCTGGACCACGCGGGGCCCGCTGGGGAGGTGTGTGTGTGTGTGTGTGTGTGTGTGTGTGGGTGGGGTGGTGTGAGTGAAGCAGAGAAGAACAGAGTGAAGTGGAGTGCGAGATAACTGAAAGGCTGTAAGGAACAGACAGACTCGAATGGCCCATCGATAGATCCATCACGCTGGCAATTTGGGCCACGTTTAACATACATTAGCTGAACAGATCCGAGCTGTATGTCTCGTCATGGAATCAGGGTAAATAACAGTTAAAGCTGGTGTCACCATTGGCCCTTTGACCTCTGCAGCCGCACTGGGAGCATGAGAGCCTTTCACAGATGGGAGAGTCCCAGCGCGTCCAGGAGCCAGAACACACCCCATTGCATTTTACCATTGCATAATTACCAGGAGATACACACTCGCACATATTCATATGTGCAAAAATATAACACATACATTTTTTAAATTAGCAAATAATTTAGCCAGTGTACAGGAATTTTTACATACCTTATACATAATAAGATTAATGATTGTCATTGTTTCCTAAGACACTTTCATCTGGCCTTGCATGGTATCTGAATCCATAACCAATTTCTAGGTCAAAAATACATACAATAAAAATGAGCTAAAGCAAAGAGGATTAATATTCTCAAGTAGACCTATTTTCAAAATAAGTATAATCAGATTTTATTGAACAACCACTTTACTGAAAGAGATATGCAACATTATGACAAATATCGGCCCTGCTCAGCATATGACATCAAAGCCACACATGAACACGTTTTAATCATTCAGATAAACAACAACAACATGTGACCACCACTCCCATCTCACTACAGATGGTAGTTTTCACTCGAAACCTTTTTTTTGTGTGATTTGTAGACCTTTGAACTCTTCCACTTAAAGAGATCCCCTGTCATATTGTATCTGAAGACTCTAGCATTGCTCTATGTCATGTGATTCCCACTTTTGTAGTTCTTGAATAAAAACTGTATGCGCTCATGATATGGAGCATTTCTATAAGATAATTATATTCGTTTGTTTTCGGTATATAACATTGCACTGGGAACATCTCCATTATGCATCCAGACAGTTTCTGAATGGGACGATGTTGATATTTCAGTGCTCTTACTAATTTACAGCTCGCTGACATGAGTGAATGCAATCAAAGTCAAAAAAGATAAATGCAAAAAAACCCCCCCCCCCCCCCCCCGTACTTAAAAGACTGGACCGTGTAAGGCCCTCAGCCTTCCTCAGTGACACGTCGAGACGACAGCCACTCTCCCCTACATGTCATTGTAGTGGAAAACAAACGATCGGCGCGCTTTGAAAAGCTTGCCGCGGCACCACGGGGCATGCCGTCGAACATCCCTCATGCACCAGGCAGACCGAGAACCCGTATGAAGAACAGCACCTGAGGCTAACCAGTTACTATGCCACTCACTCAACTCAACAAAGCTCTCCAGCACACCAGAATAACTCTTATGTGTCGTGTCACATTTGGATTCGATGAGGACGGTAAAGACTACATGATTGAGGGGGCCTGGAACAGGATGCGGAGAACCGCAAGACACACAGCAATTGAGTCGAATTTGCTTAGATGCAGAGAGCCCGAGTTCAGCTAGAAAAATACGTATAATTTTCTAGGAGGAAAAAAAAACATTTCTATGACTTGAGCTTCCATCATTTGACCAATTTTTGAGACATAATCATCTTCTAGAAGAGAAGAAGATGCAAGAACTTTCTATAAAGTTGCACCAGACCAGGAGAAAAGTTATTCCTTCCCAAAGGATCAATTGTGGAATGTGATGTTTGTTTCCTCGGTGATGACTACAGCTCTGACGTTCCAGACATCTGAAACTGAAGTATCAGCCCTACTGAGTGGAACGTTCACGAAGCCAAACATTTGAGCAATACAGCACAATACACCCACATCTCCCCCACAACCATCTGTATCCTGGGCATAAGTCACAAATGACCACTCTGCTGTTGATTAACAGGGCAAAGAACCTACACTGCCCCTCTTACTACATTAAGCTCGGCACACCAAGACTTGGTGAACTTTTCCCCAAACCAGTCAACCTCTTTGCAGTCATCTTACCCCAACTCAATTAGAGCAAATTAGAGACACAAGGTTCTGCATATCCTAACTGTGTTACACTGATAAAAAAATAGCCTTGATTCCTTGCCGGCTCCCTAATAAAACTGGTCAGTTAAAATGAATTTACAGCATGTGTAATTAAATTTAATTGGATCTTGTCACTTTGAATTGGTGCTGTTTTTTGATCCTCTAACGTTGCTTCCAGTTAGCAGTTTGCTTGGCGCTTTATCGAAAGTAGTGCCCCTAACCCATGCAGAGCTAAATACATCTAGACCTGGTCTGAGCTTAAAGCCTTTGAACCTTGCCTGCAATAGCATGGAATCAGGCTAATTTGGTAGCGGTTTATTTATTTAGAAATGCATTGCGAGAGTGTTTTTTTTTCCTCCCTCCCTCACTCCAGAAGTCTCGCTGGAGTTGATGAGGTCTTCGCATATGGACTGGTCTTCGTAATGTGCCCCCACATGCTTCAGAAAGCTCTGGCTTGAACTTCATCAGTCCGCAACATCATAAATATGGATGGAGGAAACCGAACTGCTGCTTCGGTAATTAAAAACTCTGAATCCTATTCCTGCTGGACTCTGTAGTCTAACTACTCATGTAGTTGATATGTGTTATGATGAAAAGGTTCTGTTTCAATTTGAGTTCATGCTTGTGACTGTGGGTGGAAAAAGTGTACATTTAAGTTCTAGCAGACCACAATTAATGCTCTAGAATCACACATCACCTGAAAACATCACCCCCCACCTTCCAAGTGCAGGGACATACATCACACAAAATAGAACGTAACGTGATTTATTAACTTGGCACAAGAGGCTGATATATTTTCTAAACGTTTTCACAATGCTTTAATCATCTTACATTCGCAATTAAGTTAAACGATGAAGATTGATTTCTCCACCGGAACCTGCAGCAGTCTTTGCTCGGGCCTTTGTTGCAGATAAATAAAAGTGTTAAATCGTGTGGTCTGTTACAGCTTGCCAGCATACAAATGGTGTCTGTGTCTCAGCCCAGCCAAGCAAGGAATTGAACATGCAGCCCAGTACCTTAGCAGCAGGGAAATCTTTATTCACAATAGCCATGGCTGCTAAAGCACATTCCCTTTCAATCCATTAAAGTGTCCCATCCCCAACTCCTCATCACACCGGCCTCTTAATTTGACAATGACAAAGAGCTACTTGCTGATTTTAAATTTCATAATTTTAATCTGTCAAGCCTGACATTTAATTAGTGGCTTCCTAACCTGTGTCTGCCTCGGTTGTGAAGGGCGTCGTTGTTCAGCATGCAGCACAATCTCGCCGGCGAGAGTGGATTAATATAAACGTACATTACCAGCTGCTACAAAGACAATACTGGGAAAGGGGGCTATTAGTCCTTAATCTAGACAGATGAGGTTAATAATACCTTTAAAGCGTGGCTCTATTAAGGACTGACTGATTAAGAACCGTGCACGCTCCTTCATGAGCTGCTGATTGGGGCCAGTGCGGGAGCTTTTTGTACTGCTCTTCACTATCAGAGGCAAATCCCATATTTTTTCCAACCCCCCCCTCCCCTTAGTCACGACAATGAGGACCAGCCTAATGAGAATCTCAAAAGGTCCCTGCGGGTTTAGCAAAGAATTGGTATCAATCGCATAGTCAGAGCAACGTAGCTTCCTCGTGGTGTGGATGAATCTTAACAATAAGGACCTTGGCACGGTGGCGAGTCAGTTGCGATGTGGCCTCAGAAAGGCAGGACTCTGGCATAGTGTCCTGTCTGAGCTGGGAAATGGATCCTGTTCTGTGGCAGTTGATAAAGAGGAGCTAAAAGGTCCTTGATCACTTTTAACCTCTCCACATTGTCTCTTTCTTTCTCTTTTCCTCTGATTTGAAGCAAGCGGCCCCCCGAAAGGTGTTATTGATTTGGAAATCAATAAGTAATGAGACAAGATGGCAAGGAAATGACTGAGAGACAGGCAGGTGTGTTGGCAGGTGTGTGGCCTGTCAGGTGTGTTACGCTAGCAAGCGCCTGAGTTCGTGGGCAGCCTTCTAATTAACACCTGTGTTGCCCTTTGTGTCCTCACAGCTGATGGGCATCATGACTGGCAAACATCTGTCTGATATCATATCACCTGTCTGGTATCACCTGTCCACAGAATGTTTTGCATTTGTTGTTATTTTCTAGAGAGTTTCCTAGCCAGCAACTTTCTGTTTGTTCACTGCATGAAAAAGTCAAAAGAAAATGTTCTGTCTTGCAAGATAATTACCTACTTTCACTCTTAAAGATGCAATCATTTTAAATCCAATAGAATAACCCTGCTGAATTATATTCCTATTCTGTTTTCTGAATTCATCTGCTGTGTTCTGTAAGGATACCGGTTGAACACAACCTGAAGAAGTTCAGGAAAGTGAAGTACCAAAGAAAGTGTCAATGCAGTTCAGTGATTAAACATCAAAAGAATTCCAAATCCTCGTAGTTTACAGTAACTACTAGTGAGGTTTTTACATCTCTCCACCCTGTGCAGAGACTCTTTCAAGCATGGCAGACCAAATCAATATTCTCGGTTCATGGGAGATAGTGGCCCACTAGTGGTGGAGTGAGGACATCTCAGCAGAGAAAGGTGGACGAGTGGCCTGAACCGTTATAACACGCAAGCTCATAAAGATGAGATACTATATAAAGTTAACACACAACTGAGCTGTGTTACATTACCTCTGCAAATGTTTGACATTTAAGAGATCTCACCAGAAATTCCTTTTTCCCCCCAAAGTTATGATGGGTGTTATGATGGATATATGCATACAAATACAGCCAGAGTTTTGCCAGATTTGCATAGCATTGCTTGCACATTACTAAATCAATAACAATGCTTCATTACAAATCTGTTCCAGTTCATTTCCTCTTATCACATACTGAGTCAAATTCTGCTCATCGCAGGCAAACTAGGTGTCATTTTTGGAGGAGGTGTCTTAAACCGGCAGAGAGCATTGGCCTTTTCTTCCTGAGTGTATTCAGTGATCGTTGTGACAGAACTGTTCTGGCAGACCTGGGTGTCCGGTGCTGGGATCCGTAATGAGTGGGGAAGTGCGGGGCTGGGAGAATGAGAGCTGCTGCAAATGACAATTAAACCAGCAGGCGGATACTCGGCGTTACCCTGGCAGGTGGATGAAAGCGTGTTAGTGGTCATAAATGGAAATAACGGATGTGTGTGTCTGTGTGGGTGGGGTGGGGGTGGGGGTGGGGGGGGGTACCACCTGCTTAACAGATATAAATCATGTGGCAGTCTAATTGATAATTGATAACAGGCTAATTTCCTGCAGAGGGGAACAGTAACTCACTCGGACTCCCTGCAGCCATAATCGACTTCCCAGGCACATCTGAGGGCCGGACTCCCTCTGCAGGCCGCCGATTCTCATTCGCATGACGAGTGGGTCTGTGAAAGTGATTTCTCTCCGGAAGATAAGTACGTCCCTCCGCACGCGCGCCCACGTCTGAAGCGCATTGATGTGCCGCGGTCGGCCGCTTCTTTGGCGAGACACGTGCGCCGCGTGGCTCCGTCACGCCGCCGCCGCACGTCTACCTGACCCGACTCTGATAATCTACGGCTAATCATATGAATATGATGTTCCCCGCTGTTCATTACCAAGGCCATTATCCCTTAATTAGCATGATTAAAACACGTAATAGAGACGACTCCCCAACTCGCCCCGCGCACCCCCTGCACCCCCTGCACCCCCTGCCTTGTTTCCACTGGATCTCTGTTCTTGATGTCATGAGTTAGAGACATGAAAAGAATAGCACATCAAAAGCAGAGGGTCTGAACTGGTGGGGGTTTCGCAGGTGTGGATGGCGCAGTGGCGGGGATCACCCTGTCCTGCAGTTCACTCCCGTAGAATGCGGTCGAGCTCGCCGGGTTCCTGCTCCTCTACAAACCTCTCATTAGAGGCACAGAGCTGGAGCTGGAGGCCCTAATTAGGGCCTGGTCTGAAACTTTCTCTTCCTCTCAGGCTCAGGAAAGCAGCCCTCATCAGTCAAAACTACCTCGGCCCAGAGAACACACAGATTGGACAGATGGAAACAAGAACACAGGGGCTTTGACAGATTTTTTCCTCATATGCATACAAGACTGATAAGCATATAATATGGAAAAGTAAATGATCATGGAATTCCTCCATATATATATATATATATATGGTCAGTTGGGAATCATGTAACATTTTCTAATCAGGTTTGTGGCAAAAATACAGCGTTCTGTGACAAAAGTACCACGAACGAACCTCGATTCCATAATTATGCAATTAGATTCATGTAAATAATCAAATTATCAAGTCTACACAAGTTTGTACTTGGGTAATTGCAATAAAAGCATACAAAGCTCTGGTCAAACTTGGATAAAAATGATGGTACGGGTTTTAATTGTGTTTTTGTGAAGAAAATATTAAAAACGTGTAACAGATTTGTTCCCAGCCGGATACATTAGAGTTTGTTCCTGCCATAATGTAATATTCATCATGCATATTCAGATGTCCAGACAATGCACCTTGCTTAGACATTCATATTCTAATTTGTACACAATTTCCTTAATATGTCCGGGAATAGAGGGAGCCCTCATTTATATTCATTATTTTCAAATAAAGAGGAAATCTCTATAAAGCAGAAAAAAAATCAGTGAATAAGAAAATGTGTAAACAATCATAAGGATATTATTGAAGCTAAAGATTTAACACTTTTCTTTCTTTAACTAGTGTAATTACGCTCCCCACACGGCAGAGACACGCTTTCCGGTAAGATAATATTGACTTTATCACTGAAGTCCTTTATCATTTTGATACAGGCCACCATTTTTATGAAAAATGGGTCAATAAATGCCTTTGGTACAGGATTACTGTGAGTGTAATACTGATGCGCCTCTGAATTTCCAATTTTAGCATCACATCCACATGAGATACAACTCACAGCATGCATTTTGTATAAAGTATCATTTTTCCTGAAGGACCTTGAATTAAACAAAATCTTTACATGGCTATTATCTAGATTCTATAGAATATTAATGCTGTCTGCCTCTTAAGGGGAATGTCTATGATTAATATGTTATTGCAAGCACACATACAGTGCACACACACACTTTCTCTGTCTCAAACACACACACACACACACACACACACACACACACACACACGTGCGTACACGCACACACACACACACACACACACACACACACATGCACACATGCACACACACACACACACCTGTCACCTATTTCAAAGCATGCTCGCGTGTGTGCTTGTTTTAGGGTGTGGAGTTCAGTCCCCTTCCACCACCCCGCCCCCCTCCAGATTTAATCTGTGACTCCCTGTAGGATTATTAAGATTCTAATTCAATCTGAATTTCAGGAACTTGTTTGCTTGGTTACCTGTCATGTGGCATCAGCTTGTCATATTAGTGCTGATCGTTCCCTGAACCTAATCTACTTTAAACAATTTCATTGGGTGGTGCTCTATAAATCATTTCATAATGGGCCTGACATACCCAGGCCTAGGTAAGTAAACAAATCAGGTTTGTTTTCCGTTAGGCAGCAATGAACTTGGCTTTATCAGCTTCGTATTGATTACTGCACACCACAAGGTCAAAATTTCCCCAGCTCTTCATTAACGTAAGTAAGGGTCAGCGCTTAGCAATTAAAAATATTTCCAAATGCAAAAGAAACCAGTGTGGTCACATGACCTGTCCTCTTCATCGTTTTCATAGGTCTGGACTTGTAAATGTAAAGGTGCCATGTAAAATGGGTTTTACAAATGAGGAAAGCGAGAATATACCTGGAAACGAAGATGGCATGTGCAAAGAGAAACAACCTCTGCCTGCAGTACAAAACTCATTTTAAAGTGCTAACCGTAACGCTGTTTCACTTTTATTTCTACTCAGTGAAACTGATAACGTTGTCTGTGGTTGACTGGTTGTGTTTAGTGTGTGTCTGGAATGTAAATGGAATGAAAAGGTTTTATGTTAGTTCTGCACTTGCCAAGCCAGAAGACAATTTGCTTTGTGGTGATGAAAGAATAGTTGCATAGCGTATAAGAAAAGTTTAAAAAAGACCAAATATCATCAAACTTTTTTTAACCATTTGACAGTAAATAGTTCGATATCCATCAAGCTGTTCAGGTTATTTGTCCTATTGAATTGTTCACTAAATGCCCTTAAGCAGAAAAAGTATCAACATCCAGAACTGTTGAGGAATGGCAGACTGGACTCATCAAGTAGCCCACTGTCCTGTTCAAAGAGTCCCGTGCCCTGCACAGAGTCCAGCATCCTGCAAGACACGCGTGGGAACAGGCCCACTGATCCCCTCCTGCCCTGGGGATCTTCCTGCTTCACAGCGCTCTGACTCACAGACACCAGGATAACTTTATTCAATATATAAATGTATCCCTTTGACCATTCTTCTTGGTGTGCATGTTGGTAATCCGTTTGAGGGATGTCCACATATATGCCATGAATATGTAGTCTACACGAAATCAAAGTAAAGAAGACGCAAAATGTGTCTGATGCTGAGCAGGTCCATGTAGTGTCAAGAGATCTTCTCACACCGATATGTCTCCTTAATGCAAGCAATTTCCCGGAGCTTAAAGGCTTGGGAAAGGATATGGCCCCAGTGGGTACCAATTTTGAATGAATACTAATGTTTGCCAATAAGAGGGCGATTAAACACACCTCAGTTGGCAGATAAGCCATGTGCTAGAGAGGTGCCCCCCTCTCTGTCTCTCACCCACTCACACACACACACACACACGCATGCAGAGCGCACACACGCAATTAGGCCTTAATTCCTGGTCTGCATTGCCTGCGGACTCCGCGTGAGATGGCAAGAACTTACAAGCTCATTTGAGAAGAGTGGATTAGCAGCGCGTGTATTGTGCAAAGGGGACTTGTAGCTGCAGGCTGAGATGATAACAATAGGGATGATGCTGTCATATTTCCACCAAAGGTAGCAAGCAGGTGCCGGGGAAAAAGACAAAAATGTCACCGTCTGTCTTTCTTCTTCTTCCACCTCTTTGTCTGTTCTTGTGGTGGGGTGGATGTATGCATCCTGTTCTGCCCCTTTTAGAGAGAAAATATTTCTTCTGCACGTCAAGCTAGAACCCAAATCACTGCTGGCGTTTGGCGGATAATCTTCTCAATTATACTGCCTGTTGTGCGGCGTCTGATAGGCCCCTTTGCCTTTTAATTCCTCCCCAAACGGGTTTACTGTTGACAGTGAGAGGTAAACAAGAGGAGAGAGAATGAGGAGAGTCTCCGGAGGCAGGGGGGAAAGCCACATCCGAGAGGAGCCACGAAAACACTGAGCAGTCTGAAAACTGCCGCCTTTATGCCTCTGACTGACAGCAATTACTGAAGCGCTCTGATAGTGCAACAAGCCGGCACCCCATCCGGAAATAAAGAAATAAATAAAATAAGCACGAGTGTTTACCTTTTACCCCTCACTCTAAGCCACATCAATCAATCATTCAAGCTTTTGGCAGAACTTTTACTAATCGACGTCATGCAAAACCACATCAGTAAACACATCAAAAAATAAAAAATAAAAAATGCCTGAGATGGACTGATGGGTGGTACCAGAGTGGGAGGTGTGGAAACTGAACCCCGAAAAAGAGCTACTTAGCAGAGTAGAGTGGAGCGCTGCCCTGGGTATTCAGCTTCATACAAAACTGTCAGGATAATAGATACCACACACCGTATTTCAGAAAAATAGAATAATATTTTCAATTACAGGCTAAAAGTTCATTTAGTCCTCAAAGTATCAAAGACAATGCTCTATATATCAGCACTGAGGCAGGAATGCTTCTGACATGTTATGAGATGTGATTAATAATACACTTGTTCATACGCTAAGAACAGCAATTTCTTTGGAAGCCATTAGTATGTGTCTTTATACACCTAAAGATCACTATGGTACTTTTACAGGTGAAAGTGTATTAAAACGCACCAAAGAGGAAATTTGGGTAGACAACAGAAGATGGGAGAGAAAGAGAGAGAGAGAGAGAGAGGGAGAGAGGGAGAAAGGGAAAGAGGTAAGAGGTAGAGAGAATGAGAGAGAGAGGTAGAGAGACATAGAGAGGTAGAGAGAGAGAGAGAGAGGGAAGGCCTGGCTCTGTGACAGATTCATTCTGGAAAATGGAAAGCAATGTGAAGCCAGAGGACCCCCCTCCCAGCCCAACCTCCCGCCCCTACACCCCCAAAACGTCTATCTCCTGTCTCCACATTTGGAGTGGTCAATGAGTGGATCATGAGGGGGCAATGCAATCAGGGCCGGAGCCAGATTAGTCTCTGTCTCAGGACATATCCTTCTCCCAGAGGCTGACAGGGGACATCTGACCTAACTTGTGTGGAAAGTGACTCTAATTGTCATTTCAGTAGACAAGAATCTGCAACCATTCCAGAGATGCTCTTGAAATTTAGCAAGCTACTTTATCATATGGACAGTGCCAGGCGGGGAGCCGTTATTGGAGGGGACTTTTATGCTAAGATGGACTCCTTAAATTGGCAGGGCACGTCACGCTGTGCTTAACATGCATACAGAATGGGGAAAAGCTTTTTAGTGCGGGGCCAAACAACATTACCTGACAGGTAGACTTTAGGAGTGCTGTGAAATCTATTCTCCCTGCCTCATCTCCTCAGCATATACATGGATGATAATGCTAAAACAAGGGGGAATATGTTGGAAATGCTCGATAACATTTGTATGATACGGTTAGTGTGTCATTTTAGTTGTGGGTTAAGCCATACCACGTTAATGGAAGCTATCAGTGCTGTATGTTTTGTTCTGGTTTTATCATAAACATGGCACTAGGGTTTGGAACAATGCCATTTCAAACCAATTTGCTCCAGGAGCTTAGCAGCGGAGAAGCCTTCGCCAGCGCAACTAGTGGAACCAAATGAATGAGCTGCACTGCAAAGCATATGGATATGAGGGACTCACATCACTATTTTGATTCAATAATATTAGGCCATAACAAATCTTACAAAAATGCTGCTGTTTTCCATTTGTCAGGGAAACAAGTAGAGTATATGGTGAAGAATCCCTCCCATGGAGTTAGAAAGAGAGAGCTCCCCCCTCACCCGTTCAGATCCCCCCAAAAGGGGCATTTAAATCACTTTAGGTCCTTTTTGGGCTCGCTAACCCCCCCTATAGCATCTCACTCCAACACCCACACACTCCTCACCCCCCATAGGTGAAATTTCAGCCCTTTGTATAGTACAGTCTTTGAATTCAGTCTATAAGTGCCTGTGGGGTTTAAAATGGTTTTGGTTTAAAAAAAGAAATACAGAAAGAAAGAAAGTTAAGCTGTCCTATTGAATCCACTGAACATTCATGAAAGCAGGCTCTCTCTTCCCATGTAGCTCTGGAAATGACTTCCAGACATCTCCAAAGCCATGCAGATTTAAAAGACATGAGTGTTCGTACTTTCTAGTCAGGTACCTCTGTTTTGCCCACAGGCTAAACTGTACTGTTTAGTCTCTGAAGGATCAGGGGAGGGCATTTATTTTACAGTTGCCATCATCATATAAATATATGACAATGAACGATTCAACTAATTTCCTCCATAAGGCAAAGCTATGAATTGATCTCAGTTTTAATTATTAATTTGTTCATATATTCATATGTTTTTTTATGTTTCAGTCTACATTTCAGTATTAGAGAAAGTTAACAGATCGCAAAATGAAACCAGATTCCAAATGATCAGTGGGGGTTTATTTTAGTCTTTACTCAACAGCTTCGCTCTGAGGCAGGAGAAAGATGTTTGGAGAAGCACAACACATTCAGGGCCATTTTCTGATAGGTCTTTTACGGAGCATTTGGGGTGGATTTTATATATTTTTTTGAACCGGGACTTTTTTTTTTTCTGACAGTGCACATAACAAGAACGAATTTCAAAATGCCCTAAAAGAGAGTCAGATATCTGCTAATTGCCATCCACAGCACTATACCGAAAGTCATTTTCCATGTAACAGTCAAACAATCTAAAGTTCTGATCAAAATCCATGCAAAGGATCAATAAAACATAATCACCATGTCAGCCCGACTGAAAGACCTGATTGCGTGCTGTTCACTTCATATGAGGTCACACCTTGTGCACAAGACGTCTGTAGCTGTGTACTTTCCCAGCGGTGGACGTACCGGCTGTAGGACATCCATCCTTGCTATGTGCATATCACGCCATTTGCTACATTTCCATTAAACAGCGCAACATATGTCGCCATATCACACACAGTCAGGGCAGCAAATGTGTCTCCGCAGTCGTTCGGACAGATGCAGAAACTGCGGTCCAGGCCAAGTATCCCTCATGCCTCTTTTTTTTTTTAATCATTTGCAATTAGTTTTGTTTTAATAACACCCACAAT
Organism: Brachyhypopomus occidentalis; assembly: GCA_020368025.1. Taxonomy (NCBI): domain Eukaryota; kingdom Metazoa; phylum Chordata; class Actinopteri; order Gymnotiformes; family Hypopomidae; genus Brachyhypopomus; species Brachyhypopomus occidentalis. The sequence continues at coordinate 5,492,986 of JAGXOD010000005.1, forward strand.
TAAAGTCCCCGCCTGCATAATTCATGCCACCCTGCTGCTGGTGTCAGAAATCAAATGCAACAAATTAAAAATAACAAGTTTGAGACACTGTGATTCAATTAAGAGCGGGAGAAACATTGGGCCATGCATAATTGAGGGCCAGCATGGTAAGACACGTGTCAGGCTTGTCAGCTCTGGTGGCAGTATTGGATCTGGCCTGCCTCTGCCACTTAAATCATTGCCGTAAAAAAAAATAAATTGTAGGTTGCATTGATTTCTTGTTTTTATTTGTATGAGTGTTGTGGGCACAATGAGGGCTGAAATACGATTGAAGCGCAGGTTTGCGGCCGAGTTAAGCCAGCTGAGCTATCTGAACTCCCCGGGCATCATCTGTAAGTGTCTCTCATAAATTAAAACAAATCCGACTTATATTGATGAGTTCTATTGATTCGGGATTGTTACGTGTATTGCTATTTAAATGGCCCTTTCCTCGTGACATCCACGCGGGGGAATTTCTCCTTTGCGGTCTGGGTTGCACTTCAGCAGACCTTGAGATGCTTTGCCTTTCATGAATCACGCTGGGAAATGGTCTCATGTATTAGTAATGGGGACGTGGGGGAGGGGTGGGGGGGGGGAATGTTGTGCTTCCACAGCGCGCCTGTAACGCTCGCTACTAAAATAGACCGGATCGCTCTCATCCGAGCGGCGACGGCACTTCTGCTCGCGTCGCAGTCGCACAAAAACGCTCCGGCGGAGTTCATCAGTCCCAGAGCCGGCCTGCCTCCGCCCGAGGTGGGGAGGTTCTGAGGCGCTGCAGCTGTGAGCATGTGTTGGATATAAATTTGGAAGGCAGCAGCCATCCAGGGGTGACAGCAACGGCCACATCTGGATTCTGAAGAATGAAACACGGATTGGAGCTGAAAGCAGCTTCTCGCCAATACAATGGTCCGGAGGCCAGAAGGCCATTACGCCCATTACCGTTATGACTAATATAATTATTCAATTAGTATCATCTTCACTTTCCACGGCCTTTGGTACAATTGACAAAACAATGCGCTCCAAAGCTCTCCAAGGCTGCATGCCTTTGTGCACACGTTGCCACATGAGGTCGATGGTTTGTCCCTGAAATCCCCATACAAACAACTCCCTTAAGTACAAATAATAAAATGCACCTGGTCGTGTCAACAGAACCTGTAATGTGGCTTAGAAATCCTTAGAAGAATATAAAACACAATTTATAAATATTAAACAAACCAAAAATGGCTGCCCTAGACAATAAAACATATATATTATGATATACATGTTAAATAAGACACCATTTCTCTCATTCTGTCTTTTGCAACTAGTGCAGGAGATTCCACAAACAAACACACATGGTTTGAAAAACTGGTCTTCTGGAATTTGGCTGTAGTCTCGGGGCTAAAATGAGCCAGAAGGTGAGTGTTTGTCTTGGGCCAGTTTCAAAGAACAGTTTTCTCTCTTTTCTTTCAAACTCTGCTTCTTTTTCTCTTTCTCTTTGGCTGGAACACATGTTTTTTGGAATAGACCTAGACAAAAGCACAAAGGCTGTCAACATTCAGACCCCTCTTGAGTAGCTGCAGTTTATTTAGTTAATTAGTTTAGTATGGAAGATACAAGTCTTCAAACATACAAGCCAATGTCCACCGATGATTATATGAAAACATGATCCCAGTCATACTTTCATCTTCAGTCTGCGACTCCATTTCAACTGCTTGCTAAAATTAACTATTGTATAGCAAGTGATGACCAAATAAGCCATCTCATGCATTCATGAAACACTGATGAAAAACATGAATTTTTATATTTTTATGTTTAGTACTGACAATGTTGTTCTGTCATACTTTTTAACTTGGCCTAAACCAAACAAGATAAATATAATGTGTCACATTTCATCACCAACAGATAAAAAAGGAAAATAAAAAGCACTGAATCTCAGACGAAGCTTAACACGCAGTCGCACACATCCATAAAGAGATAAAACCCTTCCTGATTAATCATATCTGGGCAAGCAAAATATCATCATTAAGAGGTGCAGGGCCAAAGTGATTCTTATTTAATCACAGACCTCGGTAGAGACATTAAACTACTGCCCAACGTCACAGGAGTCAAGGCAAAGGAAGCCGATAACAGAACTCTCGCTGAGGATGGAGAATGTGAGAGAGAGTGATGGCCTCAACACAGAACAACGTGACTCAGCTAGACTCAAATTGTTAAAGACATTCTTCCGCGATAAGGTGGAGAAAGATCACTGAAGTCCATAGAGATTTCAGCATATACTTGTCCAGACCTGACGTGTTTTCAGCAACACAAATATTTGTTGTTTATACAAGGGGTGGGGGGATGGACAAAAATACATAAAGTAGAACTTCAGTGCAGTGAAAGAAGTTGACAAATAAATGTGCTTCTGTCCTACAAAGAACAACAAAGAAATGCATAAGTAAACAAACAGACCTGCATTTTGCTTTTCACATAATTGCTGACAGAGTAATTACAATTGACTGAAGAGCAATAACTCCCTGAAGCATCTTCCCAGTGTCTCCAGCGAGTGGCTAATTGTAGCCAGACATGCTAACCTTGGATTGGCCTGTGTCCTTGCACTAACCTTCTGCACTCTCTCCCTCTCACCACGCCATATGGGAAAATGTTTCAAGCTGATTGCTCCGATCTGATTAAGAGAAGTTATGCAGTTGCCATTTATTGGTGTTCTTGTGAACTAGTGAGCAGCTGCCTTTGCTATGGTTCCCATTTAAGACGCTTTCTGCTTGTTCTAATTCCAGCTTGTCCATTAGTGGCAGGCAGATAAGTGTGATTGGCTAGCCCACGCCATGCCAGAACTGATCTCCAAATCTGGCACAGGAACAGCTCTTTCTTGGTGTGTTCAAAAACTGCCATGCGTACTTAACAGCGAAATGGCACTTAAAACGGATGTGAACACACCGAGAAAGCATCAGTGTGGAGGAATTCACTCACAGAAGCAAACTTTCTGGAGATAAGCCGCCCTCCCCCCCCCTTTTTTTTTTCGTTACCTCGTTATGCGCTAATACGGTTAGTGTAGTTCAGCAATAGCTTTAGTTGGCCCCAGGACTTCTCCACAAGTAGGGAATTAAAGTATTTAGCCATCTCTAGACACTTAGCGCCAAGCAGGATAAATGAGCCTTGTGGCCTGAACGTTATCTAATCTCCTTTGCATTTCCTTTTAAGATCATGAAAGAGGAATCTAATTGCAGCCTGATTGTGTTGGTTTGCTAAAGTTCTCATTTGGGCGGCCCATTCTGGCAGTGACCCGGCTGGACAGAGAGACTGCCCTCAGCGTTTGTGGAGCAGCAGGCACTGGAGCTGAAAGCAGTGCCTGACAATGAAGATGAATCTGGACACGTGGGGAGAAAAGAGGGAGGCCTGGAGCCCGCAAACAGCGCCACCATCAGGCCACGACATTATCCTCACGCAGGGGCCCAGAAACTGGATATTATGAAAAGAGATAAATCAGATGAGGGGGGGTTCCGGGTCCCGTGAAACGTAACGTCAAACCAATCAGATTCAACCCGAGAAAATATCACAGTAAAATCTAACAGATCCAGATGACACTGCAGAGCTTGCAATAGCTGACATAGACGTTGTCAAACGCCTGACGATACCTCTGTGGTATCTTGTTGGCAACCACAAAATGGATTTCTCCTGTGAAAAAATATCATTAGGTTAAGTATTTTTACAAAATCTGCGAAACAAAAAATATGACAGTTCATTTCTTTTCTTTGTTGGGGGAACATATTGAAACAATTGTCTCCATATCTGTCTCCAGCAAGCGCTGTTCCTCTATCAGTCCAGGCCGTGGGAGGGAGAGGTTGAAAAGAGCTCGCCTTGAGAATTTGCAGGTCTCCTTTTATAAACTCCACGGAAACGTCCACAATTTTGCAGTAGCCTTGCCTACAGGGCAGCCAACACAAAGCTTACAGTCACGACAGCAGAGGTGCAGTACAGTCTTTATGTGTTCAGGAGGAGAACACACACCCTGTCACGCCATGTTTGCCAGCCTCAGCCCAGTGATGCTGGGTTCAGTGGGAAGACTTGAAGTCAACCTTCCTCAAGTGTGTTTACCTCAGAGAAGCTCTGATTATTCAGCTTAAGAATCAGGAAACACTTAAAAAAAAAAGTGAATAACATTGTGAGGAACAGTATCCCAGCTCAACTGAAATTGACTTTTGTGTTTATTAGCATTAATGTTATTAATAAAGCTGTACCGTGTAAAGGCTCATGGCCTGCTTATTAAATTACATTGAAGTTAATGTCTTGAAAGAACCTTATGCCATGTTACACACCTTTTGGTGACTTTTGGTGAACATCAAAATTAATCCAGTGTACTTTTGACCTCAGGCCCAGATCATAAATTGGGTCTATACCTATTAATACTGTTAGCCTTTTCATCTTGCCTGTATTTCACAAAGCTCACATCCTACAATGGGAGACAAAAATCATAAACAGTTGTCTGTTCCAACCTAAGATGCAACTGTAATGCTTTAAGAAAATCTGAGATTTAGCAAATCTAGCTATTTTTTTCACATTGATCCAGCTATTGGTTATTTTTAAAAGCACCGCACGTTCATCACCACTAGGTTCTGAAACCTGAATTTTTAAGAGTGGGCATGTTAGACTTTAAAATATATAATAAATGTAATGTAACTTCTCCAAACCTGACATCAGCTAGTGGAGCGCGGTAGTCTATTTTAACCAGAGGACGAGGCCTTCAGAGATGTGTGATCTGTTACACAATAGTGTTGACAGCTCCATCAGTCCATCAGCTCTGTGATGGAGGAGCAGGTGATCTCGGACTTCACATGTCTGCTGATGCCTGAGAGGAGCCTGACGTGGCAGACACAAATGGATGTGGCAAGACAGGTGTCAGTATAGTCATGGATCAAGACTATTGGCATTAGACAGAAGGCACTGTAGAACACCCCCTGCCCCCCCCCCATACACACACACACACACGCGCACACACACACACACACAAAAAAAAGCCTCGCTTTATTTGATGACACAGTGCAGTCAGGTGAAGGTTACCTGCCAAGGTGTGTTACATGAGGCTGTTTCTGTCGACATGGTGACGTGGACTCGGTGATGGACAGGTGACAGTTCCGTTTCTCCCTTCTTATTCATATTTGATGATCTACAAGCTGCCTATTTAGCTGTGGCACCCGAGCATATCATATGGGAGTACACAGCAACTGGAAAAAAAAATGAAATCACACACAAAAAAAATGGCTTTCCAGGTACTTTTCTTAGCTAGAAACCAAGTGGCAGTAAAACCAACTGGCTTTCATCTAATCATAATTGACTTTTATATCTGGCAATGCAAATAGGGGCTCTGCATTTAAAGAAAAAATAACATTTTGTGAATTTGGGGTAAATATTTTGACCATAATCTATTTTCCCTGAATATAGAGTGTCTTGTGGCTAGAGAGAATTCTGAGCACAAGACATTTTGTTAACATCCTCTGAAATAATTGGCATTTGTGTGACTATGTTATTCTCAGCTTATCATATTCTATCCTATTAGACCTGCATACATTCCACACTTTAATCTAGTAGTCAGGTTAAAGCTCACTGTTCTCAGCTTACCCAACATGTTGAAGCAATTAACCTTCTAATCCACATAGCGTGGAGAGCAATAATCATCACTCTGGGCCAGTAAGCAGAAATGCTCTGACATTAAGGTTCTAATGTCACTCACTGGGCTCACAGATCTGTTAGTAAGAGCTCTTATACGCAGCTCAACCACAGAGCAACAACGTCATTAAGATATTGTGTTACTTCGAGAAAAGAGTATCCTAGATTAAAGAGTAGGAACAGACACCGTACTGCATCTGCGGAAAGGTTAAATCAGTTTGATCTCAGTGTCTGTTAATGTGTATCGCGAGCAATCAGGTGAATGTCCATTAGAAAGTTCTGAATGGATGCAGACCTGCAATCATGGCGCAGGGAAATGAGTGATTTTGACTTTTGCTGAACCACTGCAGCACAACACAAGAACACAATAGCCGTCCACATATGGCTGCAAGTCCTGTAGCAGGTCCACTTCCTTCCAGGACTGTCAGCCTCCTGTTTTGTCCTGGAACTGTTCCTGTAGTATAATTAACTGTTATGGGTGCAGCAGGTCCAAGCAAATCATACTGTATCACATATTTTACTAGTTGTTTTTTGTTTTATTTTTTCCATTTTCAGATATTATATTTGTAGTGGGTAAAATATAATAGGAGAAAGCAAAAAGTCTTCAGTTATAGAAACACTTTAATAAAACACAGATTCATAAAAAGCTACTTCAAACACGGTAATAAATAACATATACTTTGTTATTGTCCATCCCTGTCTTCACATAAATTGGCTTGACATCTGAAAATCTTAGCCAAGCATGTATTTCATTCACCCAAAATCCTTGCTACATTCAGTTGTATAAAGAATCTCTCCATAGCAGCCATCCCAAGAGGGCCAGAGGACCACAACAGATCATTTGTCTTTAAACATCCTTATTCCATGTATGCATGTAATGACCCTCAGTCTTTGACATAACGCTTAGATCAATATCACTGAGCTTTATTGTCTCACCAGAAACCACGAGAGTGTACATTACACAGCACCTAAATGCGCGGGGTGGCCTGAAGCCCATCAGACGTGCAGCGTAGCTACAAACCTGATGTATGAGATAGCATGCTGCTAATATCATGACCACATATACTGGAGATCAGCGTCTTAGCTGAGCCACGAAGCGCTCGGAGTGGCTTCTGCGTCGTCCCCCCCCCCCCCATCCACCCCCACCTCCATCTGATTGGAACCAGCTTGTCCACCCTGAAGCCTTCACTCCCCAGGGATGGAGAAAATTGAATCCACTCAGCCTGAGCAGACAGCTACACAAAGGCGAGGCCTCCGTCAGCAGGTGGCCCTATGCAGATAGGGCTGCCTGGGCAGACTAAGACTCTCCTCGGGGGTGCAGAGCACTCTCCTACTGGGCCAGGCGCTGCTGGGCGGGAGGAAGAGGACATAAGCGAGCTCCTTTCAGCGCCGCGGTGGATTACAATGGCCCCTCTCCGGGCTAAAGCAAACACCTATCACAACAATGGGGTCGTTACTGTGCAGATGTCCAGCGTGCTGCTGAACCTCACTGCTCAAAACACTCTGCCTGGTCCTTCTCTGTCTCTTTCTTACTCACACACACACACACACACACACACACACATATAAAAGCAACAAATAATGGAATAGTCTACTTATTACTTAGGGAGGAGCACTTATTGTTAAGACCATACTTCCTTATCCAGATATTTGGCCAAAATCCCTGTTAAAACAGAAAGCAATTTGACTCCGACATTTGCTTGACAAAGCCACCTAATACGCAGGTTAACAGTTCAAATGCCTGTATACAGCTGTAGCTGCCTAGCATGGATGGTGAATAGGCTTCAAACTTCAAGCTGTACCAGAATCACGCAGTGATGGGGGGGGGAGTGCAAAAGATGGAACAGCAGAACTATATACAGCTGCACTCTCAGTATAGAAAGTAATGGCTTCTATTTCCAGGTGATATTGTTTCATATACAAGCCAGTCATTTTCTTCTAGAGAAGCACATAACGAGTGACAAGGCAGGAATTTCTGTCTTCTCCCTTGGCACATGTAACCTATCAATATTTAGCTCTCCGCTGTGTCACAGTGAAAGTGCTGCGAATCTAAAGCACCGTAAAAGCCGTGAAGGCTGGGAACTTGTTGAGACCTGCAAAATGGTTCATGAAAAAAAATCTCCTACTGCTGAAGGAAAATATAGTATTAGCTTTATTTAGTTAATTAAATAAAGTTAAAGTGTATTATTACAATAATAATAATAATAATAATGTTATGTACTAAACTCACAAATGTGCATGTGAGTATATATCTGAACATTTATACCAAGAATGGTTGTTTTAGTTATAACATTATAGGTATAGGCAAAGAAAGGTCATAATATAAATCTGTGGGTACATGGGTAATGTAGGTAAATGCAGATGAAAGGAGATTAAGATTTGGACTCAACCCCTGTAGAAAATCAACAGCTGCCTGTGGACAGACACTCGAGCAAACCCAACTCGAGCAAACCTGGGTAGTTTAGTCTGCAGGAACTGAAAGCGTTTCGAAATTTGGAGACGGAATAAACATAATATTAAGAAGATCAAGAACTTGGCTTTGTCAGGCCAACATAATTAAAGCTAATGAAGCCAATCCTTTCCTTTCCCTCCACAACCTAAAAAACAAACAAAAAAATTGCCGCCTAATTATCAAATTAAAGAATGTGTGCTTTTCCGCTGGAGAAAAAGCTTCCCCCTCATAAACAGCAATATTTCTGAAAAATAAACAGTGGCCTGGTGTGGGCAGGCCCACCGGGCGTTTAAAAAGTGATGGGGGTATTAATCATGTGTGAAGTTAGGCCAGCTTCTGCTCCCCGAGGCGGCCCGCTCCGGCCGCCGGAGCTCAGGGGCGCAGCAGTGCTGTCGCGGCCCACAGGAAGTGCGGCGGCTCTGGGCCGAGGCGGACGGCCGCTAGGCCTCCCCTACACGCCGCTTCCGCTGTCTGGCGCGGTGAGCGGAGCAGAGGCCACACGCTTCGCCCGACACGCAGCGCGAGAGCAGCAGCTTCTCCTACCAGCACACGCATGTGAGTTACACTGATACATTAAACATGTGATGGCTACATCACCGTCGCATATTACTTATTAACTATGCCAATATGCAAGCAAATGGTGCTCAGTGCTGTTCGATACTGCACAAAGTAACAACAATTATTCAAATGGGCACTGATTGTATTAAATTTACATGTATTTGGCCAAAAACCTGGGAGCTATTATTGTGTTTAAGAAACTGGGTGGCTGGATAACTTCACGATTTCTCTTGTAAATAAGGACTGATGTAGTGTATTGGGACTGAACCCTTGTAGATCTTAAAATAATCAGCCCTTTCTCCAGCTCCAGCTTCATTTCAATCCAGTAGCCTTTTGTTTCAAATTGCTTTTCAGAGGACACAGCAGGCTTTATTGGAAATGAAACAAAACAGGTCTAAAACAATCCCCACATCCAGATGCTGGAGACAGATCTCAACCCTCCCCCCCCTCCCCACCCCCCCACCCCCCAACCGCACCGCGCCAAACTTTCCCTGAGATGAAGCTACGTCTTCATCGGAGCACCCCTCCCTGATTAATCACATACCACTTGCATTGTCTGTGCCACATGCCGTAGGGGTTTGATCCTATTTGAATGAGTCTGGATTCAGGCTCATGAGGGAAGCCCTTTCATAATCGGAGAAAGCACCGCTCAGCTTGCCCCGGCCGGGCTGTGGTGAGATCACGCATGGGTGTCTGGGGGGCCCTGACCACACTGGCTCTGAGCTGAACTAGAGCTGCACCTACTGGCCGGGCACAAGCACGCTCAGGTTATCCAGCCCCCCCAGCCGCCGGCAGTGCACACCGAGTACCAGAAAATCAATACACTTTGAACTATAGCAGATAATACAGAACATAAATCTACGCTGGGTGACTCAGTCTCTGTGACCAGTCCACACAAAAGGACATTCAAATTGGCTAAATTGGGTATGTTTGCCCACTGCCCACTCCATTTCCAGTCAAAGCTCAGAGGCATCGGCGTGACAACTGTTTTCCCTCTGTCTTTCTTCAGCTTCTTGTGGTGCCGGGCTGCGTCTCACACAGCCACCAGTTTTACACTTTGAAAGTGCACCGAGGTCAGAGGTTAAAGACAAGCTGATTTTCCCACTCCCACACCACCCCCTCCGTAATTCAGGAGAGTGCCTCAATTTTACAGGTGCAGGATGTCTCTGAAATGACTTAACTGCCTGTGCCCAGGCCTGTAGGGGCAGAGAAAATGGGCAGCTTAATTGTCCCTGGGCTCTTTGAGAGACTACCCAAATGATACTTTATTATTGTATCTTTTTCTCCCACAGCTCTGCTCCTCAGACGCTTTTCTTAGTTCTAATGGGTGCGGGGCACATGGCGCATGAGTCTGTCGTATGACAGTAACTGTGTCTGTCACCGGCTTTCATTTGTCTCGGCAAGCTTGGTGGTTTGAAAAGCTGCCTGACACCTGTGACGTGGGCAGCAGTAATGGGAGTTGATGCCCACTTGTCAGCGGTGTGACATGCTAAGCGGTGTTGTCACAGATCAGGTGGGGAGTTTTATGCGAAACGATGCCTTCCATTTACTTGCCGATGACCTTCCAAAGTTCACTCCGTGCCACGGCCGACCAGATTAAATTTAATATCTCTTCGTGGGCTTTATTACCTTGGAATTATGTAGTTTTCGATGGTCTCGCTCACCTTAAAAAGTTCAGCGATAAGGTGAGGCGAAAGTTTTTTGCGAAAGTTGCCGAAGCATCCGATTACGGGTTCAGCACAAACAACAACGTTTTAAACGCTCCTCTGGTGAATGCAAAACATGCAAAGGCAGGGTGAAGTGGAGACTGTGGTGTGCGTTTTGGACAGAGACAGCAGCATGCAGGGACTGTTTGGTATGCATCGGGCCGATCCGGGGAGAACGGCAGTGGCCTTCACAGGCTGGGAGACTTCAGGAAACACATGATTTTGCAAGTGAATATAAGGCATGACAGCAGAGTCTTCACATTTCTCCACTTTGGCCAACTAATGGGAATTCTACAACACAATGCCTCAGCTTAGGTGCTGGTGATGATTCTCGATGTTCAGCCTTGATTTGCATGTCTAATTCATACATATCTGTTAATGCCTAATTCATAGGTTCATGTGTAATTCATGGATTCTGCTGATTTCCCAGTTTGTTTCAGAAACAAATGTGTATTTTCATGGATTTAAAACCTGGTAAACAAATGTAATTGCAACGGTGTTGACACTTTGGTGGCATACACGTATAATTACCCGTAGGATATATTTAGACAGGAGAAAATATGAAGTCAAGTGGAATTAAATCACTGCGGATATAGGGGGTGTGGTTTGCCAAATGGAACAGCATCCCAAATGTTTACCAAACATTATCAACCTCCACCAACAGTGGTGATTTTCAGAGCAGCAAGGTTATGATGTATTACATTTCCTATGGAATCCAATTTATCTATCCATCAAAAGTGAATTTATGCTGATGTTTTTAACCTGTTTAGCTTCAAGAAAAGTCAAGGAGTCACAAGTCCTCACGATCTTTGCATTTAGAAAAAGAATAATTGCCTGTTCATGCTTTACCTTTTCATTACAGTCAAACAGTATTTTATGTCTGGAGCAAATTTTACTTGTTTTTTCATTTGTCTGAAGTAGTCGCTGCAATTTCCAAGAATGTGGGTTTATGTCGTCCCTGGCGATGCATAAATTATGTGCAGATTCCTTCTGTTCTCTGATTTTCTCTTCAGGCATCACAAAAGTTGTCTAAAACGCAAACACCATCCCCAATGTCTGTAATCTTCACCTGACACTTTAATACCATTCCAGAATTAATGCAACACACTGTACTAGGTGGGGTAAAAAAAAAAAAACTAAAATACCTGACTAGTGATACTAAAATTACCCGAGAGAAAATGTACACATGAACCGTTGGACAGAGGATGTGTAGCTAATGCAAGAACTACATGTAGTACAAAAAGTGTCCCCGAAGAGACTCATCATGTCCCATCTGAGGACAGAGGCTTTTTAGCAGGAGTCCAATGGCTTTAGAGTCAAACATCTTTCACTGGACATGTAAGTTATTCCACTTGTGCAGGCGGAGTGGGAAAACAATTGCTCCTGACTGATTTCCCTCTAACCCCCTAATGAACCCCATGTGGACGGCATTCGCTTTCAGCAAGCAGCAAATCTCCTCACTGCCCACTCCAGAGCTGATTAAAGCTGTGGCCCCTGCCTGCTCTTCATTACCGCGGGCAGGAAAACCCAAAGTGAAATAAGTTAGCACCTGTATGTTCCAATTCCACGTGTTTTCTTCATGTATATAACATCTGTGTGTATTAGGGTGACAGTTTTATAAATGATAGGGTTCCAGGCAGGCTGGGTTTGGGGGCTGCGTCCTGTCCCTCTTGCGGGAAGGGGAGGGGGGTGGGTGGGCGGGAAGGACCTGAGCTGGAAAAAGAGCAGATACTTCCTGTGTCGCAGGTCATGAGGATGAATTATGGCTTTAGTCAGAGAGAGCCTGATTGTAACAATCCAACGTTTTACATGGACAGAAGCAAGATAATGCCACAAAAAAAACAGCAGGAATTACAAGAGTTAGGATTTGGTTGCTTACCAGTATATATATGGAGTCTGGTTGGATTTAAAATGGGGTAAAATAATCTGTGCAGCTTTGTTAAAGAGACTCTATGAGATAAACCGCAGGATAGATGGGTGCCAATCTAAGAGCCATTTTGTTTTCTCTGTTAGCAAACGTCTGTAGACGCTGTTGCCTGGTCAGAATGGAGGCAATTAACACACAGGGCTCTGAGCAACATTTACCCAATTTGGCAAATTATCTTCAGGGGTGTTTTATAAGGTGTCCTCATTATACCCCGAGCAGGGAAGACGTGAGTTCCTGCACCTATTTCCATATATTACAGCCCTGCATTCTCGGCTTGGAGTGGAGGAAGCACCTGTTAGGATCCCCCTGGCCCCTTTCCACCCAGCTGACCACTTTTATCCCTCCTCTGCCTCACCAACAGGTGGTTTTCTTCAATCCCGCTCGCTGCCAGCGCGGACCGAACCCGACTGGACACGAGGAACATGAGGAACACGAGGAACATGAGGAACCCCTACCAAGGCCCTGCGAGAGCCCTGTTCTCCAGGTGTTTCATACGATCAAAACGTATTTACTGCACACTGAGATACAGTTATGTTTCTAGGCCCAACTCCAAACAAATTGGGGAAAGTGGGGGCTTTAAAAAGAGACGTCTGTTTCTTTCAACAGAGGGCTTAAAGTTAATTTGATCAGGCATGTGTACTTTCTGTGAACATCTGCATTCGGTGGCATGGACCCATTTGTTGCAATTTTGGGTCTCATTTCCATTTGCAAGAGAGATAACTGCTAGCATATGGAAGCAATAGATAGAAGAGGTCAATGCAATTTCTTTCACTAGGGGAAAAACTCTTTACACCGTAATCTCAGTTGGCGGAAGAAGAAACAAAGATGTGGGTGTGGTTAGGCATGCCTTTTCACTTCAATAACACCCTTAGCAGCCTGAGGAATCTCACGAGCTCTAATGACTCTTCTTATCATTGATTTGCTGTGATGACATGATGTTGCAAAGCTCATACACATGTTCTTGGCAGTGAAGTCATCTTTGGAACAACCTGCTCACAGTGAAGTTCATTAAAGAGAAACCAAAAGTTTATAGACTTCTGAAGGTTCTGAGGGTAGCGAACCTTGGGTACGGTGTAGGTAAAATGCCCTAAAAAGATATAGAAAAGTACAGAAAAGTCATTTGCTTTTGAAACAGTGACATTATCATACATTCGATTTACTATATCAAAAGGAGTGATCAAACCAAATCAAAAGAATTATCAAACAATGCGAGCAAAGCTATGTGACGAGAAATGACCCGAGCGAATGACAGAAGGAGAGAGTCCTCTAGAAATGTGATGTGGAAGAGTAAAAAAGTGAGTGACATCAATAATGTATTGCTTCATTTTTATCAAAGTCCACCAAAGTGTCATTATCTGAAGACATATCATTATGCCCAAGAGAAGCTCACGGAAGCAGCAAGATGAGGTTTATGAAATTCACAGAATACAGTGTTTTTTTTTTTCAGATTTCAGTCTCTCAGCTTCCCATCAGTCTATGCTTGCGCTCCTAAAGAAACCCACTAATAGGAAGTTAAACCTCCAGCACAGAACTGGTATCAAAGCCACTGGAGAGCAATTATGCCATAGCCTGACTAGTTAGAGAAATACCAGAGGATTTTTTTCCCCCCCACCAACATAATGCCAGGACATTGGAGAGTAATCTAATTGCATGTCTTTTTGTGTGATTATTAATGATTAGAAAGCATTAGAGAATCTGGAGGAGGTGTTTTAGGGTGTGGAGTGTTTGATGCAGCTGCATAAGTGAGTGATCTTCTCAGCTGAATTATAAGCGTGCAGAGCATCTCCTCCTCCAATCGAGAGAGCCGTCTTATGATGAGGATCTTAGAATGGTGAACATGACTTTGAACATTCTAAGAATCTGATTCCGAAACACGATTTATGCAAATGAAGTGGATCTGGGAATAAAAGTCCCTTCGCTAAATTACACACTGTATAAAAGGAACAACGAGTTAGGCCAAAAAAAAAAAAAAAAAAAACATGCGATTTTCTTTCTTTGTTTCCATTGCGTTCTTAGGATTTATATTAAGCCATGGAGCATGAGCCGCTCTGTATAGAATCTGCCGTTGACAACATCTGGGACCATTCCACGTTTCTCTGGTATGGATTAGGATCAGAGCTTAAAAGGTACGCCATATCCATATACTTCAAATGTGTGGCAAAACAATCCTATTGGCTGTGAGAAAGATAAATGCTTTCTCTCCCACTGCCCAGCGTGCTCAGATGGCCCTTATTCCTCTTGAAGTAGGGGTCAAGCTCTCATTTCCTGTGGCTGCTCTAAAGGAATGGGGCCGAGGGCTTCAGCGCTCCCCGGGGAGCCTGAGCAGCCCTCCAGGAGAACCCAGCAAGGAGCCTGCACGCTCGACACCCAGAGGAGGTGCACCGGGCAGCACCGGGTCCATAAAGGACACAGTGTGCAGGAGAGAACTCATTAACTTGACCCGGGTGTGTGTTTAACAGACACCCAGGGCCCTCTTTCCTCGCATAACAACTCATTAATTAAGATTTGTGTGTCCAGAATAATGAGGTGTAGTCATGAATCACTGGAAGCATCAGTCTGGAGTTATTGATCTGATCTTAAACATCAGGCTGACGTGCAAAAACACACAGCCCTTCTCTGGAACAGTAGTGCCTCAGTACAAGTTTCCCCACTTTATTCAGTATCGCAAGGCTCGAAGGAGCAAGTTGGAATTTGGCAGTTGGATTTCACCGTACACCACACAGGAACTGACGGACAGAGAAGGAAATTTCTCCTTTCTATTTGTCTGGCATGGGAACTGAGGGGGGTTAGGCTTATTGGGGTTGCTGTGAGGAATCCACATTTCAGTGGAAATGACCAGATTTTGCTTGAAGTCTCCTGTCTTCATTCTCCAACCACTTTATGGGGGTTAGGCTCT
Source organism: Brachyhypopomus occidentalis (assembly GCA_020368025.1). NCBI lineage: Eukaryota > Metazoa > Chordata > Actinopteri > Gymnotiformes > Hypopomidae > Brachyhypopomus > Brachyhypopomus occidentalis. The sequence goes on from JAGXOD010000005.1 coordinate 5,508,189, forward strand.
GGACCTGGGGTGGCCCTCACACCATATCTCCACCATATCTCCATTTAATAGGCTCATAACTGAAAGGCTTGTGTATGGGTTTGATGGAGATCAGTACCTTAACAAAAATAGGAAAAAACGAAAAGTATAGCAATATAATAGCAGCTTCAATGTAATTGAAAACATCTCTGACAAAGACCAAGTTCCATTGCAGTAAGGAAGGCCATTAATAAAGGTGACGTTACCAAAACCTCTGCAGGGGTCTAAGGTATACAAGCCATAAAATAAAGAATTTAAAACCAGTGCTGGAAAATCTGATGCCTGAATGAACATTCAGTCTGGCACAGGTAGAAGCAGCCCTGCAAGCATAATCAGGTGTCACCATTCCAGTCGCTGATGTATTGTCTGGTTTCACATTAAACATGTCGCCTGTACAATGACACCAATATACCATTTACCATTTCCCCTTTGCCAAAAATTGGTCAGGTGACTTATGAAGCAAGCATTCCATTTTCGTCTTCCCGAAGCACTTTGCCTGGTGCGGAGACGAAAATGTAATTAAAGGACAATAATAATATTTTAAACAAAAGTGGAGTGTAGTGGAGGGGAGGAGTAATAGGCACTTAAGCTCATGTACTGCTGAAATTTATATTTGAATCTGACTTTACGCCAGAACCTCTCTATGTCATATGGGTTTCACTTCCTTCAGGTTATTACCTACCAAAAGGTTCATCGTTTTTATGAAGTTCTTCACAAAGCATTTGTGAAAAGCAAAGCTCATTTAATGGCTTGCTAAGTCAAGGCAAGGCCTCACAAGATACACATAATTCAGTCAGAATGTGCTGGAATGTGAAACACATGTGCTTTGATGCCATTACTCCTTTTATTGTAAGTTTGTGTTAAATTACGACATTGATTGCCAGGATCTGGGAACCTTTCAAAATCCATTAAAATCTCAAATTGACGAGAAAAATGAAGTATGCAATTTTAATATCCTCACCATTTGCAATAAAAAATGGAATACATTAAAAAATGTTTTTCTTGCAGATGAAGTGGGAAGAAAAACCTTCATGGTATATGAGAATATACTGACATACATTCAGTATTCATTGTACATGTACAGTCAAATCAAACACAGGCCAGATAGTCCCAATGTGTTTTTTCAATAAACTATGAAATAATGTGTAGTTTATTGAGTATACTACAGTACAATATAAAAGTCCGTCAATCTATGACGGACTTGAATGAATTTGTTCGTGAGTATTAAATGAAAGAAATTTATTCAATGAGTCTAATATGCACATACATGCTCATGTGATCAGTGCTGTCCAGTGTGATTACAATCATAACACTGGAGCATAACTTCAACACAATGGCTTTCATTACAGCTGCAAAAGCCTCCCCAGCTGATTTCACATGTGTTGGGCAAGATTTTGTAACAAAGCAATAATTCATCATTACACCGAGGAAGGGGGGTGGTGAGGGGGGGGGGTTTATGGGGTAGTGTGGGGTCTGCTCATACAGGCCCGTCTGAAGCTGACCAAACTCAGTTTTGGGTTTCATTGTGCAGAACCCACTCGAAGAGGCAGTGTGGTCAGGAGCAACAAGGCGTCGGCCATTAGCCCTCCTGGGTTGGATTTATTGTAATTCTCTAATCCTCTAATGATGGCTTCTCGCTGCAGCCTCTAAGCGCCTGAGTGACAAGATCGACTCTCCTGCCTCCTCCGTGGGGGCGGCCGAGGAGTCACAGAGCCTCTAAGTGGCATTTGACTCCTTTACGCTCCGCGAGGAGCACCAGGGAAAGGTCTGCAGACTGAACAGTCAACACATTCACCCCCAAAAGTGCCGCACTCAAGGAGAACCCGCCTAATGGGGAAATTATTTATGAACTATTTGCAGTGCACCTGAAAATACCTCCAGTGGAATTATGTTTGGCAACCTGAACTGCTTTGAAGTCAATGGAGTGGCAATAAAAATTAGGCCTTCATTAAAGAACTGCGCCTTTCAAACACAACTGGCCATCGCTCAGAGGGTCAGTAACAGCGGCGCTCTGCAGGGGCCTGGCAGAGGGGCACACGTTGAAGCAATTTGCCTGATTCTCGGCTGTTTTTATGATTTTCTCCTTGAAACTCTCAACCCCCCCCCAACACCCCCCACCCCCCAACCCCCTCTCGCCGCCGCCATCCTTTTATGTCGCATTTAGGAAATTAACACTAACCGACAAATTACTTTGTAAATAAAGGCGTATAACTTTAGAATGTTGAGAGCAGGCCTTGCCTGGGGGGGGTTGTGCTCACACAGCAACAAAGGGATCCTTGATAGCTGTTTAGATATGCCAGCCCAGAGCCACACTTTATTTTATCAACTGCACATCATTTTTCAATTGAATGCAATTTCTCTTGCATGCTGCACTTGTGCAACATGTCCACTTTCACTGGGAAAGTCATGAACATTTTTTTTCAAAAAAAAAAAAAAAAAAAAAAAAAAAAAAAAAAAGAAGTGTCTTCATTCATGGAGGTGGGAACCAGTTCTAAAGTGCTTTTTAAAGTCCGTCCCCCCCCATCAACAAATGATTCCCATTCACAAAAAAGGAGGAAGAAAAACGTGGAGCTTTAAATTAACCACTGTAATCGTCAGAAAACCAGACGCTCTGAACTCTAAGGGATTGTGATCTGGACAGATCTAGGCTAATTACTTAATCACTTACATTTGTAAATCGTATTATTGTAAAAGAAATTACTGTACAGATTAAATTACTGATATTTATCTCCTAATAGCACTGATTAGCTAGTGATGATAATCTGTCATTCTGAAGGCTGATATTAACAGCATCAATCTCTCAGAACAATAAACATCTAATATGAAAGAAAACTTTTGTTTGTACTAGGCCCAGATGGTGTGCTTTAGAGAGGAATGTGCAATATTCTTAACAGCATGGCCACAATTTTGATGATGGGAACCGAAAATGTTGACTTTTTTAATTTCGTTGTTTTGGCCCATTAACCCTTCATCAGGCACCTACATTAAATGAGGGAAGAGAACAAACATGGTTTTGTCTTTGGATGTAAGTGTGAACAGCTTTCAAACTGTTCACCTCTTTAAGATGTAAACACGTGGTTTAAAAACAGAAAACACAAACAACTGAGTCTCACAGTGAAAGTTAGAAAACCTTTCAAAGCAGCTTAACATTTTTCACATTTGTGTAAGTGGTCTAATTGAACGCCAATATCAAAATTTAGTGCTAATGAAACCAGACCTTTAAACTGGGAAAATACTGAAAACACTGAAAAAGTATGAAACTAATCTTTCTAAGTATTTGCCAACCATGGTCAAATAAATACAGAGCAGCTATATTTGGGACATCTACATCAAATTAGTATTTGCTGCGAAGCGTCTCTGAGCTCCACCTCAAATGTGATGCTTCTCCTAAATACTTTGAAGGCAATAAAAGGGAAAAATCCGAAAGCCTGAGAAGTTATTCTCCCATGGTGGCGCTAATGTGACAGAACCTGCTATAAATTATGCATCAGAAACATGTGTATGTTGACTTTAATAAGAGAAATTTCATACATGTCACTCATTGTACCTGCACCAGAATCACTGGGGTTTTTTTTCCCTCACACAGACACCCGGTTCCTCCCTCACACCACCACGCCTAACATCTGTGCTCGCTCCGAATAAGCCTAGGGAACATGCAATGAAAGCGGGATAATTAAAATAATAATAAAATCAGCCGTCGTTTGGGACTCGCCCCGCTGCCGTCGTCGCTACCGTCGCCGCCTCGCATTTGATTCAGAGCGGAGATATTCGCAGGGACTGGCGAGGTGCGTGTGCGCCATCAGCACGCTCCACCTCGGTCGCTCTCCCTAATCAACTCGGCAATGACAGTTTGCAGTTCCCCTCTCATCATCGCTCCGACATCCCGCCGAGAATTGCGACAGAATAGCTGACGATGGAACGGGAAAAGGCACAGAGCTCTCCGAGAGGCACAGTCGTCACAGGCTGCTGAGGAAACTACCAAACCCCAGGTTAAAGGCCCAGGTTAAAGGCCCAGATTAAAGGCCCAGATTAAGGGACCAGCCAAACAGAGCCACGAACCCATGAGTGAACCCACGAAACCACGATAAAAGCAGACCTGGGTTCTGGGGCCTCGAGCTGTACCACTGTTTAGAGATCGTTGTTGTGCAGTGGTGAAAGCAGGTCTGGCGGTTGCAGTGATTCTGGAATTGGCCATTAACCCTTCGTTAGTTCACCACCGCCCCCAAAAATCGCGTTTTAAAAGTCCTCCGGCCAACCCAAGGAGTTCTGGCAGAATGTAAAACACCTGCTGAGGCTAAAGCCCTGCTGGCACTCTCTGTCAAAGCTCAATAACTTTGTGTCGTTCTTGTTAAGCTCCAGACATGTGGTGTGTGTCTTTCTGAGAGGGGGAGGAAAAAAAAAAACACTCACTTAGTGCCTCATTGTACTACACTTTTTTTTCCGTGGTTGGCAGAGCTGTGACGCATAACTGACCTCACTGTTTTCACATTCATTAGCCCTTTTGTCATCTCTACTTGACCCAGAGTTCACAGTGTAAAAGTCAGTGGTAATGCGTAGAATAAACTTACGCAGAATTATAATAATATACTGTGTGTAGTATTAATGTTCCTGATTAATAATACAACCAGGGAAGTACATTAGGTTGAAACCATGAGTTTGGGTGAGAGTTCCCAATGGCACATCAACATCTCAGAGGCTATGAAAATGAGTGTGGACACACAAGAAGGTTGATTGAAGGCTGAAACCGCGAGGCTTACAGACGAAATCCTTCGTTTTCACTGATGAAAGATAGATGTTAAACAGGGGTCCTCTTGAGATGACAAAAGGGAAAATGCACAGGCAGCTGCAAGAGCTTTTCTGTTTATTACGGAGATGCCAGAGAGAGAAAATGGGCGGCGGGTCAGCAGGGGACTGATGGACGAACAGCAACAAGGGGAGTTTTCGCCGCCGTGATTCGGCGGCGTGATGAGTGAAGCTGCGGTTTCTCAATCCGCACCCAGACGAGGTCGCTCCACATCTGGTCGGCCAATGGCGGCGTGACCCAGGCCCTCCAGCTGCGGCCGACAGGCTTGACGAAGCGAATGCGCGCGAGGCGAGCCTGTGGCGGGGGCCTGGGCCAGGCGAGCAGCTGCAGGGTGAGATCAGCTGCGAGGTTGGCGTTCGCGTTCGCCCGAGGTCCTGCTCTTAAAAGATCCTGCTCTCAAAAGGTCCCGTCAGTGCTGCCCGGCGGAGAGAAGCGGAACAGGCCCGTTTCATCTCGTGCGTTCTCCAAGCAGGCCAGCTGCAGAGGTTCAGACGGCGAGGGCCCCAGCGTGGCCTGATGCTGTCATGAGCCCTGTCTGCTGTCAGTGAAATGCGGATTATGCACAGACACAAAACAATGTCTGTTTCTAGCCTAGTGTAACACTGAGAATTAAAAAAAAGTAGTTTTAAAAATCTGGTTTTAGGTCCAATTTGCTGCTTATGATCTCTATCAATCTCCAAGTCAGGTGGAAGTCAAGCTTTCCCTGAAGTAACTGTGACAGATCATTGGCTGCCTGCACAGAAGAGCACTTTGTAAATATCACTGTAACTTCACACCTGCCCTTTGCCCAGAAGCTGATGGTGAACTTTAATGAGGAGGACGTGCTGAATTTCAGTTGAATTTCCCACATCTGAACCACTAAACACAATAAAACCCACCGTGCGGCAGCCATGATTTAGTGCTTTAGTAGCAGCATAGATCAGTTTCTCTCTGTTTACTGCCCGAGCATCTTTCCGCCGCCATGACACCGAGGGACCAACTGAGAATGAAATTGACTTACACCGCTCAGAGGACTTTAGTGAGGAGGAAGCACGCAGTGCCTGGAGTGAGCACACCAGGGTAGGGGAGAAGGGAAGGGGAAAAGCAAAACAGAGGTAAAGAGGTCTAGTGTGCTTAACATGTCCCTATTACCGCAAGCTCCTGCTGAATGAAGTGGATGCGTTGAACAGCCTTTGACTGACTCTGGGTCTGGGGCATCCTGACGCATTTACAGTCTGTTCTCTCTGAACTTAACCGTCTATTATGTGCATCTCTGCTGTCTTAAACACATCGACATCTACATAATTAAATAAAAAGCATTGGCACGTTATGATCCACCTTACGCAACCCCGTTTTAAAGCACGGCGGACCCGATACACGTGCAGTTTTTGTCTTTTTAAAGAAACCAATTTTCTCTGCTCTAAAACAAATATTCCAAACATTGACAGACCAACCACGTTCAAACTCACCCTTTTACATTTAGTGCGCGGTGTCTGTATGGTCTGCCAACAGATTCCGGAGCGTTTGTGAAGTGTTTTCATTGGATAAATACTGCGATGGCATTATTACTGCGGGAACCGGAGTTGTATAGGTATGTGGCATAAGGACTTGCTGACTATTACAAGCTTGGCAAGTTGCCCCCTTTATAATGAACTGCGGTGTATGCTACAGCCATGGCTTAGCCCATAACTATTTACACCTGACATTACACCATAGCTGCTGTGCAGAGCTTCGCTGTTTAAATGTGCATAGGAGTTTTCTTTGTTTCATTTTCTTCATGTACAGCCCGACTCCCGATGAATCTGAATCTGTGCCTGAATTGCTTCACTATATTGTTAAGTGAAGAGTTTGACGTGACAATGACAGACACAAGTGCAGTGTGTATCCCAGTCATATCCACCTCTTCCAACACGCTAAACCCGAACAACCGACATTAGCCTGCACTCCATTTCAACTAAGTTCTATGGTTAAAATCGCATCATGTTATGGCAATGGGTAACAAAAGTGGAAAACATTAATGTGAAACTCGAGCAGGAGGCTTTGGAACACATATATTCACTCAATTTTGTAACTCATTGTTGGAGAGACCATGTTTTCCTCATGTCCTCTCATTGTTGGAGAGACCATGTTTTGTCCTGTCCTCTCAATGTTGGAGAGACCATGTTTTGTCCTGTCCTCTCATTGTTGGAGAGACCATGTTTTGTCCTGTCCTCTCATTGTTGGAGAGACCATGTTTTCCTCCTGTCCTCTCATTGTTGGAGAGACCATGTTTTGTCCTGTCCTCTCATTGTTGGAGAGACCATGTTTTGTCCTGTCCTCTCATTGTTGGAGAGACCATGTTTTCCTCCTGTCCTCTCATTGTTGGAGAGACCATGTTTTCCTCCTGTCCTCTCATTGTTGGAGAGACCATGTTTTCCTCCTGTCCTCTCATTGTTGGAGAGACCATGTTTTTCTCCTGTCCTCTCATTGTTGGAGAGACCATGTTTTCCTCCTGTCCTCTCATTGTTGGAGAGACCATGTTTTCCTCCTGTCCTCTCATTGTTGGAGAGACCATGTTTTCCTCCTGTCCTCTCATTGTTGGAGAGACCATGTAATGTCCTTTCCTCTCCGTCAGTCCAGTACACTCTGGACCTGGGAATGGCTCCATAACGCACTAGCGTGGAAATGTCTCCAAGCATCAATGGTTACATGAACATGGCTGTAAGAGTTTTGCTCTGCCATGTAGCTCTAGCAATGCTCTTGTTTGGTGTGTGTCTGACTCCACTGGTGATGTGTTTTCCTGTCAGCAGAGCTTGATTCCCCTCTCTCTCTTGCACTCTCTCTGTCACTCTCTTCTCCAACAACAATATTTAATTAATATTTCACAGCATTATTGCACTGACAGATGAAACGCACCAGGATTAGGGGGCTACCCCCCACACCCCCGACATCCTCCCACTACCATTCCAGAAAGCCTCAGATTTAAAGCAAGGTCAGACAAGTTTAATGTAGAGCTGACAATTTAGCAAATGCTCTACCCTGCACTACTTTGATCTTGCGAAAGTTTTGGAAATGTCAGGTTTGAGCCAGCTTCTGGCCTACAACATCTCTGCTTCATTAGTGGAGCCTTTGGTGCTTCACAACAATTACGCCTGTCAAGCAACTGCACTCTGCCCAGGAATAAACCTGACTAATGATTTGCAAAAGAGACCTGACAGTGTGTTACAGTGAGCAGTAATTGAATTTAAGCTATAACAAGCCTTTGAACAAGTGAAAGAAATATTTTATAAGCTTTATGCAATTTGGTGGAGCAGATAATGAATCGTAATGAATATTCCCTTCTGATTTTTGTCCAGCGTAATTGTCATTTTCCCAAATATAATAACAAGCACAGAAACGAGTGCAGACACCAGCCGTGTTTTTGTGCACGCGTCTGTCTGTCTGTCTATGTATGCATGTCTGTCTTTTTAGTTTGTGGCCTGGTTTTAAACAGCTGCTGTTTGCAGCCATTTTGTATTAATTTTATATTGAGCACCAATTGTTGACCAACTGCTTTAACAAGCTTGCTGTATTGCAAGTAGGCATGCCTGGTGCACACTTTGTGCAGGAGAGCCCAGGACAAGCAGTTAAAGTGGCACACACACCACAGCACAAGCCCCGAAACTGGTTTTGTGCATGCTACCCAAACCAGTCTCCATTTTGTTTCAGGCCAGGCATGATTTAATGTATCATACAAAAGGCAAACATGCATAGATTAAAATATTTTTAAGTGCACAGACATAATTAAATATTATGCAAGCACATTAATAGGACACTCATTAAAAACAATCACAACACATATGGCCTCTTCAGGCACAAACAGTAGCAGTGCTGCAGTAGCAGTTATTACTATATCTGAGTCTTTCAGTATGTAGAGTATGTAGAGTATGAAGAGTATGTAGAGTATGAAGGAAAAGACCAAACACAGAAGCTAAAAGGGTTTTCCCCCTTTTTTTGGTCCAATTTACAGTAAAAAAATAGACATCAAAAGACACCATTACATTACAGAGACACTTACAGAGAAACTTAGGCTATAAGAAGTGACATGTGCTTTGTAAATTAATATAAAAATGATGAATTGGATAAAATTGGATTGAGGAAAAAGACAACAATCAAATATTAAAAGAGGGTGCACTTCAAGGATGTAGCAAATCATCACCAAACAGGAACCCCCATCATTTCTTCCATTTAGTGTAAAAGTAATAAAAGGCATGTCAGAGTGGCCTGTCTGATGCATGCTGGTCATTCATTATACACTGGACTACATATGCTGCACTGGTCTAATAGGGACAATCTTTAGGCAAGTAAGGTCATTATGATAATGAGCCTCGCGATAATAAGGCATATTTTGCTTATTTCTTTTCTTGCTGCCTTATTTACAGTGATGAACAATAAAAAAATGGTTATTACATTACAGCACTTCTTTGAATTAGATTCCAGAGCAGGGGACCAGTGCCGTGTGCTTTGACTGCTCATGGGATGAATCGAAATGTGATTAAATATTTCAAATTAGGTCCTCGCTGGAGCATGCAAGTTCGTGGCTTTTCTCAGCTCTTTGGCTGTAATGACATGAGATACTTTTACTCCTTATAAATGGGTTAGCAGTGGCATCTCTGAATATATTGTATTGCATTTGGGCTCCAGTGAGAGCACCTTTAATTGTGCTGCATGTGCCAAGTTACCCCTCACCGTGCTGGATGAGGTCTCTTAATTGCTCTAAATAGCTGATGTTCTGCTTTGAACTGTACTTTTTATTTTCCCCGAGTCCATATCGTCATATCGCTCGCACGCTGGACTAGGCCTAGTGTCGGACTTCTGCTGATCCTGCCTGGTTTGCCACTTTACTCTCCAGCTTAAAATATTTAAGTGATACATACCTTGAACTTGATCTCCACTTTCCCCATCGCCTGTAACCATACAGCTGTCGAGGTGCTGTCAAACGTCTGTGGAAGGTTAACTCTGTGAAGAGTGTACTTGGGAAGAAGCTACACCTTTTTCCATCTGTCTGCTTTTGCCATTTACGCGATTACTAGTTAAGAATCACGAGTGGTTGAGTGGTTGATTGGTTGTTTGCTCGGTCGGAAGTTTGCGCTTGACACTTGTAACACTCTTTCATAATCCTTTTATGTACCTAGAATTCTCAGTTCTACTAGAACCAATCACTCTTCCCTACACAAACATCACGTGAGACAATCCCTAAGTAGATGATTTAGTATCACCTAACTATACTCTAGCTGCCAGTAAATTATTTTGACTGGTGGCATAATTCCATGTCCCTTCCCCCATTGTGTAGGCAAAATGTCTAGCTGTCGGGCAATTGACAGTGTTTGGCGGTACTTTTAAACGCTACACCCTTTCCAAAAGTCAATTAAAAAGAATGTAATGCTGACATCCGCGATGTGTAACCTGATAAAAAAAATCTTATACGGCGTCTCGCGTGAAGCCCCGATATTACAGCCGCCTGACATCGAGCAACAGGTCAGGTAATTATGAAGCAGTGTTGCCATTCGTGTTCGCTTTTCTTCCCGACCCATTATCGGTCTCGTCCCGTTATGTGGGAGGCATTCCTCTCAGCGTGGCGCGAGGTTCAGGTGACATGGTACACTGCTCACTGTAGACAAGGGCGCGGGGATGGCAAGAGGGAGAAAAAAACTGAATTAATTTGACAATGAATAAGTGACAGCCGTTTCTGTCTCTATATGCTGCTCTGGTTCGCTCTCTGCCTCTCTCGCTGTCTCTAATTGCACCAGCAGCTTTAAGTACATTGGGGAACTGCAGCGAACCCTTGGCAAAGATTAGCGCTCCCTTTGTTACTACTTTATTTGCATGATAATTAGGTGACGGCGGTATATATTTTTAATTTATTTATTCTCCCGGTCTTGGAATACTAAAATAGGTAACAGGGGAGAAAGGGGAATGCGGTCATGCATTAATTATAGTGATTAAAGCGTTCACTGAACTGTGCCTTGATGTGTTTATTAAATTAATAAGTAAATTGACAGATGAGAGTTTGGATTTCGTTGAGATTCCCCCTTTGATAGAATCTTGGCACATTTTTTACTCTGCATTAGGTAAGACACCAAGGGACTGACTTTATTTCATTCAGTATCTGGAGTTAGCAGGCGTAGGTTGCGGAGGGAGGTGGAATTCTAGAACCTTTGTGAAGTAAGGAAGCATGCAGTTGCTATTGTTATGCTTTCTGACTTGCATAACAGGTTAAATTAAGCAGCATTCATTACAGGAGAACCGTGTATTACAAAATGTCTGTCATTTATATTGTCTGGCATTCATATTCATTCCACAGAATATACAATTTTACCATCTGAAGAATTCAAATCAAGCTATGCATTGACCGCATATAAGGGGGTCATATTTGTAGTCTGTTTAGCATATGGAGAGGTATCTAATTCCGTTTTGCTGATTTATGTATCATGTACTGCAAGAAAACAAAGATCCTGGAGGCCAGTTTAAGTGAACACTAAGGACATAAAGCAGGACATTTCCATCATTCAGTACAATGCAGAAAAGTGATTTTTTTTTTGTATGAATGCATTTGGTTAGAAATTAAAATTTGATAGTGTATTTACACTGACTTCAAAATGACTTAATAATATAACAATATAATTGCACTGTTTTTTTTTACTCCTACTTTTATTTGGTCCGCTGATTTTGTATATATATATATATATATATATATATATATATATATAGCGTCTTTTCCAAGCATAAGGCTGCTATACATCTGCAGGAATCACAAGCTTTCACTGCTTATTCTGGAGTCTGTCATTTCGAGTCAGATCACCTAGGACAGACCTACAGACCTGCAGAAGGAGGACAAAGATGTCCCAGCGCGTGTGCGGCTGGAGGAAGCAGATCTCGCCCATCACTCTTCAGCAGCAGGACGCCTGTCAGGTTGATGGAGGTCCTGTCTGCCCTCCTGCCCCAGGTCTGAAGGCAGGAGCCCCGGCACTTCACCCCCGGCCGCCGGTAACGGCGCTGCGCCGCGGCGGACAGCACGGGCCCATTAAAATTAAAGAAGCTCCTTACTGTTGAAACGAACAAAGGGAACAATCTATTTTCCTGATAGAAGCCAACAGTTGGTAAGAGGCTCGAGATGAGTGTGAGGGAAACAATTTGCCTAGAGAACGCCTGAGGATCAAGCCAGACCCAGGCCGCTCTGGAATGAGGCTGTCAGCTGGCATTCAGCGGTAATTGCTTCCCATGGCAGGACCCCACCGGCCCGAGAAGAATGCACACATCGTGCTCTGCGACCCGGGAATCCATTTTCACAACAGGCCAATCATAATTGTTTTCTAAGGATGCGGAACTCGTTGCCAATGCGGGCGCGGGCCAGGGCCTGATTGACACTCATTGACCGGCGAGAGCAGGGAAGAAGGATTAGGGCCCAGCAGCTCAGAGGCCCTACACACTGTTTGTCACTCAGGCTGAGAGGAGTGGTGAGACAGAGAGGAGAGACCTAAAACAGAGGCCCAAAGACTTGAACCCGCACAGCTGTCTGCGCGGCCCAAAACGAGAGGTTCTGTTCAGGCTGATGCCGACTGGGTAAACTTTATTGTTGCAATAAAACAATCTGAAAAACACTGATCACCCCAAGGAACTCTGGAGATCTTTGATCAAGCCTGTTAGCTTGCTAGCTGTTATGAATCCACAAATCCTGTACGTAGTTCTTTTTTTCAAACTTCTAGATAATCACATCAGTATCCTAATATGTTCCAACATCAGCTGCCAGTTGTGGTCCACCCAGAAGTCTGTTTTTGAATTTCACATCTGCTTGTTAAATGTATCGTCTCCTAACCATCCTTCATCTGTCCAAAGTTAATATCACCTGGTGTCAAGCGCCAGATTGAATTTTAGGATGCTGGGATGCATGCTAGCAGGTCCCCAGACCCTCCAAAATGTCACTTCAGCCGTGCGGTAACACGTGGCGGTTCTGGTCAGTGACAGTGACATGCTATTATCTGCGTGGAGGAAGGACATGCCATTGTCAGAAACTCATGTCTCTACACATGTATCTATCACACAGGGGCAGATGGCGACGATCAAATTATTTCCCGTGTAAAAGCCTCTGTGAAGTTCGAAACTATTACTGCTGCAGATGCCTCTTGCAAGAGGCATAATAGAAGTGCATCTTGGGAGATCGCGGCAGCCATACGGATGGCACTGAGGCCTTCTTCTGCACTCAACCCAGCTGAATGACACGAGAATGCATTAAAATGCCATGACGCTCCTAACAAATACGAGCTCGCGCATCAGTGAGCCTGTTCTGCATTCCGCGAAGGTAAGCGCTAACGTGCTAACTGCGCTTTCCTGAGGTGGCTTCCGAATTAGCTTCTCTTAAATGTTGTCACAAGCTGATGGAGTCACTTGGCCTGATGCTCCAAGAAATAAATAGACATCATGGTCTACACTGGGTAATGTGTAAACATTTCTGATGTAAATATGTCAGTGAGTGTGTATCATTAGAGGCTACTGAGCAAGTCTCATTGGGGCCTACCTTCTGTTTCTCAGACATGGGCTTCATTAGCATTTAGCATTCATTCTTGTCTCTCTCTTGCATGAATATGTACAGATACCTCTGTGTTTTTTTTACAATGGGCTACAGTAGGTGTCCCCAGACCTCACGCGGGACACACACACAGAGGTGCGGTTGTCTGAGGTGCGGCTGTCTGTGGTGCTGAGCTTTGTCTGAGACAGTCTGTTCTTTCTGTAGGCCGTGAGCTACAAATATCCAGTGTAGTGTGAGGCTGCTCCTTTGCTCAGCATCTACCACATCAGGAGAAAGAACTCACAGCAGGCGGCAAAGTGTATGTGCATATGTGTGTGTGTGTGTGTGTGTGTGTGTGTTTGTATGTGAGTGCACACACACGTGTATGTGTGTGTGTATTAGGCTTTCAGGCTTTTTCTGTGGTCTCTGGTGATTGAGTATTGTGTGTGTTCTTTAACCCAAAGGAATTAATTAGACCATCTTTTACCCAAACAGAGGTGTCTATTGTATGTTTGGGTATCGTGCTGAGAGGGTTGATTTTTTTTTTTTTGCATGCTTTTTTTCCATACATATATTTCCATATGAAAGTGTTTAATATAATTTTTACCATGCTCTGTTATGCAACTAATTTTACATTTTGGGTGTGCTAACCTGGACACACCAATGACACATTAATGACTTCTCTGTCCAGAGACAAAGGTGCAGTTTCGTAGCACTGAAATAGGTCTTTCATTTTTAATTAACTCTGTTTTCCATACTTGGTCTTAACCACTGAGCATATTCCAGGTCTCATGTTAGGGATGTGGCTGGGTTGTGCATAATATTGCATAAAGAAAGATTATTCACTCCCTCCGTCACTCACACCCTATAAAACAATAATACCAAAGTCTTTCATTTGGTATCTTGTCCACATGCAGAGAATTTCTATTAACAAGCACCCCCACCACCACATCTACCCCCACACCCACACCCATACGTAGCCATACATACCCCCACATCTACCCCCACCATACCACACTTACCCCCACACCCAGCTGTTCCCTTCATTAACGAGGTAGGGCATCTCTAGGCCTTACATGGGGAGCAGTAAACCTTCCTGTAATCTGGAATGGGCCTGTTTCTCATCCATTTACAGATAAGACGGTGTCATCACCTCCCGTACATGTTAGCCGGACGTCCCCTGGGACGAGTGCGCACTGTGGTTCATGCTCAGAGCCTCCCCGCACCCGGACGAACCAACGCTTTATAGCGCCTAGCCGGGGCAAGACCGCACCGGGCAGCACGGAGCAGTAATTGCCCCAAACTCAGCTGGTTTAGGGGACGTAGGGGTCACGGGGTGAGGCTGAGTGAAGCGCTTCTTTGGGGAAAAACCACCGGCGGTGTAAAAGGCCGCAGAGCAGCATCCCAGCTGATGATCCTCATTAGATCCGCCCACCCCTCTCCCCACCTCCACCAACAACGCCTGTCACTCTCCCATCAGCCCCGCACCGCGAACCCCGCCGGACCCTCCTCCAGTACTCCCGCAAACGAAACGCACAGGGGCGGCTGGGTTCGTGTGGAAGGTGGGGGCACAGAGGGTTTATGCGGGTGGTGGTGGTTGTGCTGGCGGAGGGGTGATGGAGGAGGGGGCGGGGGGCGGCAGCGCTGCTTGAAATAGGAGTGCACCGCCGGAGCGCGCAAGGGGTCTCCGCCGTGGAGCCGACACTCGCGGCACGCGCAGCCGCCTCAGCGCGCGGCGGCTTCATTGTGATCCAAATTAAAGTGGGACGGCTCGCACCTCGGCGCGGTACCTTAGCAGAATCTTAAGCATCGCGCGCGCAACGTGCCAGCGTGTTTGTTGGGGAGCAGCGTCAGGGCCTCGCGAGTGTCTCATTATCTCCACGCCTGCCGAACACACTGTGTGGAGCATAATCAAAGCCTGGGGGTACGGATTAATTATCCTTTTGAATAGTGATGAAATTTTAAAAAGATCTCCTTAAGGCTGCCGTCACCGGCAGATGAAACGGAGCTCGGCACCGCTCACACGGCCCTGGCTCACATGTGTTTTTACATCTGTTCAGGATATTTCAATTTGATGCTCAACAAGCTGAGCGAAGAGATTAAAGGAGCACACGTGTCACCCGCACAAACATCACGTCACGGGTGCGAGTTCCAGCACAGGCCCTCTCTGGGAGGAGTGTTGCCAGTGCTGGTGTGTGTGTGTGTGTGTGTGTGTGTGTGTGTGTGTGTGTGTGTGAGCCTGCGTCTTCAGGACGTCTGCAAGTCAGTGCTGATGTGATGCCTTTCACATGTTTGAGTTGCAGAAGAAGGAGTCTGTCTTTTTGTGTCTCGAGATTTGCTTTTTAGAAATATTTATGAGCCAGTTCCCTTTTTCTTCTTATGTTTCTTTCTTACGTTTTTGTTTTTTTTTTTTTAAGACAGTGTTGTCTTTAATGAACATGTTTTAGAAATTGTTTCACCATCTATAATTTATGGAGTAAGACTTCATCTATGAACAGGGTTAGTTTGTAAATGTGAATACTTAATAATAGTGAAAAAAGCATCTCGAAAACAGCTGCTGTGTTAGTATCAAATGACACTTCTGGAGCAGATGGATATTCTCTGCACAAGGCCAGTGTGTGTGTGTGTGTGTGTGTGTGTGTGTGTGTGTGTGTGTGTGAGTGTGTGCGTGTGTTTGTGTGTTTGTTAAAAGGAGGGGTAAACACTCCCCACTCATGAGATGGACTATGTTCATTTTGGCAGCATCTGATTCTGGCAAATCAGTGTGCACAAATGGCCTGTCATTCAGTACTGCCCAGTGATGAAGACAGATCTAATTACTAGTGTACATACAATTACTCCTGTTTCTACTAATTAAGGTGCTTATAGTATCATAACTCTTTAAATAACCTATTAATGAATCCAGGGGCGTAGCACCAATTCTGGGCCCCATGCACACGCACTGCCTATGGGCCTATGGACCTGTCCCACCCCCCACCTGAGGAGTTTAATGTGGCTATTAGCTTTCACATTTGGGCTCACCAAGAGGTTTGTTAGCATTTGCTTTCCCTCATATCTTTTTTTTTGTATCTTTCCTGCCTCTCTATTCATTTCTGATAACCGGACTTGGCGTTCTTGGGCATCGTTTTCCAGAGCCACGGATACGGTGCCCACTGCCGCTTCAGCAGAATGAAAGCTAAGTTAAGATGCGCCTGGTTAAAAAGCCCGGTGAAGGCGGACTAAACCATTTCATGCAAGGGGTGAGGGTGCCTCTCCTCAGACACCAAACGTAGGCTAGGACACACAATTCAATCCATCAATCAAGCGATTGATTTACCCCAAACATTAAATTTACATTAGTTAGCAACTTTTATTGAGATCTTAAGATGATATTAATAATTCAAGCAAATAAAATTCCAGACTCTTCAATGGCCTTCCCCCTACTTACAGCTCTTAACTTAGTCCCTCTTTTAACCCCACTACCCCTGAATTAATCCATCAAAGAGCCCTTTAAAATACCCAGGACAGCTTCTTCAAATACATATGTGTAAAAGTGTTGAAATATTATAAATAATAATAATAAAAAGGAAACTGGACAATTGTGATTGCTCACTCAGCCTCCTGTTTATGAGCAGGTACAGTGCAGTGTGGGGCTGAGACCTTTGGAGAAGGCTGGACAACCGTGATTGGTCACTCAGCCTCCTGGTCATGAGCAGGTGCAGTGCAGGGTGGAGTAGGACATCCGTGATTGGTCACTCAGCCTCCTGGTCATGAGCAGGTGCAGTGCAGGGTGGAGCAGGACATCTGTGATTGGTCACTCAGCCTCCTGCCCTGCAGCCGCTGCTCCCACTGCGAGAGCCACTTCCCTCCTATGCTGGTGGCAACAAAATAATCATCAGAGCAGCACACACCAGGCCTGCTCCAAGAAGCCCAAGGCCCAAACAGCAGTCCTCCCATCTCCGAGAGCGAAGATGTGCCAGACGAGCCTTCGCGGAACCACTCCGTCTCCCGTCCGCTTGCGAAAGCGCAGGCGGGCGTCTCCGAGCGGCCAGCCTGCAGGGCGGCACTGACCCGACCGTGACAGGCCCGCCGAGCGGCCCGAGGTCACAAACAAGAGCGGTTAACGAGCGGCGGGTCAGCTGACGGACGGTCGGGTCAGCTCCGGCGCCACCAGCTTTGCCGTGACGCGAGTCCCGTACTCTTCAAAACGGAGCTTTATTCGACACGGAGGGGTGAGACTATTAACACAGGAGGGGGAAACCCTGGCTGTCAAAACTCTCGCGCCGTCCGCCGCGCTCTCCCCGCTGCGGCGCTCTACGTACACGTGCAGCATTTGCAAGCGCTTCTTCCATTTGTCAAACTGTTGGCAAACCTGTCACGCTCGCCCGGTGAAAAGCAAATTATTTATTTATTTCAGTTCAACATAATTAGAGGCATTACTGCGGCACATGGCACTGACACCTTTTTATGCAATCATGTGCCAAAGTGCGAGGAGTTAAGACATGCCAGTAGGAGGTGGGAAAGTTTTCTCTTTTTTATGCTTTAATAAAATTAAATGGCGGCAGGTTGTTGATCCCCCACACCCACCCCCCAGCCCCCACCAGCTGCCTCCTGTGGAAACCCGAGACAGGAGACGTAGGAGGAAGAAGAAAGGTGGGAATATTTGCCTACAACATCCCCGAATACGTTAAACTCCAAGGCGTTTGTCATCATTTCCAGGCAGTGTGGACACGAGGAGTTTTCCAGGAGATGGTGCTGGCACTGAGGGGGCGTGGTGAGCGTGGAGAGCGCCGAGGACACAAGGCGGAGGTGTTTGTTTCCATATCCGGCTATTTGGTAAAGCAACTGTATAAATGTTATTCATTCGTCTCGAGCAGCAGGGCTTCAGAGGGGAGATGCGGAATCTCACATCTCTTTTCTTTGACTCTAAATAATTGAATAGAAAAGAAGAGGCCTCAACAGAGTTCGTTGGGGTTTTTTTAAGCCACAATCCCACACATCGTTTATACTACATCCTCTTTTTTTAGCACACACACACACATACACACCCATACACGCCTGCACACAAACCCACACCAAAGAACAGGCTTAGATGACCAATCGGGCGGCTTGACTGAGCTGTGCGTTACGGAGCCTGGTGCGGGTACAGGGTGGTGCCACCAGCGGGTTGGCCAACAGTTGTGTTTGTCATCAGCCACTTACTGCCTGGGGCCCCTGACAGTCTAGACGCACCATATTAACAACGCAGTGATGGTACCCGCAAAAACAACGCAGGTGGGAAAGAGGTGGTGTTTTACACCTCCCGTAAGTGTGTGTGCTTCGGGGACAGTTTACGGACGAGAAGCAGTGCCTCTTTGACACTGTCAACTTCTGTCACGTCGCGGCGGTTCGTCCCAGATCGCGCATCAGCTGCAGCCGCGGCCCCACTTGCACCGTTCTTAGGCGCCGTGTAAAGAGTGTGGGGCGCCTCACACTTTGTGCCGAATGTCTCGGGGCCTTTATGATAATGAATCCTCTCCCAGTAAAACATTACAATAAATAAAACATGGCCATTCCAGTGAGGCTCCTACGACCACGTGTGCGCACGTGCGCCTGTGTGTGCATGGGTGTGTGCACATGAGTCTGAGTGTGTGCGCGCACGTGCGCCTGAGTGTGCATGGGTGTGTGCACATGAGTCTGAGTGTGTGCGCGCACGTGCGCCTGAGTGTGCATGGGCGTGTGCACGTGCGCCTGAGTGTGCGTGCGCGTGTGCACATGAGTCTGAGTGTGCACTTGTGCGTGCACGTGGGTCGACATGCGTGCACGTGTGCATCGCTGCTGGGGTTTAGCTCTTTTAGTAACAGTAGACACTCTGTCTCACTCTCTCATGTACACACACACACACACCACTGTAAATGTTTAAGAGAACAATCTACCAGGGACTACAGAGGTTCATTCCCATTTGCCAGAAAAGCACAATGCATAATTAAAATTATAAAGTACAAAAAAATGCAGTTGTTAGGGTGTTGATTATCATTAAGTAGAAGAAATGTGACTGTAAGCCATATTTAGTGTAGTTGATTTATTAATTGAGCAAGCTGTTTGTCACTACTCTCCTGCAACCTGGAGGTTGTGTGAGCAGTTTAGCTGTCTGGGGAAACAACATTTACAGCTGAACTGTTGAAGCAGCCGACTTTCTTAAGACGACATCCTACCCACATGGCACAAAATAACACCCAGATTTTAAGGCCCAGGTAAAGTTCAGACCACTGATCCCCTTCAGCTTTGAGCTCACCTAAATAAAGACTCCCTCCCCTTCAGTTCACGAGCGCACAGCTGCTGTGGACACCAGGAACCCCCCCACCGCTGCACGATCATTTCTTTGTTTTCACAAGAATTCTGTGGTCAGAGTTTGCGTGGCCCCTTGGTCTGTGCACAGGTGCGAGGCACAGAGCACCGTGCTGTATTCTCCACTCTGCTCAATCACATCCACCCCCAGGCTGTAGGTTTGCGCATCAAAGGGAGTTTACACCACAGAGCAGTTGGTTGGAAGAAGAAAGATGAAACATTGATTAAAAAAAGTCTCCCATCCCCCCAAAAAAAATGCATTGTAGTTTTCAGAAGTTCAAAAGCTCAATTAGAGTGACCGAATAACAAGTTGGGAAGTAAAAAATATTTTGAGATCTCTGCTATGATGAACAGATCAGAGCAGATTGTTCATTGTAGTTAAGGCTGCGTTTATGAGATTTTATAGAGCTGCAGGTCTGTAGAGAATGCAAATGACATGTCCTTGGTTTGCGAGTCCCAGTCCACTGCTACAAGCATGCCTACTTTCTAAATAATTCCACACTCACAACACTTTTCTCACCACACAATCTGTCATGGACTTCTTAAACAGCATTAGCATATTGCCTTTCATATTTTCAAAGGCAACCTCTCTGATGCAGAGGTCTTCACAGGTCCGATGGTATGAAAACTCATGATCTGACAGGTCTATGAGTCTATAAAATGATTATTGTAGTACGTGTCAGATAAAGAATTCCTTCGGTTCTAGGTCTGCCTGTAAGACCTGACAGGCCTGTACGATTCCCTGTGTTTGACAGAAATGATACCGTTCACAGTCTGAGTGCACACAATTAAGTTACATACAGTTGAGTGCATACAATTAAGTCTAGTGTGGAAGTCTAGATCAGGCTTATGGATTCATGCCATGAGTCTGGTGGAATTTGTGCAATCAAATGCAGACTTGATGGATTATCCAGTTCCGTCATGCAATATGGAATTTAGGAAGTCTAAGGAAAGTTTCTTAAAAGCTTCAAATAATCCCAGAAACAAGTTTCTTAATCGCATTAAACCCAAACACTCACTCACTATATATGCTGTTATTTTCCATGTCGAATGAAAATAATGCCAAGAAAAGCTCTTATATGGCTTTATACGTTTCGTCATATGCCAAACTGGCTCAGTAGCCTAATGAAATGATACGTAAACAGTCGTATCTGCGCAACCAGGGTCCGAATTAACAAAAGCCATGTACATAAGAACACAGGACAAACATGTGAAGAAATAAGCATATGTGCACATAAACTGCAATTGGTGTGTTATTATACATCAATCTAAAATAATCCTAAACTTCACAAGAGCGTCTCTTAACGGTCGTTTGAAAGGCCTCTCCCGCTCGCGCTTGTTTCCCTTCTGTCCCACAATCAATCACGGCGCTAAGGAGCACGTGGCGGGAGCATGTCCTCCCGGCCCCGGCTTTGTGATGGCGTCACACTGAAGCTACACATCTATTATGCAGGCAGCTGCGCATTAATCTTTTAAATCAGCCTTCAAATTAACCTACATCCTCCTTTTACGGCAGGCTGTGATGCCGAGAAGAGCACGCTCTTCTCTGCCTTTGATATGCCTCACTCAGCCTCACGCTCATGAGAATAGTAAGAGTGCCCTCTTTTGGCCAGACATGGTATTGCAAAATAAAATAAAAAAACTTGTACAGTTCCCATGTACAACAAATCAAGTGGGCACCCTTGCAGACTTCGAAAGGAGTAATGGACTGTGGTTTCGTTTTGATTAAATAAAAAAATATATTTCGAAACAATCCCACACAATCACACCGAGACAATTCTGCAAAGTCAGAAAGCCACTTAATCTATAAACTGCCAAACGGCATCAGGTCATCCAGGCATAACTCAACAAGGCTAATACTTAGAGGACAATGTAACCTGGCATAGTGTGAGCACACACCAGGGCTACGGTGTGCTCACACGGGACCTGCAGGTGCGGCTCGAGGACGTTAGCAGTAAGGTCATGATCGTGGGCGTCAGTGGCTGTGTGAGGGGACTGCGTTTGTGGCGTTGGCTCTTCAGTGCCGCACGCAGGTATCTCAGTGTCCTCCTGCACGTGCTCACAGACCACCAGGATCTCCGCTGTCTTGCACTCTTCACACGCCTGTGGAAAGCTGCCCCACCACTTCAAGAGGAAGAGAACATCGGTAAATTAGGGACTTGGAAAGGGTGACTGGCAGACATGTTACACTCCAGTGTTCACAGGGCCCGCACTGGTGCTTACCTGAAATGGCTCAATGTTTAAAATGCTCTCCTGAGTGTGCTTTGGATCTGGAATAATAGGAAGGATAAGTCTTCTTACCCTTTGAGGAGAGATTTATGACATAAGCCTACTCGTAAAATGCTCTTAGCAATAAAGTTCAAAAACTACATGGGAACAAACAAGACTGCTCCAGGTGTGTGGTAGAAGGTGTTTTAAGATGAGACTCACCGCTCTTGTGTTAAGGCAAAGCAAAGGAGAAAGCCTGCCATCGGCAACACGGTTACCAACAGATAGTTCCTGATGCTAACAGTTGTTTTAGCAATGCAGGGATCTGTTTTAAACATACACACACGCACGCAAACACACAAGCTGAAAATCTGAACTCTATTGCCTGCAGCTGATCACATGGATGACATGAGCACAGAACGCATGCACGTGTGTTTTGCAAACGCCAGTTCAGCATTATCCTAAATGGAAATATTTACCCAAAAATAGATTTACAGCAATGTCCACTTTCATTACATATGTGTCATGGTGTTACTTGACCAGGAGCGGAAGGTCTCACTGACTGAAGGAGAGACACCTTTACCTCTGTCATTTTTCCAGTATTTCTCTGGACTCCACTCACTCCAACCTCCGTTGATGCAGTACAGCCTCATCCTTATCCTGAAAACATAATTATTCTTCATGTCGGGAGCAGGCAGCTGGAAGGAGAAACCTGGTAAGTCGGTAACGTTCTGTAAAGAATATTGATAAAACACGAATCATAATGAATATAATGTGTCCAGACGGTTGGCGAAATAAGTCAAACAAGCACATTGTTTTATACCTGTGCTCATAAGTGTTTCTGTGAGTCACCTGTACCTTCCACGACGTGTCACAGTGGCGTCTGTATTGTATGTGCGTCCTGTAGCACAGGTCATTTACGCTGTCATTCGGCTTTCCCCACACCACTCTTATACTGCTTGATGTGTTCTGAATCATCATGTTAAATTTTTCTGAGATGATAAAAAAAGAAGTGTCGTCGTAAATGTCATGGTTACTCATATTCCAGGCTCACCACATTGTACAGCATGCTAACTTTCTCTATCTCCCTGAACAGGATTTGCGAGTTACTGTGGGTGCACTGCTATGTTCTGGAGACGTTTGATGTGGTCCTGCATTCTCAGTACTTGCCATGACGTACCAAATCTTATCAAAGCTGCATCAGCTGAGGAGTTGTGTGCAACTCAGCTAGAACATAGCTATTGGCTTGGTAGTAACGGTCTACTCCGTGTCTGAGTCTGTCATCCATGCTTACTACAAATCCCTTTGTAAATCTGAGAAACAGTTGCATGTTTAGTGTGTAGTTTCATAATTGGTTTGTCTAATTAAAATGAATCATCGCCTAGACCGAGATTTGTCAAATTTATTTTTTAAACCATTTTTTTAAAGCACTGCTCAAAAATGCAGATATATGCATTTATATCCAAACAGTTTTAGAATAAAAGAGATTTTACTCTCATAATTAATATTATTATTCACAATAAAAGTCACATAGTACCATACTGTTATTTATTATCTCACCAATCATGGTCTGTAACCAATAGGATTTCATGGGAAAAAAGAACATCTACAGTAGTAGGGAGAACACTAAATACACTTACCAGCTGAGAGACTTTCTGCCTTGGCTTGGAGACAGAGCGCAGCCAGGGCTAGCAGTAGCCACGTACTCCAGGTCTTCATGACCAACCCTGCATCAGAGAGACGTCCTCACCCTACCGTCCGTGAAGGCAGGATCGCAGTGAGCCTCCACCACGCCACCACGCTGCTACGCTGGGACTTTTTCCCCACTCTTCCTGCCTCCCTCTCTGCGTGTGAGGCAGACCTCTTCATGGGACAGTACAGCACGGCGCTTCAGCAGTCATGCCCTTGACATTAAAGCAACATGTTTTAAACCCCCACGACGATTCGGTGCCGTGTAAGCTTCTGGAGGTATGTCCTCGTAACATACAGTCCTCCACAGCCCCTGTCAAGGGTTTAAATACTGAAAGGGTTAATCATTTTTCTGAAGAAGTTCTGAACTCATAAAATAAGTCAGATGTGGTGACACATTCTCACAGGCTTATCAAAGCTCCTTATGTAAATTTGCCTGTATCAGCAGAAATAAAATATTTTATAACTAAAAATGGAAAAGAAAGCATGTAGTGCCCCAAAGAAAATAAATAACAAGAAATATGAAATATAAAATGTTTTTGAAATGATCAGCAAGTAATAATAACTGAAACAATCCTGAAGAAAACTCCTGAGTTATCCTAAATATATATTTAATTATATATTTAATAAATTATCACTTCTATACTTTGATAATTCTATACATTTATTTTAAAACATTTAAATACAGATAAGCAAATAAATATTTCTGTTAAATTCAAGGAACATTTCAAATACATACACCAAGAACATCAAGAACATGAACATTTAATTTTCAAAATGCAGTTTAAGAAAGGGAAGAATAAAATGAGAAAATGAGACAAAATGTCATTTCTGACTGATTTCATTTCTGTGTCTTGTTCCACTGGAACTGTTTGAGGTGACATTTGCTGAGACCATTTCCGTCACAGCTGTCCTGGACTCAGCCACTAAGTTTCCTAGAACAATAGTTAAATTTGTTCATTAATAACTTTATCAGCATGACCTACTAGAAGTTTCTCTGAATTCTGAGGCTTGTTCTCACCAGACCCAATCAGTGAATAAAGATAACCAGATAATGATCTGAGTAAGAAAAGCACCAAGTTAGCATAATGTTCCAGCTTTGACTAATCATGTCTATTTTGATGATGATGATGTAAAAAAAATGACATAAAAAATATTTTACATGTTATAGTGGAAGCTAAAACACAGGAGGACATTAAAAAACAGACCATTAGTAGAATACTTGACTTTGTTTTGATAAGTCTTACGAGATGGGAAAAAATACAGGCAAACTGCATCAGTCATTTCAAATGAGTGAAAAACGCAACTAAGATTTTGAGGAAGTTATAGCAAAAATGTTCACCACCCACAGTATATTGACTCAGAAGAAACCCCCAGCTAATCAATCTGTGTGGTTTTTCAAGCCTGTGGAAGGAAGTGATTATGTTGCGTGTGAAATATTCTGTACCCTTCACCAATATGGAAGGTCTTAGTCCTGTCATTTCTGTAGTCATGTAACATGCCAGTAGTCAAGGTTAGCCCAACTAACAACCATTTGAAGCTTTAGGATTTAAAAGTAATTCAGAATACATAAACACTTCTCTAAGCTTTGCTTTAACACCTCCCCCCCCTGCCACCTTTTCCACTGAATATTTTTACTAAGCAGTAGCCACAGTATGAAAGTAAAGAGGTTTCAGCAGAGGTCAAAATGTGTTGGCAGTGCAGGCTGTAATTTTATGGTGCAGACTGAGAAGCATGGAGCATTTAAAGAGTATAGAGGGTGTCTGCGCGCGTCTGAAACACAGCCTAGTGAACCAAACTAAAGTTCCCACACTCTCTGGGAAGATCAGGGTGCCATTCAGCTTGTCATAGGTGCAAGTCTTCAAGTTTTTTAAGCTTTGTTTAAAAATGAAATATTCCATTCATTTAAGCATTCAGACCCACCACTTAGTATTTGGTTAAAGCACTTTTGGCAGTTTCAAAGCTTCCAGCTTCGAGCATTTTTTGGGGGGGGGAAGTGATCCTACACGATTGCTGTATGTTTTTCCCATTCGCAGAATCATTCGAGCTCAGCCAGGTTGGGATGTCTGTGCACAGGCATCTTCTTGTCTCTCCAGAGATGTCCTGTTGTGTTTGAGTCCAGAACTGTTCCAGGTTTTTAAATGTTTTATTGATGCTACTCTCGTCTTTTCCTGGTGATATGCTTTGGGTCGTGGTCTTCTTGAAACGTAAACCTTCGAGACAGTCTGAAATGTTGGGTACTCTGGGAAAGGCTTTTACCCAGGATTGCTCTATATCTTCCTGCATCCATCCTTCCTTCCATCCTGACTCGTCTCCCAGTCACAGAAATACATCTCCACAGCAAGATCCTGCTACCACTGTTTGACTGTAGGGATGATATTAATGAGGTGATGCTCACTATCTGGTTTCTTCCATACATGTCACCAGGAATTACGGCAAAAAAATTCAATCCAACTCTCATCAAACCAGAGGACCACTGGGTTCTTCTGTGTTCCATTCCCATTTACCCAGGACATGTGGCCAGATCTACAAAGACTGTTAGTGGTTCCAAAGTTCTTCCATTTGAGACCTGGAAGCTACAGTGCTGTTGGCTACGTGCCTCGGGTTCGTGCACCTTTCTCCAGAACAGTCCCATGACCTTATCTTGAATGTGTACAGACAATTTTATCAACTTCAGGACTTGGTTTTCACTCCATCCACACACCATCAGCTGTCAGACCTCATATAGATAGATGCATAGGCTATGCAAGTTCTGCATGTGCATAACGACATTAATATTTATCATTATCACTTCAGCCTTAATTGGCTACACCTGACTGTGATAGAATGTCACCACGTACCACCTGAACGTTCTATAAATGTGCACCTGGACTGGCTGATGTTAATGCTCACAGTTATTTCTATCTATTTTTTGGAGGCGATAGTTGAGGATTTTTTTCGCAGAATGACAGAAACAATAACTATGCCTGTGATTTTTGTTTTCTTTAGTTTTAACCAGTGACACCAGCGTACTGACTAAATTACTGACAGATATTTAGATGATTCTTATCAGCAGTAATAGATGTTGGCATTTATAAAACAACTTTGTGTTTCTGTACGCTACATACGACTTGTGGGTAAATAGTTGAAATGTCAGGGAACTGTGTATAGTATATTTTTATCCTTTTTTTCTTTTATATTCTTTACAAATAAATTGTCTGTTTATTGTATAAATATCCTCAGTCTGGTGGCTGACAAACAACACAATGTGTCTGGCATCTAAAATATGCAGAAACCCTCTGAATATTTTTGTAAATAATTAGCCTCTATTTCCTTAATCAAAAATCTTTTACCTTAAAATACAATTATTATTCTTATTATTGTTGTCATGGTTGTTGTTGCTACTGATTCTACTACTGCTGTTTTAAATCCTGGATCTAGGTAGCTGTAGTTTTGCCAGATAGCACACAGGACCTCAGCAATTCCACCCCATCCAAAACCAAACACCAACCACAGCAGCCAATCCGAGCCTGTCCAGCAGAAGGACGGGACACCTGTCCAGCAGAAGGACGGGACACCTGTCCACCAGCAGGTTGAGCAGCCTGTCCACCAGTGGGACGACGTGCCCGTCCACCAGCAGAATGGGACGTCTGCCCAGCCTGGAGAGATCGTGATGGCAAGTGAAAGGGAGAGGCTGAGATAGCAGGAGAACTCTCTGAGAAATGCTGCTGGATTGCTCGTCGGCTATGGTGTGGGCTCCTCCCCTCGGAGGGGCTGCGCGTCTGATGAAGAGTGGAGGCCCAAGACAAGGCCTGTCAGGAACAAAGAGCAAAATTCCAATGATGTGTTTAGCTAAAAGGGCGAGAGAGTTGTGAATCAAAGCGCTGCAGGATCAAAGCAAAGTCAACACTGCTGCCTTGGGAGCAGCAGGAGATGCATACCATTTCTGCTTCTCCTCCAGCACCTTCTGATGTCAGGGAATTGATTGATATTGTTGCCGGAGAGCAGTTCAGAAGTTCATCAACCGTCTTCCACAGTAGGAAGAAGCCATCGTCGGCTTGGGTTTGGAGTGCACCACTCTACAATGATGGTCTCATACCCAGTAGTGCGATGGCTAGTTTTGGTGGAAGGGGGAAAACCTGTCCATGGACTGAGGGCACAGCCAAGATCAGAGAAACAGAAGCAGAAAAAACTCTATGTATTTGTATGTCTAGGCTATTAACTCGCATGATAAACAAATCATTTACATTTATGACATTTACCAGAGACTCTTATCCAAAGCAACTTACTTATATGCCTTAGTTGTCTAATTAGAGGATCAGCTGGTACAGATAGGTACAAATAGGAGTCCAAAAATACTGTTTACTTCTGCCATTCAACTCATCCAAACAAGCAAATGTTATACATGAATAATAATCACCATGCAAATGAGCAAATTATAATCATCATGTCAGAGTTGTCTTTGTTGAGGACTCAGTACAGAACTACTTTGGTTTTGACCAGGCCACAATTAGCTAATCATGAATGTGTCTTGGTATCTTGATACGAAAGGTTTGTCAGCAAAACATGTTTATCAAGAAAAATGTAACGTTTTCATCACCTGTGCATGTGCAGTGCCTCTGGACTGTATACCACCTGTAATGGAGGGGATTTTTTTCCCTTGGTTAAAAGAGCAAACATTAAGCTTTTACCTGAACTCTAGACTGACCTGTGAATCGACTAGATAACTCCAAAGAAATTCCACAACAAATAAATCTTGTGGAATTGGCATGAAAGTGTCTTTCGGGCACTTAGAGACAAGCAGATTCAGAGACTGCAGCTCAGCAAAAATCAAGCCGTAGCAATTTAAACGTAGCATAAATATATCAGTGCGTCTCGACTACATTATCATAATGACATACCTGTTTATTTTAAAAAAGAAAGAGGTGAGATGATATTGAACGTCGTGTAGGATTGAAGAGTACTGTAGAGTTGTAGAGCATGCGGTGTCTGTGTGGATGTTGCTGTGAGGCTCCAAGGTGAAGATTGGTCTCATGGGACGACCCCAAATGACCCCAGAGTGCTTTTGTCTTATAGATGCTTCTATGAGAATATATGGTAATATATAATATATGGAAATATATGTTGTAATATATGGTAATCTGCAAATAAGCATTCACCAATGTCCAAAATGCCATGAAACATGGACACTTGTTAAATGGATGCTGGAGTGTGAGCACTGGCACACATGAGATCAGTCATGACTGCTATTATTATGGATACAAGGTGACAGAAGTGGTTTGATTCTGACAAATTTCAGTTTAAACACCAAGCAACGGTGAAATTAATGCGCAACATGCTTTCACTGATTGATCTCGTGATAATGTTTGCACTCAAAGGAAGCAGTCATTGTGCATTCAAAAACCTGTTATGTTTATCTGATCTGTGTTCCGTTGAAAGCTTCAGAACGCTTGTGTCTGAAGTTCTAACCATTTCTGCAGTGTTGACCACTGACCTTTTGTGCCGTCAACTGCCTGACTCTCCCAGAAGCCACAGAAGAAGCTTCCAGAACTTTTGTTTATTACTGCTGTACAAGCAGACATCTACTTTTACAGAAGTACTCACCATTATGCTAACTTGGTGCTTTTCTTACTCAGCTCATTATCTGGTTATCTTTATTCACCGATTGGGTCTGGTGAGAACAAGCCTCAGAATTCAGAGAAACTTCTAGTAGGTCATGCTGATAATGTTATTAATGAACGAATTTAACTATCGTTAAACATCTATGTATATGAAATGTGTTAGGAAGCATCATATTCACAGACAGGACTCCTTGTAGAACCAAGATCAGAAGCTCTGAATGTTACACATTCTCCAATGCATTGTCTCATTATAAATCATTATAGGTCTTTGCCTATTATAAGCCATAAAGACAATGTAAACAAAATGGCTTCTGTAGAGGGAACAGATAATATCACATGCTCTCCATATACCCACCGTCCTCTACAGTGTGAGCATGTGGAATCACTTGTGGATCGCCTGCTATCTGAGGGCCCTAAACCAGTCATCCTAATATCAAAGTACTTAACACTAGGATTATAATTACTTGCAGGCTGGCAATTCTGTGCCCTTGTCGGAGTTGCATTTGAAGAAAATGACTTAATATGATTCATGTACAGTATAGCAGGAGTCAGATGAAGCAGCTCAGGTTACAGAAGATTGCTCAGTTTTACAGCCATTCCAGTAAATTACGTTGGCCTTTGATCTCTGTGCAACTTGCAATACTTGCGTGGTTTCCATTACAAAGACTTTGCAGGGTCTCTGTGTTGATACTGGTAAACACGCTGGGAGACATTATGGGCATTATGGGGGCGTGGCCAACTGCCTTTGCAGAGTGGCCTGATTACAGACTCTTGGAAGTGCTTTGTATCATTGGATCATTTATGTTTCATTCATCACTTCCACATAAATATATGTATCAAAGTAAGTTTACTACACAGAGGAAAGATAATCCATTTACAGTTTTGGAAACTACATGGTAATATCATTGTACTAGTTTACCTGTGTTCATTTCTTGTGGTGGTCACAAAAGAAAGGGCTCATAATGTGAACAAACGCATCTCCAAACATCTGAGGTATTCACTTTTATTGGATTTACAAGCAGTTCTTCTGTTCAGTGAGGAATAACCACATGTCCACAAATATATTGTATGTCCTCTGAATACAGTGTGTTTAACATGCTTGTGTGACTCCGCATTGCAAGGGCCTTTGGTTGTGTCCCGCACTCATACTCCTGCTAAAGAGGTCTACTTCATCACGATCAACCAGACGTAACTAAGGACTCAAAGTGACAAGAAAATCACCATGAAAATATGACTCTGCTCATTACTAGAGAAGGAAAATACTTCACTGGCATTCCACAAGAGAAATAATGGAAACCGAGGATAGTTTTCCTGTCAGCCAGTCTCTGAATGTGAAGGTCATTTCTCTGGCTCTGAGGTCTCAGTGCTGGAGTTGTGAACTGTGCTGATCTCTCCTCCGACACAGAGGGCGATAGATGGGAATTCATGCGTCACACTGAATACATCTCTTATTTAATAACACACTAGCCCTCCAAGCACAAGCGCATCCAACTTCAGACTGAAGAGAAAAAAAACAACACCTGAATTTCATTCTGCTGCATGAGAGTGCCACTCTTTGTTTTGAAAATGATATATTATATGCTTATTATCAGAGAACTTAGTTAAATTGTGGAGAAAAAAAAATTGAGACATTGAGACATGGATTATGGCAACATAGCGCGCAAACTAAACAACCAGAAGTTAAATTGCGCCATCTTCAGGTGGCATAATGCTATTGCATTAGATGGATTTATTTCTATTGACTTTTGTTTAATTTACTGATTGCTACACATAAGTGGTACATGTCAGGTACTACATCAAAGCCTGGACATGGGAAAATACTGTCCAAATGCATTACATGAGCACACATTTGTTTATGTTGCAAAGACGTGTCAACCAAGACAGTCCCACAATTTACTGGTCAATCTACGTTCCGACTCTTACCTATGGTCACGAGCTTTGGGTAGTGACCGAAAGAATGAGATCGCGAATACAAGCGGCCGAAATGAGTTTTCTTCGCAGGGTGTCTGGGCTCTCCCTTAGAGATAAGGTACGGAGCACAGTCATCCGGGAGGGGCTCGGAGTAGAGTCGCTGCTCCTCCACGTAGAGAGGAGCCAGCTGAGGTGGTTCGGGCATCTGGTTCGGATGCCACCTGGGCGCCTGCCTAGGGAGGCGCTCTGGGCATGTCCAACTGGGAGGAGACCCGGGGAAGACCCAGGACACGCTGGAGAGATTATATCTCTCGGCTGTCCTGGGAACGCATATGGCATCCCCCCCAGAAGAGCTGGAAGAGGTGGCTGGAGAGAGGGAAACCTGGGCCTCTTTGCTTAGGCTACTGCCCCCGCGACCCGGACCCGGATAAGCGGAAGAAAATGGATGGATGGATGGATGGATGGATGGACATTTGTTTATGTGTCAAAACATCTCCTCCCACATTTTATTGTACATGTGAGATACAAAAGTATTGGATAGGTTTGTGGGCATCAGAACATACAGTTAACAATTTATTCACATATGTTTTAAATAAATACTACCCAGGGTAAATAATAGGGATTTATATAGGCCTAAACGTTTAGATAACCAAGGCCTCCTCTATACACTCAACAGAATTTGGGTGAAGCTTGGGTGAAGCTGACAAACCTCAGCAATAATATTTATTCTAGTACTCTACTATTTGTTTATGAATATGGTTGTTTTATGCAATTAAACAAACTTCTTGAATTCGTCATATAGCACAAGCACAAATGCACCTCCCATGCCTCTGAGAACATTAGACCAGGCCCCTTTGAAGAACGCTTTGCCACCTTCATCACGCGCTATCTTCCTCCAGCAGTCCAGGGTCCCGGTGTACATTATATCCGCTGCAAGACACAAACGTCAAAGCCTCGAGTTCCCACTGAAGCTCTTCTAATGTGAAGCAAGGTGAGTCGCTCGACTGCTCTCACTGTGCTGGTATATTCTGCATGCACGTGTGTGTGTGTGTGCGTGTGTGTGTGTGTGTGTGTACCGTACCTCCTTTGCGTCCAGACTGCATCATCATTCGACGCCTCACCGTGTCGAAGGGGTACGAGACCACGCCGGCTACCGCTGTCACCGTCTGTGCAATCATCCAGCTGACTATGATGTGGGTGTTCTTAGGATCAGGAAGCATCCCTGACGGCACACGGGAACAAGCATGAGCCAGCAGGACATGCCACGAACATTAACATCCACTAACCAGCTACAGGCAATACAGGTGTGTTACACTCAGGGAGGTCGACTGCGTTTACCTTTGGCTGTATCGTAGATCCCAAAGTAGGCCGCTCTGTAGATGATGATGCCCTGCACTGACACCCCAAACCCCTGATACAGCCCGCCCAGTCCGTCCGACCTGAAGATCTTGGTCAGGCAGTCCCCGAGCCCCGTGAACTCACGGGTGGAAGACGCTTTGCCAACGTCGGCGGCCAGCCGGGTACGTGCGAAGTCAAGGGGATACACGAAGCACAGAGAGGTGGCCCCTGCAGCCCCACCTGACGCCAGGTTGCCGGCGAAGTAGCGCCAGAACTGTGTGTGTTTGTCTACGCCGCCCAAGAAGATCTTCTTGTACTTGTCCTTAAAGGCGAAGTTGAGAGCCTGTGTGGGGAAGTAGCGGATGACGTTGGCCAGGTTGCCGCGCCAGAAGGACAGGAAGCCTTGCTCTTTTGGAATCCTCACAACGCAGTCGATGATTCCTTTGTAATGTTTGTCGGCGCTGATTTGCTTGCTAGCATGCTGGACCTGCGTGGAGGAAAGAAACAAAGACAACATAAGTTACATGGGCTCATCGCTCACGATCACAGTGAGGTCAGTGAGGTCACAGCATTGCACACTTGAGTGACTTAACACTCCTGATTCTGATCAGACAATTTTCAAGCACTGTAGCGAAGGGGAACTACTAATCTGAGAGATGGTTTGCCAGAACCGTCATCCCACCACGTGAACGTCAAAATCACGGTCAATGCACTAAATGACCTGTAGAATATTGTAAACTGCTTGTAAAACGCTAGGGGCCATTAATAGAAGAATGACACCTCCTTGGCTAAATAATAATAATATTGATGATGAAAAGTATGACCATAAGGATGGCGTACTGCAACGGCACTGAATCGCTCCAGGAAAATCAATAAAATCCGCAGAAGTGCTAGCTAGCATTCACCATACAGGTGCTAAAAGCTATGCAGCTAGCACGGCCTTTCAGTGCACCTATTAATTTGACGGGCGTCTTAGTTGTATTACAGTACACAGTCAGTGAATATAATAATATAATAATCTTTTTCATACATGCATAAAACATATGGTTGTGATTATCATGTGTGCTCCTAAGTTGTATATTGCGCGTGGATAGTGTAGAGGATGCTCGTGGGTGTAAGGATGCTGCAGATGATTCCGACATGGCGTCAAATGTTCACTTTAAAGCTCACTGCAGGTTTTACAACATGGTAATTCGCATGTTATTGTAGATTTTTAAACAGTATTAGATAGTGCTGAGCTATCAAACGTAGTAAGACTGTAGTAAAAGACAAGACGACAGATGTCAAATGTGTCATTACGAGCGTGCAGGCACAAAATGTTCTCACCTGCAGGAGCAGTTTCACTCTTTCGATTGGTGCAACGGCGGTTTTAGAAATGGCAGCTGCAACTCCGCCGGCTAAAAAGTCTGTTGCAAAAGATTTCGCGGCATCGGCCATGGCAGCTGATCTAAAGGTCTGCTGAAAGCACCCAAGCTGCAGTTTTAACAAGCGGTGACGGGAAGGTGAAGTTACTTGGTTACTTGGTTGCAGATGTTGCGCGCAGACTCCGATCGAGCTCAGGAAAACGCGTGAATATGCAGGTCCAGTATCTTATCGCGAGAATATTGCATATGGGAGAAAGTCTGGAGTATGTGCTTGACAGAGAATTCAATTAATTCACTCAGTGAATTTACTGCTGTAGTTTTTAATGCAATTAAATTTTAATAGAATTAAGGGCTGACGTATGTGCCACTGGCGTTGCATTTTATGTTAGGATATTAGTAAGAAGTACTGACAATATGTAAAACACGACAATCTTACAAGTCTCTTCTAGGACCTGAGTTTGCAAAATGTTAGAATAAGGAATATTAAACAATTAAACAGTAAATAACTCTTTATTCTTCTATTCTTCAACATAAAGCAGAACATCGTTTACTGTTTGTAGGCTAATATGGCATCTAAAAAGTTCCCTGTTTGACACACTCTGGTCAGGGAAAATCCATGGGACTCCAGCAGCTGTTTATACTGGACAGAGCTCCTCTCCCTGCCCTCTGTCTGGACCAGCATGTTGAGCGACTGCATGTAGGCCCTGGACGTCGGCCTCTTGGCCTCATCCAGCATCGTCTCTGCTAGAAGCACAGCGCACCCTGCCGGTCAGAAACACAGCGGTTACACACTCGTTAGGGGCTTCTGTGGGCGTACAACTGTCAGTGACAAGTAACCATCTCAGTAGGTTTTTTGGATAACATTTATTTAGTTATAGGATTTGAACTTCCATAAGTAACTCTGTTTTGACCAATGAGAAGACAGGCTGGCTGGCCTGTATGTTCGCATGCAAATGCATTTGTTATGGGTAACATGTCATGATGTCGGGTCTGACAGGTCCTACCAGCAGTGCACGCCTTCGACAGCTTACTCAACAACCCATCCACCTTCTCATCGGACCAATCATGGAGAACCCTTGCAAGAATATATAGGTCTGCTGTGGGGAGGTCATCTTTGAAGAAATCTCCTGCTCCCAATAAACAAATAAATAAGACATTGTTTTTACAAAAACACTGTAAGGTCAATACACATTCTAAAGCATCGGGAGGGCAATATAACATTATATTTCATACAACGTCAAACAATGAGCACCATGTTATATTGGCGTTCAACTGACCTGCAACAAACGCTACTCTGTCATTTGGTTCTTTAGGCTGGAAGTGACTTCTCATTTCAATTACCGGCGGCAAGTCGAAAACTATTACAGACAGTCCAGGGTGAGCTTTGGCAAACTCATACGCCATGGCACCAGTGCAGCCTGCGGAATGACATGAAATCCTTAATTACAACAGCAGACAAATCCAGAGTGTGATTTCACTGTGGTTATGGCAGGAATTCGGCTGCAAATATACTGTATGGCTGGCCACTCTCAGCAGTGACACAGCATGTAGTTTACAGGTATTAAACATTTTACTTAAGGATTTCAATAGAAACGGAATGTTTTGGGCCTCCAAATACTGTGTAAGCAGGTACCTCCAACATCGCAGGCTGTTTTAAAGCTGGACAGATCGAACGCCGTTGCCACATCATGTCCGGTCACCTTTGCAATGCTGTGCATGGCATTTAGGAACTGCATCTTAACAACATCATTTTTAAAATAGGCATCCTACGACAGGAAACGCAACAAAGAAGACACTTTAATAGATTATATTTTACAACCTCCAATGTGAGCCAGTGTGATCACTGCATGCCCTTTGACCTGGAAGCTAAGGTTTGCGGATTTCCTCCCAAACGCCCGCTCGTGCTGACTGGTGCCCTCCCTGACCGCGCTCTCCAGATGAGTAAAGAGAGGCCAGACCAGGTTGTCACAGTGCAGGATATAACCATGTAGGGACAGAGGGCTGTCTGTTACCAGGAACCGAGTGGCCTGCTCGCTGTTTCTGTACACTGGGACACACGGGACATAGCAGTGTCAGCGGGGGCGCGAGTTCATTGGTACATGCACACAACCATCTCCACATGGAAGTAAAGAAGGTATCAGGGAGCATCAAATGCAGGTGTGTCAGTCAAAATGCATGTGTGTTATAAACAAACAGATTAATGAGAAATGGGATTGCCGCAGAAATAAGACAGATACTCTTAAGAGAGTAAATTCAGCTGCCATTTCGCTGCTGAGACCAGTCACTTATTAGCAAAAAGTAAATCCTAATTCGCTGATTTAAATATGGGTGATAATGTGCTCTCACCAGCAGACTTCCCCTGGCCGAGCTTGTGAAGAAGGCCTAGGGAGACAGCGGCGTCCAGCAAGAGCTCCGTCCCCACCATTGAGGCCCCGATACACTCAGCCACCACCTCCAGCCCGAGGCCTTCAGGGACTCTCAGAACATCAAACACTTCCAGCTTGCATGCTGTGAACAAGGTCTGACAGAAAGCCAGAAATGACTCGTCACGAGAAGATATTTCACCGGCGGTGTGTCCCAGCTTTGAGCTGTGAGTCGCATGCACGTTTAATGACATACATCTACCTTTGACACTTTGAATCCATCCAGCATATCCACTATGTTGTGGGGGAAACCTTTACTGCTGTTCTTGGTACACGTGGGCATGTTCTGCTCCTGAACAGAGGTCCGGCCAGCAGTGCGTGAGCTGCTGAAGTCACTGCCCTCCCGATGGTCAGCACCCCCTGTCCGAGTGCACTGGGACTGGCTGTTGGCCGGGGCCCGGGGCCCAGCGGTACCTACCCAGTCCCGTCCCTTCACCTCCTCAGTGGGGCTCTCGGAAGGGCTGTTGTAAATCGCACTGAGCTGTTTGCAGAAGTGGTTGAGAGGAAAGCCGACCACGTTAAGAAAGTCCCCGTGCACATATTCCACGAGCATACCACCCAGTGCTTGGATCCCGTAACCACCAGCCTTGTCCCTACAAAATACACAGCAGAAAACTGACACTGGCATTTGGTTTCTTAGCCTTCAAAAAAAACAAGTATACATTGTTGCCAAGGGGGATTGTGATATGTGTGTGTTTGTGGTGACGTCAACTTTAATACTGTAGGAGCAACCTTCCCTTTTGGCAACATGATGCATTTAGGGAATATGAATTTAGTATTTGTAACTATTTTATAAATATAATTATATGCATTTAAACATAACAATCGGATATCCAGCTTCTTACTTCCAACGATAAACTGGATATACATAAAATAAAACCAGTGAAAGAGTTTATTCCATAAAGGGAGTCCAAGAGAACTCTGCAATGGGCTGGAGGGGTGGCATTACTCTCTCTCTTATCAATCCCAGTGACACCAGTCAACTGTGGACATCTACAGGCTCACACTTGATGACAAGGGCGTTTAGTGCATTCCTCCGAGTGCCCAGGTGCCCTGCACTGCCGCATAGCCAGCTGGGAAGCATGAAGCGTTTGGCTTGACATGGCTGGGCGGACGCGTGTGTGCACCACACCCTACACAGGGTGTGAGACAGGAGAGAGCTAGCTGGCTGGGAGGATGTGTGTGTGCACCAACACCCTACACAGGGTGTGAGACAGGGGAGAGCTAGCTGGCTGGGAGGATGTGTGTGTGCACCAACACCCTACACAGGGTGTGAGACAGGGGAGAGCTAGCTGGCTGGGAGGATGTGTGTGTGCACCAACACCCTACACAGGGTGTGAGACAGGGGAGAGTTAGCTGGCTGGCTTAAAAATGAGAGAAAATGGGGTTTAAAGTTTCAGTACATTTGTTAAATATCAAATGTCTCACCTAGCATGTTAAAGCAAATATTCAAAAGTAAGTAACTATACTAAAGTCCACCAGTTCAAAAGTTCAAATTCAGTGTTTCCATGAAGTTGGGACACACTCAAAAAAAAAATCTATATCTATTAATCAACAGCAAGTGAAATGAACAGGAACACATGCACTTACATGGGCTCTCCACTGTTAATGTACTCCCACAGCATCTCCTCAGACAGGTCTGCAAACTTCACCTTGGTCTCCTCATAAAAGTCTACCACCCTGTATTGTGTAGCGCCCCCTGAATTAAACAGAAAATAAGCTTACGTCCTTCCCAAAATCATGAATCGGTAGTGTTCAGATTCTACTCAGTTTACCTTCTGTTTCATAACAGAGGACTATGGCCACTCCTGTGAAGACACTGTGTTCTTTACCACTCAATCTGAAATACATTTAAGCGGGACAAAAAAATGGCCAATCGTTTCGAACATGCTGTATAAAAAGCCATTATGGTACAGTGCATTTCCCATACAGTACACGGCTATATTAGACAGTTTTGTCAAAAAAACAGAACCTGGATAGCATTTGGTAGGCATCTTGTTTATCAGTAGGCTTTTCCAAAATCAGTCCATCCACTGTCTGCAATTGAAACCCAAGAACAAATTCAAACCTTTAAACACGCCATCATTCATCAACTTTTTTTAACTAAAAGAAAGGTACCTGCATACCACAACAGTGTCTGCTCCAATCACGATATCAGGAGTTTTCAGGTGTTTCTGAGCCCAGGACATGTGAAGTTAAACACACACACACACACAGTAATGAAGTTGTGAGATGTCTGGGCTACTTCACATGGAAAACTAGGAGGCTAGGCTGTGTTTAGTTTTTGTGTTTTGCTTTTATCTAGAAACGCTACTTACAAAGGGCATTCTCTGAGCCACCTCCATCGCCTTTTGCTTTGCTGTTTCCACTGCATATTCGTAGGGTGCTTTAAACAAGGTTTTGTCCAAGGTCTCTTTAAACCATGAAGGCACTACTTCAAATCGTAATCCCTGCATTACATACGAAAGACGACGTCAAAAACGGCATCAGCAAAAACAATAATAGGTCATCATTCTCGAATAAAGGGGCAGCTTTATAAGAGGCGACTTACAATGTTGGTCAGTATTTCCAGCCGTCTTGGAGACGCACTGGCTAGTACAACACGTTTGCTAATCAGCTTGGATATGACTGGATGTAACACCATGTTGTTGTCGGAGATCTACAGTAAAAAATATATATAATATAATATAAATATAATGTGTTACATATTCACGAAGGCGTGAATACACCTGTCAGACTAGAAAGGACGTCCATAGACATCCTGGATCAGTTTCATCTCTCTGACCACCAAAGGCTATGAGTATGCTGACTCAGTAGCGTGCATAACTCTTTATTTATATCATATTGCACATTTTGTACAGTACATAGGTACATCCTAAAATGTACATAACAATTATAATTTGGTTGTATTAGTACCATACGAATGCTACGAGTGTTGTATGGTTAACAACATGATTGCACAGCCGAGGAGCATTAATACCGACAGTAGCTGATGAAGTGAACGCATATATTAAGCATATATTCCTTTGTCATGGTGATCTTTTAATGTGTCATCAAAATGTCACGTTCTTATGTTTTTACCTGGGAAGTTGACTTACTCTTCTGTTACCTCCTCGCTTCCACCATGAAGTTCAACCGGAGCGAAGTGGGCGGAGTGTGTATGAGCATGCGCACTGATAGAAAGTACGGTGCGTTGCCGTGCGAAACGTTCCACAGTGTTCATTAGTCGTCCAGTTGTATATTTAGCAGTTCATATTGTTGACATTGATATGGCTTCCTGGGTGTTGAATCTTTCAAACATCATGCACCATGTACCAGAGGACCCAACCAGGAGGGTAACCTCACTTAAAGAGGATGTTACTTCAATACAAATCCAAATTTTAATCAAATATTGTAAGCCAAAATCCGTCAAATCAAACTTGCACACTGTATACATTATTCATGTTTTTCTATGATTATATAAATAAATTTTTTCCCTGTCATTTCGTGTTGCACATTTTTTCATATGACATCGAACATATGTGCAATAATCAGCTGGTTTTATGTGATGGCACTGGCATGAATGCAGTTGGGTTATTTTGAAATCAGTTGCACTAATACAGGGATCCAGATCCCAATCCACCTGGTGTGAAGTTCACCACATTTAGCCAAGATGCTATTTTCTGGATCTCTGCATTGTGTGTTTGCAAGCAAAATGCCAAGCACACGTTCTGCCTCTGCACCATGTTGCAATATAACTTGTGCATGTGCGCTACAGAAATCATAGGTCAGACTCAAAGACAAAATTCAATGTAAGACATCTTTGTGAACAAATCCTCAACAATGAATGTAAAGAACTTATGCAATTTCCTTGAAAATAACACAACGTGTGAATTTCGTAATTATTGCATTGGCATGTTCCTCGAGTCTGCGTTACATTTTTACTTTGACCTTTTCATTTCCCTCCTCCCCTCAGTCAGAAGACTGAGAAGCATCAAAATTACTTGTTTAAGTTTTTCTTGTTTATTATAGTTGTACAGTTTAAAATTTTAAAGTGTAGTTTTACAATCTTGAATTTTTATTGTTGTAAATTATTCATGTTGTTTAACCACTTTTATTATTTTACGCTGCCTGTCCTGGGTATGTTTTTCATTGTATCATGTGTTAACATGTTTAGAATGACAATAGAATTCACCTTGAACCTCAAACTCAAGGCTTCATTTACTGCAGTGTGGGAATCTCCTTTAGTATGTCTGAAATTATTGAACATGTTTACTTCCCATTACACTGAGGAACTTACACAGCCTCACAAAACAATAGCATTCTAACCAGAGAGGAAATCTGAAATCAGAGATGAATGATCTGGCTTCAAGAACCTACCCAGTTCTGTAGTACTGTAGTACTGTAGTGGAGACGAAGGCTGTAGATAGTGTGTATGCAGTACAAATTTGACAGACCACGTGTTAATTATCCTTAATGAGGAAGCTGAAGTATTAAATCTGACTGATGGATTGTGGGTGGCAACAGTCAAATGTAAGCTTAGAATTACATTATGTAGTTACATGCACTGCTATAAATGCAATCACTTAGCACGCTATTACCCTGTATATAGATGTTCGGAGGTATATAGATGTTCCCAGGTAAACAGCAAGCTGTGTTTAGATATCCGTTTATAATTTAGTTTGGTGATATAACATAAAGCATAACCATAATCGTTTTCAAAACTTAGCAAACCAACAATAGCTTCTAATAGTTTTAAAATTAACCATAGGGGGCAGTGTTGTATTTTTCTTTTTTTTCCCTTGTCTTCATCTTACCATGTTTGTAGACATTCAGCTGAGGAACCAGAAGGTAAGCGATTCAGCAAAATCGAAGCGAAACCAAACTAGTGTATCGGTGGTGTAGAAAACCCCCCTGAGCTGAGGTGTCTTCCATCAGAAACAGCGTGTGGAATAGAATATGTCTTCTATGTTCCAAAAACATGTCAGTTATCTGGTGCCACTTCTGATATTGCCTGTGTGAACGGAGAAGACCGCTATTTTTGCGTGGCCTCAGTTTGTTTCAAATGTGAAAGGGGTCACTTGTTGCCCGTTCAAGAAAATAATATGTCGTTGCCGTTGTTCACTTAAATTTTGATATGTATGTGTGAAATTTTATCAGGTGTATCCTGTTTCATTTACTGACTTTCCCGTGTTCCTGTTTCGCCTTTTGTGTATCGCTCCTGAAATCACTGAACTAAGAAGAAAAAAAACAAAGGAACTAAATGTGAGTATGAGGAACCAAAAGCGCACGTGAGGAGATGTTTAATCAGCACCTGGCAACGACTTTCTCAGGGAGATGGACACACCGAGGGCAAACATCAGGCAACAGTTTCAAATGGTGACGGAAGTAGACTAACTTTCCTGGTAAGGGGTAAGGGGAGTTTTGAGGGAGTTTAAAATAAAAACATCAGTGGGGTTTTCCAGGATACTGCACTACTAACACAAGTTGCAATATAACCACAAACCACCATAATATTATAATTGGAAAAAACACATTTAATTTGATAAACTGCTTTGACAAAAATAAAGAATATGGCAAGAAAATGCATCCCTGAGAATCACAAAACTGTTTTTCAATCAAATAATAGTTATGAAATTTTAAAGGACAATATACATTTATAATATTCTGTATATATTTATATATATTTGCTATGATCAGTCAATTAACTTCCATCACCTATAAGTACAGCTATACAATTGCTGCATTTAATAAAGTAGGAATTATGTAGAGATTATAAAAAAACAAATAAAAATGGTTCTGTTCAGACGAATAGAATGAGTTAAGCTTTGTCTAGACTGAGTGATCCCAGGGAATCACTCAGAATAAATATTCACATGCTACACAAACTCCACAAAGCTTAAATATTGTCATGTACGCTTGGCTACAACGTCCACGACGAATAAAATGTAGGAGACTGAATATCATGAGACTTGTTCTCACATGTCACATGAGACATCTGGCTTCCTCATGACATCCCGGGAAAGGCAAAACAAGATTAAACAGAACGGAGCATGACAAATAAGTTCGAAAACCGATTTTCTGTAAACTAGAAGCTTGTATTGCCCAGACTCACGCGTCTCTGTCCGTGTTCATACTCTCCGTTGGCGTTGGAAGCAGAGCGTGCTGAGAAGAAGCTGTCTCTGGGGCCGTCAGTACAGTCCTTCTCTGTTGTGCTAAAGGTTCGCAGATTCAACAAGTGTCTCATCTTTCGGCGGAACTCCTTTGAGGCAAAGTAGTAGATGAACGGATCGAGACAGCTGTTGAGACAGCTGAGAGTGAAGGACATCTTGTAGTATATGTAGAGAGATTTGTTATAGTAAAGCTTTGAGACTGTGTGAGCCAGGAGCAAGATGTTGTTGGGTGAAAAACAGACGGCAAAGACTAATAAGACGATGAAGGCCAGGCGCACGGCTCTGCCTTTCTGCTTGCACCGGGGACTGTTCACCAGAGCCCAGATGATCCGGATATAGCAGTACACGGTCAAGATGAAAGGGCAGAGGAAGAGGATGATGAACAAGGCAAACAGGAAGGCGGCCCAGTGCACCGCGGATGGCAGCATGTTCTTCTTGAGCACGTCAAAGCATGTGACGATGCCGAGTTCGTTCACATAAAACGTCAGGTCTGTCGTCTCCAACGGACTGAGCACGCCCAGAACCACGGCCCACATGAGCACACAGATGGCGATGGCGTATTTGCTGTTCCCCCGCCTCCCTCTGAACAGCAGGGGCTTCACAATGCCCATGTAGCGGTCGACGCTGATGGCGGTCATGGTCAGAATAGAGCAGTACATGTTGGTGAAAAAGGTGACCGTAAGTGTGTTGCACATCCACGGGCCTAGCGTCCAGTTGTAGCCGTGCATCTGGTAGGCAATCTGGAACGGAAGGGCCAAGCCCATGGCGAGGTCAGTGATGGTGAGGTTGATCATGTAGATTATAGAAGGCGTCTTCGGGGATGTCCGGAATAGTAGCACCCACATGGACAGGCCGTTGCCACAGAGGTTGACCAGCGTCACAACGACGTAGATGAAAGACACAAGGTTGCTGGCCTGTTTGTTCTGCAGCATAGCCAGAGTGTCGTTGTCCATCCTGCTAATGTTACTCATAGACATGTTTTTGCTTTTTTTTGCTTCTTCTATCTGTGAGTTCATGAAGAGAAAGAGAGTGTGAGTCTTAACTGATGCTTTATTGCATCAGTCCACAACATACAGAGTGTGAACAACATCTATGTTGGTCAGAAAAGTGAAAATAAGAACATTTTCATTTCTTGCTGCAAATCTGAGAGCTAAATTGTTTAGCAGAGTTGAGCAAAATCATGCAAAGAAAAAAAAGAACTTAAAATGTGCTCTGCGTTATTTCATTTCTTAGGCATCCTTTTCATAGCTGTGCTATTAACGTGTCTTTGACTTTTAGTCAGAGAGGTGTAAGAACAGGATGTACAAGGTGTGCGGATCAGACACTGCATAAATATGTGCTACAAGCTTGTCCTAACCACACACTGCACATCTGTAAAGAAATCTCAGTGCACTGGAAACATCGGTTCTGTTTTACTCTGGTGATTGTATTTCATGATTAATATATCTGGCAGACAGATGGAATTTTTGCAATTTGATCTCATTTTTACTGCGCTGTTACCATTGTGAGCCAAGGTCATTAGCATCACCTACTTCATCTGCGTGCACTGATTTTTTTGCACAGACTCTTTCCGGAAAGGCTTGAGGTTTTGAGTAGGCTGGTTACTGCCTAGTAATTTGAACACTATATACTCTGAGGTAACTTGCTTTATGAGGTTTCCTTGGGATTCATGATCTTACAGTCATTTGTAAATCTGTCCTGCAAACAAGTCGAATGTATTTTTATAGCTCTTCTTATAACAGCCATAGTCACAAAGCAGCAGTGTGGTATAGAGTATGGGCTATTCATGGCATTCCCTCATGCAGTCAGCACATACAGTGCCTGTTCAGTTCCTCCTCTTTCTATATGTACTTTCAGAGGAACCTCAGTGTTTTACATTAGAGTTCAGCAGGACATCTA
Source organism: Brachyhypopomus occidentalis (assembly GCA_020368025.1). Taxonomy (NCBI): domain Eukaryota; kingdom Metazoa; phylum Chordata; class Actinopteri; order Gymnotiformes; family Hypopomidae; genus Brachyhypopomus; species Brachyhypopomus occidentalis. The sequence continues at coordinate 5,552,404 of JAGXOD010000005.1, forward strand.
TAGCAATGTGAGACACTTGAAATGGTGAAACAGAGAATGTCTGTTACTCAGCTTCTCATCTAAGCCACTTCCACAGACACACAAACAACCACGACAGGCCAGGGCTCTTAAAATGTGCAACGTTTATGAAAAAAAACATTTTACTGAGTACAAAAAGTTGATAACGGAATATGATTATCATTATTTTCTCTTTCACATTTCATGTCATGTCAAAGTGGCAGAACTGATATAAGACAGGTAAAGTCTTTATGTCCAAGGTGCTTCTTCAGCATTTCACTAGAATAATTCACATTTATTATGTATGAGATCACACAAACTTACCAGATAATCCTCACCCCAGTATAACGGACCAGTGCAAAAATCCACAACACTGAAAAAAAAGATAAATATCTATTTAAAATATTAAAATAGATAATGCCTCATATTTTGTGGCTAAGATGTGGGTTCCAGTGTATATGCTTCAAAAAGCACATGCAGGTTCCCACGTGTCCGTGTGTGTGTGCGTGTGTGTGCATGTGTGTGTGTGACAGGCAGTTAACGAGCTATATGACTGTTACATTCAGGAAACAAATTGTTAAGCCCTCGCCTGTTGTCAGAGAGAGGAAATGCGTCATCTCAAACTACTCAAACACACACTTCAGACCAAACACACAGTTCACGCCAAAAGCCATCAGAGTGAATATCTGACTTAAGATTTGGCTCGGCTTAAGCACTTTCAGTTTGTTTGTTTGTTTTTTATCTTATACATTTGTTGTCAAACTCAGTGGAGGTGACATTTACCACGATGAACTGTTAAAATGAGCCCCCACAATACCTCAAGTTTTGATGTTTTATTTCTGGTTTTCATATTATGTCTGCATTGATTTGTTTTATTGTTTACATACATATTTGATTGTTTATGTATACTGAGCCTGCAGCCCAGCTGGTGAGTCAGTGTGTGTATGCTGATACATGAGTGGAGATACTTTCTTAAATGTTAATCCATTTTTAGTATTCATTGCTTTTATTTGATTCTGTTACATAATTCTTCAGCAACACAGAAGCGAAGGCTGAGTGAAAGGTGTATGAAACGAACGGATGTGGGAAAGGAGCCTTTGCCACAGTAACCATTAGACATACACACACACCCTACCTCATGTCACCAAGAAAAATATTACAAAGTACCTCAGAAACATATACAAGACTTGAAAGACATTTGAGACACTTTCTAGACATTTTACATTGTTTAACTTCACTGGTCTTCTTCTTGCCAGCAGCAGCCCCCTTGGTAGAGTGTGTCCATCAGTCTGTGTGACCCCTGACGTCTCCAACCCGACATGTAGCTCGGTACTTTTGCAGACTGTTGTGAAGAAAAAAAGCTGTCAAGAAGTAAAAAATAATTGCTCAATGTTTCCTGTGTGATCACTGATGTTCATCCAGTGAGCCATGGGAAATGGAGAACTGTGGCTTGTCTAGTTAGTACCTTATGTTGCATTTATATATTTTCAGATTATAATATTTATTTTATTTATAAGATTTCTTTCAATTGATATGAAGGTACTGTTTCCCTGTGCATTCTAAAATCAACTACAGCTGCATTTTCTCTTTGCAAATGTTCTTTCTTTGCCCACATTTAATTCTTACACTGGTCTTCTAAGCCAATCTTTAACATGGAAACCCATCGTTTCAAGGTAATGTGCACACTTTCTGAACACACAGTCAGGGCATTGGCTTAGAGGTTTAGAGGTTGGACATCCCTGCACAGAACATAATGCAGTCCACACAAAGGTCTGTCATCCACATTACATGCACCAAACAAGCAGAGGGACATATCCCTTGAGACACACTAGACATCAGTGTACGGAACATGTGCACCTGAGCAGTTCTTTGACTGCCACTGTATATTATTTTGTTTCTTTTATTGGTGCTTATTCATTTAAGAAGACATGCAGTTGAAAGTAATTACTTAAGGTAGGCGAGAGAGTATTTCATTGGTTTCAAATACTGACAAAAATGCGTTTGAGAACGTTTTTGGCAGTTGAAACTTTCTCTTTTTAGCCATTTCACCTGTCTTAAAAGCTAAAATGTCTATTTTTCTGTTTGCAAAATAAGCAGACTATGTGTGTTCCAGATCACATTTCTTTCATAGGACTGAGATTCAAAATATTGGTCCCGTTATGAGATTGCATCCTACTTAAGACATCCAGATAATTCTATTAGAATCGAAGCAGCATTCCCCAGAAGGCCCGTTTCAACCGTTAACCAGTTACAATCTGTGAGACTGTGCAGTACAGTCTCACAGTGCACAGCGAGTGTGGAGTCATGAGAAAGCAGTTCGTATTATTCATCTATATCCTGTCTCCTTTTTCACTGTGAACTGTTGCTAGTCGAGAACTGACTCAGTACCAACTGAACCAGGATGTGATGATGAAATCGACGTTAGCCAAAGTGCCTTCTTGCAGATTTTACTATCCCAGGAGAAACAGACGTGACTCCTTCCTAACAACGCAGTCCAGAGGGACGACCAAAAGCTTTTTTTTTTTTTTAGAGACATCATGCGGTATCATGTGCCTTTAGGTCACGCACGGCCAGGAAAATACACCAAAATGATAATATTCATATCTGGTTATGATCAAATGATCAAAGATAAAGGAACTGGTGATGTCACCATGACTTTGAACATTCTGATCATTGTATTATCTGTGTCTGCCCCTCAGATAGAACCTGTCTTTTCTATCTTGTTCCCTGCTTATCTTGTACCTTTCAATGAGGGCTGAACAAATTCGCACTGTGGTTTATGAACACTGGTGGATATAATCTACATCTAGCGATGGATGGAAAGCTCAACAGATAGATAGCTCACTAAAGAATTAGACAATAGACAGAGAATTAGATTAGACAAGCGCAAAGTATACAAACTTTTTAATTTATCTTATTGGATTACTGGATTAACCGGTGTGATCTATTAGTGATCATGCTTTTACCTTTTAAAACACAGATTCACAATGCATGATGTGCTGTATATCATCTTTATTGTTGAGAAATAAAAAAATGCAAGACTATGCATTACGGCAGGTGAAAAGGTTGAGACTTCATGGTCTTCCAAGTAAGGTCTTCCATGTCTGAATTGCAACCCTGCAATTCAGACACCTTACATTGGTGAACAGAAGTGTGAAGTGCAGATCTAACGCATTTGACACCACAGCCATCAATTTTTGGATGTTCCAAAGCAGAAACAGACACTGTTTAGTATACAGCACTGTCTAAATGATATCTTACACTACCCAAGTGACTGAAGTAAAATACAAGCTGATCATGTTCTACAGCTTTTAATGAAATGTCAAATTTGTTCTTCTTGGCTCGCAAGAGTAAATTAGCTACAGGCTCATACGAGCGTAGAACTGCTAAGATCACATGGAAAACCACAATCTTTCACACACACACACACACTCTCACTCACACACACACGAGCACGCAGATAGTTATCACGCAAGGCATGGTTTCACCTTCCATATGTGAAATAATGAGGTACATGAAGAATTAAGTGAAGTCAGTGCTATTACAGCCAGATTTACAGAAGCTGTGTGCATGCATTCTCTCACAACCATAAAGATCATAACAGATGTTCTTATGGACCTGGTCTGAAGCTGGAGAACAGATGTAAACATATATATCATATATTAAAAATACAAATTTCACAACATTTATTTATGATCTTTACAGCAAAAGCTATAGACCACAAACTAGTCTGATGGAAACCATTTGTTTCTCTACAAAACACATGTAAAACTGTCCTATGAAAATTATGAGACATTTGATCTCAGACAAGTGGTTAGCTGATAAAGTGCGAGTTCCTGTGGTGGGTGGTGTAAAAATAAAACAAGAATCCAAATAGGCAGTGATCTGGAGGCGTCAAAATCAAGCACACGGTAGCCGATCTAAATACTGACAATGACTGTTGGGTCTGTACATACTGGTGACGTAGTGCATGGAAATGAGGAGCTACGCCCACATGGGGAACAGAATGGGACTGAGGTGGCTGAACCTCCGGGTCACGCTGCCCCGCCCGTCCGGTCACCCGCCTGGTCCGAGCCGAGCGCCTCTTCGCCGTCACTCATCTGTGCTCTTCTCCGAGCCGGCACCGATGGCCTGGTCGTAGCAGACCTCAGCGCCAGGCTCCGGATAGAGGGCACCCGGGTCAAAGGTCTTGCTCCCACAGCCCACGGCCTTTCGGCTACGGCTGCCCGGCTGGTACAGCTGCATGGCTGGGCGGTCCTGTCCCGGAGACAAGAGCGAGACACAAGAGACACGAGTGAGACACAAGGGACAAGAGCGCGTCGCTCACATTTTACTTCAGAGTGGCCACAGTGAGCCCTTCCCAAAGCCTTGTTTATTAGCAGAGCTAAAGAGAACGACTCTCTGGCTCTGTAGCACCGTCCGTCCCCTGTGTTAAAAGTTTACAACAGCACGCAACAGGTTTTTGACAGCAAATATCTGAACCATACTCAAATGTAGAACTATAGTTTTACTCTGTCTCAGTTTAAAAAAAAAATACACCTAGCAGTCACATTTGGTCTTGATTTTTCGGGTTGGAATATGATTCCGAAAAAAATGACTCGTTTACTTAAAAATTGTAATAACTTTGTAACTAGAGCCATCGTGCGGCATATGCGTTTTGTTTTGCTGTCAACAACGAGGCCTTGCGTGATAAGGTGTGGGGCCTCCCAGCATACCACAGAGTGGTATCCCCTCCCCTTGGGTAGAAAGGCTCGAAGGCTATCTGTACCTTGGCTGGCAGAGCCCCTCCTATCTGGTCTGGCCCATCAGACTGGGAGGTCCTTTTCTCCTGATGCACTAACACAGACTGAGAGACACGTTGCCTTCCATCAATAATCAGCCCAAGATTGCCAACAGCCAAATTCACAGCTAACTGCCTCGACAAGACATCAGCACTCTACAGCTCACGGCACAAGCACAGAGCTGCAATACAAGCCCCAGGAGGGAGGAGGATTTGTATTGCACACCCACACAACCATAACAATATTTGAATACATCAACCACAGGGTATAGCCTAAGACAGAACAGTAGCGGTGGATGTAACACCACTTGTGCTGGGCAAACAGAAAGACAAATGTTACTGCTTATGCTCACGATGCCATGACATGTGCTTGTGTCGTCCTTCGAGTAGTGGCCGACCAGCCAACCGTAAGCTTTTACGTTAAAAGGGGCGTGGCACTTCCTGGCCCGGTGCGGAGGTGCACACCGACACTCACGAAGCCCTAGAGGAGTGCGGTGCGTCATGTGGCACGGCTGCCACGACGATCGGCCCCCGCTCACCTTGTTCCGGATGCGCTCCTTCCTGCTCCCCATGTCCTCCCTGTCCTCCTTGCCCGGCTTGTCCCCCGTCTCTGGGCAGTAGGCGTAGCCGAGGCCATGTCCCTCCTTCCTGCCCCTGTCCTGGCAGTAGCCCTTGCCCCACTTGGTCTCATCCTTGCGGCGCGCAAACTTGTCGAAGTCGTAGTGGTGCCGCTGACGCTTGTGTTCGTCCTCGCGGCCACGCTGCTCCTTGTCCCTCTGCCGGCGGCCATGGCCGTCCCTCGCCTCCCGCTCACTCTCTAGCGGAACTCTGCAGCACGGCGGGAAACCGCAGACAACACAGATGTGCCCTCTACTCTCCAGTCACAACCACGTGGTTTTAACGGCTCGAGACGCAGGCGGGTTTACAGGATGACTTACTTTTCCTTTGGTTCCTTCGATCTGGTGTGGCTGGCAGGTTTGTCCCATTTGGTCCTCTCTTGCTCCCCACTGTCCCCTTTGTCTTTCAGCCGGTCTGAATCCACATCGTCATCTCGGTCGGGGGAGTTAAGGAGTGGGAGATAAGGAGTGGGAGATAAGGAGTGGGAGTTAAGGAGTGGGAGTTAAGGAGTGGGAGATAAGGAGTGGGAGTTAAGGAGTGGGAGTTAAGGAGTGGGAGTTAAGGAGTGGGAGTTAAGGAGTGGCCTGCACCTTGATTTTGATCTCCTTTTCAGAGAGCTTCTTCTGCTTCTCCGCCTCCTTGCGCTTCCTTCTCTCCTCCTCCCGGCGCTTCCTCTTCTCCTCCTCCCTCTGTCGCTTCTTCTCCAGCTCGCGTCTCCGACGTTCCTCACGCTTCTCCTCACGGATCCTCTGAGGGAAAATGGCGAAGAAGAAGAAAAGGTCCAGCATAAGAACGTTTACCTCCGCAGTCACACGTATCAAAAACAGACAGCTCTAGTTATTACATCCCAACCTGTTTCTCCAACTTCTTGTTCTTAATATATTCCAGCAGTGGTGTTGTCCTTTTAGCTGAAGTTTAAAAAAAATGGATCAATTTTAAAAGGCAGATATATGTTAGTGGTCCAAAACAAACAGCTTTGCATAAAATATTTTTAGAGAGATACCACCCACTGACCAGTACAGATGGGAAATGAATTTCAGATTGCACTGTAGTAAACATAATAGCAAAGAAAATGACCCTCCAGTTTGGTGGGTGTGGTGCTGAAGCTGAAGGATTCACGGACCTATGAGCTCTCGTGTTTTAGCCTCAATCTCTCCAAGCAGCGTCTCTGGATTGGCCATCGACTTCTCCTCATCACACGAGTAGTTCTCCAGAAATCGCTTGTATTCTGGGTCTGGTGGCAAAAAATGACATCGCAACTGCATGCATACTTTCTCAATTATCACCAAATACACTAAATACAATAACTACCTTCTTCAATGCTTCCTGCTTTGGCATCTTTTTTCTTGAGTTTTTTCTTGGAGACCTTTTGAAAAGGGGCGAATTCTACGATAGCTGGATACTCTTGGCCTAAATGACAAGAGACAAGAGAAATCCTAATAGCAGATAATCATAGCTAGTGTGGAAATGAGGTTGTGAAAACGTGAATGGCCAGTGTGAAGAGTCTTCTGTGGTAAGATTACCTTTGCCGTCAATGAAAACATAACCATCAAAACGATCTCTGAAGAGAATTATGTCCTCTGGGTTTTTGAAGTTGATGTATGCTCTGGAGAAAAGATGTGGATATAGGCTACAGAAAAAAAATAATAAATAATGTTTGTTATAGGTTATATTCTGTAATAATACAGAAAATAAAGTTGATTTAATGAAAAAATACCTTTGATCGGCGGGAAAGAACTCAAAATAGTCGAAAGAGGGTAACGGACTGAGATGCTCCTCCAGCTGATCTTTTGATAGACTGGGTGGCAGTCGTCGAATAACAACCTGGTACATGAAACTAACTGTAATTTTGATAGTAAAAACGTGCACTCGATGGTTTAAAAATGCATAGAAGGCTCGTGCATGGATGTTATATATATTTTCTTTTACTTCGTTTACCCACTTTTCTGCCATAAATTTACACCTCTCAGACGAATGGCAACAGCGTGTATTGGGTTACTATTAGTTGGACGTAGTAGCCTTCGTGACCAAATGTACAATAGAGGCTGTAACACATTTGTAGTTGACGATATGGCTCCCCAGCAACGAGGATAAACTGGCAGTTTAAAAAGACCGCGTACTAAATGCGAGGTGGGCATATGGATCAATTGGAAATGTAACACAGTGGAAATGTAACACGTAACGTTATCAATTTCAAACTGTTTTCGTTTAGTGGTTAGAGATACAGCAAGTCGGACAACTGCGGCTCTTCGTGTTCGCTGTCTGTGGTGCTGAACCCTCTCCATACATTCCTCCATCACGGTCCATACTGTGTCGTATACAAATGCAAACGCGGCACATACCTTGCTGAAGATTTCTTTTTTCTCTTCCTTGTGCTTGGAATTGGCTGTGACGCTGTCGTGCTCCCTCTGGCTGTCTCTGAACTGTATCTCGACGATGCCTCGCTCCCTGCTTCCTGTCATATGTTCTTTTTCAGCCCTCATATCTCCATTTCTCCTCTTCGCTGTCGGAATCCGCTCGCTCGCGAGAATTCACTTTCAAATACCGCGAGGTTTGAGATGAAAACAATGGCGAGACCGTTTCTCTTTTTTAACGTGTAGTTCATTTTACTTGCTTTGATAAATTTGGTAATTTTGCATACGGTATATTTTGGCAATACACCATAAGAAATAATTAAAATGTCAAAATCTAAAGATCAGTCTTGCAGAAAAAGAGAGCAAACGAGGTGCGTTGCCTGCCCGATGTACTTTGAGAGCCAGGTAAATGAAAGCTACAACGTCTCCCAGTCAGTCAGGCTGAACCGGGCGCCGACGTGAGCGAGACATGTACGCCGAAATGGTCACCGTTTCCCCGCAGGTGCCTCGCTATCTTCGGAGTCGCTGGTGTCACTGTCGCAGCACGGGTGAACTCTCGCTCGCGGTGGGTAGAAGGGACTGATCATGCTCGCTGAACTCCACGCGTCTTGGCTGTTGGGCTGGCTCAAGGATCGCCCGTGGCTGTCGTGACCAGGGACTGGAATACGGATAGGAGAGAAACATTAGAAGAAAGAACGCATTGTAGATTAAACGCAATGTAAAACCAGTTGTACTCTACCTGAAGGCAGAGGAACACTGAAAGTTTTACTGGGGTGGGGTAAAACAACATCAAACCAAAAAAAAAAAATCCTCACCGCTGAGAAATGTTTGTTTCCCACTGCTGGTCTCTACACACAGTCTTGGCGAGGGTCGCTCCGGAGTTGACAAAGAGCTTTTCGAACTCGGGAGAAAGGTGGAGCAGGTGTCGAGATCTCCACACACGCGCTCGTGAGTGTAGGTGATGGTGGATTTGGAGGGCGTGCAGCCCATCTCTGCTGCTCACCGCTAGTGAGTTTTCGTCCTAATATCAACGTCAAGGGGAGCTTGGAACCCTCCTCTAAAATTACTGTCAGTGAAATCTCTTCTGCGCCTGATTAGAAAGAGCCACGACGCTGTTAACTGGAGAGGCAGCGTCAGAACTAACGAAGTGGGGTGGGGGTTATAAACACCAGCTGTGTGAGTTAAGAGGAACTCTGTTGGTTTAAAGATCAGAGTGGATGTAATAGATAAGTGAAAAAATATCATTGCTTTACATATCTTGCAAATGATCAGAAGACATAAGCCCTATAAATAACAGGATTATAAAGAACTGAGTAATAAGGAAATATTGTATATATTTTGGGGGGAAAACAATGCAAGATTATTGTTTATTATTGAATTATGTACGGCGCAGCAGTCCAGTCCTTCCTCTGTTAATGGTTTTTTTTTAATACCGTTATGTAATGGACAAGAGGATCAAAGGCAGTGTATAAAAATACTGATACAGGGTTTATTGTTATTATTCATTTCATCAAAACCCTCTTTTGCATTCATCTCAACATTTATTCATAGGTAAACTCCACAGGGACGCAACGCAAGTCACCCTGGACTTTGAGAGGCACCTGTTTATAGCTGAGGTCTCCCTCAATGTGCTCGTCTCCATTGTCAGTCACTTGCAATCACCACCCTCCAGTTCCCGCCTCGTTCTCGTCACACCGTCTCCGGAGAGCGTGCACTATCGGGATGGACGCCACCATCACGTACTGGTGTCCGACATGGAGGTCTCTAGCATCATGTCGTTCTCGTGCATGTCGCATTCCAAAAGGAACCGTTGGAAGGCCACGGCAGGCGGCGTCTCCAGGGCCATGACGCTGCTCTCCTCCAGTGGCCGGGACTGACTCTCGCTCTCGTCGGCCGACGTCCCGAGTATCTTCTTCAGAGCAGTCGTGTTGGGGATCATCTTCACCTTGTCCTTGATGTCCGTCCCTGTGACGGGAGACCGAAACCTCCGTCACTGAGCAACTGACTCAAAGACTTCTTTCCCCTTCAACACAGGACAGCTCGACCTGAACTTACCGATGTACGCGTCGGATTCGCCAATGTACATCTCTATGCAGTGGCCGAGCATGGTTACAGAAAAGGTGTCGTCCCGTTTTAGACCAAGTGCCTGCAAGAACAGTCGACAACATTCAGGTACACCGAAAGCATCGCCCTCTATATTCTCAGACAGGAAACGTGCGTCCACGGGGGCAGCAGGATCACTTACAGTGTGAAAGTAGTCGATGGCACTTTCAAAGTCCCCCATGAGGCTGTGCACGTAGCCGATGGCAGAGTAGGTCGAGGCGTGCTGGGGAACGAGGACCAGCGCCTGCCTGTGGTATTCCAGAGCCTGCTCGTACTTCCTGCAGATAAACGCGTGCAGACAACAAAGAGCACTCGCAGGACAGTCCCGTGCTGAAGCAGCTCTGGCTGTCTCGGGCCTTACTGCTACTGGGTGGGCTCTTTAGGGTCAGCTCATTTCTCAAAGCAAGACAAAACCAGGCTTATTCTCATGCCTGACACAAGGGGGCACTATTTAAAGACATGGGTTTCCTGTATAAGGAGTACATTCAACAGCTCTGAGTAGTCAGACAGGTGTCTGGTTTTAAAGCTACGTGCAGCAGACTGAGTAGCGAGATGTTTGGTTGGTCCTCAAATGTCCCTTTTCCTCCCATATGTGGTAAACTAACTGGGAATTTTCCCCAGTTCCCAGGGTGACCGAATGTAGAAATGATCCAAGAGCACAGAAACAATTAAATCATTACCATTATTTGTATAACAATTAATAGTTAACCACATTTTCATGATTGTGACAGGACTACTTGAAATATGAATTGCACATCTCTGATGTACAGCAAGTGGTCATGCATAATTAATTTACCACTGGAATTATAATAGAGAAAGAGTCCTCTGTTTATGCAGAGAGACAAGAGTAGGATTAGCAAAGCATCCAAATGAACTACAGAAAAGAAATTCAGCATGTCTACGGCTCTCCAAAAGCGCTTCATTAAAAATACCACCCTGATTAATTTTAGAAGCATGTCCTTCTCAGGTCATTTCCTAGTCCGAGCAATGCTGCACCTTGCAGGGAAATAAGGCCTTTTGGCCAGGAACTGTGCCAATCAAGGGTATCCTCCATCAAAGGCTTTATAATGAAGGTATTACAAATTATAAACAGAAGCCTGACAGAAAGTAACATGCTGTAATAGATTATTAAACATTATTAATAATGTTTTATATTTTATTCTTTATTAATAATTATTTTCATCAGCCCAATCTTTATTAAAATTGTTTCCTGTCATTTTAATCACATTTACTATGAGGGGAGGGGGGGGTGGCGGCGATAACTACTTTCACTTTTTCCCATTGTCTTCACTTATCTGGGGTTTTGTGGGTTTTACCAATAACACAAAAGGACTTGTGAAAGTCATACAGAGCATTGATAAGCTTCACAGTGTGAAAGCCATCAGCAAAGTTCTGCTTTGCACGATCAGAAGATCTTGAATCAGTAGGGAAAAAAATATCAAGTGTAACCTTTAACAATTCATAGAAAGTAAAAACAAAATCCTTTGACTTTTGACTTACTTCAGTTTTCGACACACGTGGCCCAGATTGTTTAGTAATGGCTCCCATTTGTCCACTGTTACCTGGGGAAAAATACATTATTAACGTTATAAACGTTATTAAACAGTTTTTTACACAGTCAAACAAACATCTGCTTTTGCAAACACATTTGAAAAATACTTCCGTTTTACAATGATCGGACGTTACCTCATTGCCAATGGCCTTGATCTTTTCCATTGCATCTAGAAACAGCTTCTCTGCAGTCTTCCAGCTGGAACGAGACAAGAAGTCCATCGGCAAGGTCACAAATCACACCAGAGACGTGAACAACGTGCAAGAGGCCGTTTCAAACAGAGGCCTGCGCAGGGTTCCCTCACTCTCCATTCTGGAAGGCCACCACAGCCACCTCGTGAATGACGAAGGGGTCCTCCGGAGCGATGCTCAGAGCCTGGCTGAAGAACCGCTCGGCCAGCTTCGGGTTGTTGGTCAACCCGTACTCCAGCCCGATGTACAGCATGGGTAAGTGACACCTTGAAGAAGCAGTGGATCGGTCAGGAAGACAGGCCGACAGCGAGAGCACGTCTTACGGGCAGAGGACTGCATGACAGCGTTTACCCTCCCCCCCCGCGGAGGCCCATGGGGTTGCGTACCCTTTCATCAGCTGCGCCGCCGTGAAATAGGCCGCCATGGCTTGGTCGTGCTCACTCTCCACGGCGAACGAGTGGCCGTAAGCGATCCACGCCGGCCCGTACGTGCGCTCCAGCGTGGTCGCCTTACTGCAGCCCAAACACATCACAGCAGTTCGTCAGAAGCTCAGCAGGGCCGACCGTGGCTCGTGTTTAGCGTCGGCGCGGCTGTCCGTGGGGCCCCCCGACGGGCACAGCTCGCAGCCTTACCTAAGGTAGCGTCGGGCGTGTTCGTTTTTATGTCCGACCATCAGATAGTAACAGCCAACAGCAAACCATGACACCTAGAAACAATACATCCAGTTGCAACACACTGCTTCACGTCATACGGTGTAACAACCTCAAAAATCGAACGCAAAAGAACCAAGACTCACTGGATTATTTGGATATAAATCCACCAGTTTATGAGAGAGGTAAAACAATTCTGCAGGGATACAAAGGACAAGAATGTTATGTAGGATCTAAAATATTATTGGATGGAAGATATAGTCCCTCAAGCAGAAGCGTAAACCTGCCTCACCATTTGCTTTGCTCAGTTCCACCAGCGTGCCTATGTGCACCGGTAAACAGTTAGCGTGGAACGGATCCTTCACCATTACCCTGCAGTAAAAGGGGAGGCATAAAGAGGCACTCGATATAAATAAGCCAAAAATATCTTTAAGGCATTCGCATGCTGCATGTTGTGGTGGAAAAACACAATAGTGACACCTGAAAACAGACCTCCTGATTATACTGCATCTCAAGGTATTGTGTAAATGTAAAAGTCCCAACTGACGTTTGTGTGAAATATTTATGAAACACATATGTGCAAATCTAGTTTGTGCAATTTCTCTTGGAATACATCCATCCACAACCACATCCAAACGGCTTTTTATCTGCGTCCGTTTGGTTTTCTCAAGGGATGTTTTTAGAAGTAGAGATTGTTTCCCAAGAATGTTTTGAAACAGCAGGTGCTGCACCGTGCTGTCTCTTCTTTCCATCGGTGTCAGGTACGCTCCGTTATCACCTTTTCAATTAGTCTGTTTCTTCATCAGTGGCCTCAAGATGACACAGGGGAGATATTAAGCCCCAGGGGGCTTTTCAATCAGACCAGCAGTTAATAAATGATGTATACTTACATAGAGGTGAGGGCATAGCACATCTTAAAGTCACAGTTGTAATAATGTCGTTCTGCAAGAGACACAACTACATCCAAGTTGTCCTGAAGACCGCTGACCATATCAGGGACGTCCATCTCACTAGGCTTGTTATACTGTCAACAGAATGAGGACCAGCATGTCAGTCAACATTCAACAGAGGTGCATAAGACCCAAGTCCAAAATGTGACTTTGAACTCGTGTATCTTTGTGAATTAACATGCAAACATCTAATGGAAGGTGAGAAACCTTCTCACCTTCTTTAACTTATTTTCATAAAGAAAACGTAGCAGCTCCTCTTCTTCCTCAGTAGACTGCTGACTTAAGGGGAGGGAATCCAGAAAATCTCTCTCTGAAACAAAAGAACAAAAACACATCCCCACACCAGCAGCGTAAATACAAACACTCTAAAAGGTCGTTTGTTTCTGTACCGAAATGACTAAATGCAACCGACTCGACTTTCCCCTCTCACCCTCCTGCGCAGTCAGCATGTGATGGGACGTTAAAAGGTCAAAGGCTTCAAAGCAGTAGACGTCCAGTTTCAAGGCCTCTTTGTAGCTGGATGTGGCTAGAGGTCTGTTGTCCATGGCATCATAGATCTTTCCCCGCAGGAGGCAAATAGAACTGCTGATCTGAGAGAGATCACCACAGGGAATCAGGAGTGAGAGAGATCACCTCAGGAAGCAGCCAACCTGCTGTAGCCTCCTAATCTTACCCAGAATATCATAGGTGCTACCATGGAGACATGTTATCAGGCAGGAATGCACACGCACATGATGACATAACTGCAAAGGTGTACAGTGCCACAGTACTAAAATCAATATCAATGGTTATATGAGGTATATGTGGGGCTATAAGCGGAAGAGTGCTCACTGATGCAGGGGACATTTCCCATTCTTTGGCGCTTTCTCTGGTGCCACTGTCCTCCTTTAGACCCTTGTCCAATAACTTTTTACTTGCTGGCTCTTCCATGTCTAGAATGTCAAGGGCCTGCTGATACTCTTTAGCAGCATACTTTAAAGAAACATATGTAAAGAGGTTAAGTAGATATTGAGAAAGTGACCTGTGGAATGAAAATGCTTAAGTGTACTATAAACTGAATGCAATAGTGAATGTGTGCAAGTGTTGTATGATGGGAAATACTCACATGACACCTTGCAGCAAGATACTGACAGGCTCCATACAACTTGGGAACAAAAACATAACAGATTTCAGAAGCATCGCAGCCTTTGCTATTGCCTTTTCTAAAAACTGTTCATTACTATCTCAAACATACTTCGTTGTTTAAATCATCCCTTAATTAACATGACACTGATCCCTCTAACTGTGCACCGCCCATAAATAACATGTACCCCTAAAATAGATATTACAGAGAGTACAACTGGGTGGTCAAAATGATTTAGGTGGCTGGTGATGCAGTCTACATGATACACTTCCAGGTAAATGGTCTTTACCTTGTCAAGTTTGCGAGACCTTAGAGCATGAGAGGCTCTGTGGTACTGCGAAGTAAGATAAAGGCACTGTGCTAACCAGTAAATGTCCTGAGGGTCCTCTGTCGAAAAGGAAACGGATTAATGATTCAGCATAATCTCACATTCAAATATACGTCACCCCAAAAAAATCTGAGGCAGTGGATAACGCAAGAGCGCCAAGACAGCGAAACGCGACCTGCTGCTTTACAGGTGTAATGTGAGAAGGACAATATGCTCACCGTGAGACAGAGACGCTACTTTGTCGGCCCAAAAGAGAGCACTTTGATATTGTTGCTGGAGGGGGAATATTAAAGAGTTTTATGGAGTGCGGAAGCAAATGAAAAAACCATCTGCGCAAAAAAACCTGGTTGGACAACAGCTGTAATCTACATAGTGGCTATTAATCAGATCCAACGCAGCCAGATTATATTTTATAAGCGACAACGTGGAGTAAAATAGTTAAGGCTCACTGTCCAACAAATCTTAGCTAGGTACGTTAGCAATCAAGCTAAAGACATCTAGCTCAAGACGTGTTCTCCCACTAAGAAAAAACAGTGAACTCTGGGTAGCTATGCTTTACCATCTATAATAGGTCACAACATTGTAATAACATCTGACAAGCCTAGCACTGATGAGTACGTTAGCTAACTAACGTGCACAACTCGGATACTGCCTAGTAACGCAACAAGCCCGCTGGCTAGCGGATAGTTTGTCTAACACAAGCTAGGGTGGCTAACTAGCTAGCTATACGAGCCACTTTGGCAACGTTAGCTTGCTATACACTTAATTTAGCGACTTTTACCTGGTCTATGTAGTGTCTCACACGCTTCCGTAGTCTGTCAAGATTCATGATTGCTCAAACATAAAGCTGTGACATTTTAATTAACTAAACAGATATAGGGAAAGGAAGTAATATTCTGAGTAGTTGCTAGCTATCTAAATTATCTACTCAAATAAAGACCGAAACCCGCGGTTAGCATAAACTTTGTGTAACACCAAAAATCCCCCCCAGAAACGTCGACGCTTCGATAAAGGTCCTATCTAATTAGTCTATGAATACAATAGAAATACATAAGAGTTAATAGATCTCAAAATTCCGATAGGCGTCCAAACTGCTCATATCACGAATAATGTGGACTAAACACTAAGACTATACGAGTTGCTGTTTTTTATCGTCTGACGTTAAATGGAAGTTTTCTGATGAGTATACATTAGATCAACAGTTTATATTTTCAAAACAGTCCACCAAAGGCCTTTATTTTTGTTAATGGCAAACATGAAACAAATGTTCGTTATTGATTATGCATGTCAAAAACGAGATGGGGACGAAAACAAAATGAAATACTCCTCATTTGTATTTTCAACTATGACTCTATACATCTGACACATTTTCTATTGAAACAGTAATTTGAGATTCTCAAAATGTTGTATCCAAAAATCGACCACGTGCATGTGTTACACGAAAACCTTGAAATTACACAACCTTTATCTAACCCATTTTATTATTTTACAATAGTTTACGGATATGTTAAATTAGGGGCAGTCATGGTCTGGTGGTTAGGGACCAGGTGTTCTGTGACCAGAGGGTTGTGGGTTTGATTCCCAGTTTGTAGGCCATGACTAAAGTACCCTTGAGCAAGGCACTTAACTACAGCCCCCTAGTGATCATTAGTGTGCACTTTGTAAGTGCGTTTGCTAAATGCTCTAATATACACTCACGGGCCACTTTATTAGGTACACCTTGCTAATACCAGGTTGAACCCCCTTTTGCCTTAATCCTCCTGGAAACATTCCTCCGTGACTGGTCCATTTTGACATGATTGCATCATGCAGTTGCTGCAGATTTGTCGGCTGCACATCCATGATGCGAATCTCCCTTTCCACCACATCCCAAAGGTGCTCTATTGGATTGAGATCTGGTGACTGTGGAGGCCGTTTGAGTACAGTGAACTCATTGTCGTGTTCAAGAAACCAGTCTTAGATGATTCACGTTTTATGACATGGCACGTTATCCTGCTGGAAGTAGCCATCAGAAGATGGGTACACTGTGGTCATAATGGGATGGACATGGTCATCAACAATACTCAGGTAGGCTGTGGCGTTGACACGATGCTCAATTGGTGCTCAAAGTGTGCCAGGAAAATATCCCCCACACCATTGCACCACCACCACCAGCCTGAACCATTGATACAAGGCAGGATGGATCCCTGCTTTCATGTTGATGACACCAAATTCTGACCCTACCATCTGAATATCACAGCAGAAATCAAGACTCAGGCAGCGTTTTTTCCAATCTTCTGTTGTCAAATTTTGGTGAGCCTGTGCAAAATGTAACCTCAGTTTCCTGTTCCTAGCTGACAGGAGTGGCACCCGGTGTGGTCTTCTGCTGCTGTAGCCCATCCACCTCAAGGTTCGACGTGTTGTGCGTTCAGAGATGCTCTTCTGCATGCCTCGGTTCTTCTGCAACGACTGGTTATCTGAGTTACTGTTGCTGTTCTGTCTGGACATTCTCCTGTGACCTCTGGCATCAACAAGGCATTTGCGGCCACAGAACTGCCACTCACTGGATATTTTCTCTTTTTCGGACCATCCAAAAATCCCAATTCAGACCAGCCCATCTGGCACCAACTACCATGCCACGTTCAAAGTCACTGAGTAAGTGTATATATATATATATATATATATATATATATATATATATATATATATATATATATATAAACAGCCGCAAATATGATCAATAGCTCTGGAGACCTCTACGTACGCTCGCTCACTGCTATGAGACAAATTTATATTACATGTTGTCTTGACATAGTAAAGGCATCTTAAACACTATTAAAAAAATAGGAAATAACATCTGTGACACAGCGCCCCCTGCAATCAAAATAAAAATTTACCTGGAGTCCATGTATTTTTATTACTATGGTGTAGTTCCAGTAATTATGTTCCTTTCCTTCATCCATGTGGTATTGCCGTACATATGGTATGTTAGCTATGAAATACAGGTTAAATGCAGTCCTGACCTATGCCTGATCACGGTCACTTCAAACATCAAAAATTAGTATCAGTGGCATGGGGAAGAAAGGCAATCCAGTTTTACCTCAAGGGAAATAATTTATTTCTTGAACATAATTCTGGCAACTGGTAAAACAAATATGAGAAACACTGAATGGTATTGCTGCCACACCAGAGTCTGCAAGAGAACAGATGTTAGTGTAATACATAAAATGAAACTATACATGATACCAAGGCATTGACGAACAGTTGTTCTTTACACAAATCACCTTCCACACATATTTATAAATGCATTTTTCCATATTTTATAAAATATTGTTTATTTATAATATTTATCTCTGTACATACCACTACAGTAGATACACTATTGTACAACGGCAACAAGTTTTGTGCTGGTGGTGTAAGCTGCATGCTGCTCTGTCCAAGGGTCTCTGGCTTTGAAAGTGCATCTGATCTATTCACCCTGTTAAATCCTACAGGGGGTATGTACACAGGAAAGAAAATGTCTCATGAACCACATAACGTCATGTGCCCTCCAAGTCTCCAAGGACTCAGGCTGTGAATGGGCTGGGTGTGCAAGTGTAACACTGCCTGCAATTAGAATGAGGTACTGGATTTGTGGAGACCCCCCCCCCCACAATCCCCCACAATCCCCCAGGGTCTCTGGACAGGATTAGTCTGGCAGCAGCAGGAGCGACTGACGCTGTGCACGTGCTCTAAACGAAGTCTTGAGCTGTTCTTCCTCTCCTTCTGCTTGGAGGCCCAAGTCCTTTCTATCCCCTTCTTCATAAAGCCAGGCAGTTTGGTTTCAAGTGTTTCTCCGTTTTTTTTGTTTTTGTCTTTTCTGTGTGTGTGTGTGTGTGTGTGTGAAAGAGAGACTGTGTGTGTGAGAGGGGAGAGGAGAAAGTGTTTTTTGTGTGTTTTTTATACAAGTCTTTTTAAAAAATGATGTCAGTTAGGTGCCAAAGACTCCCACTGTCAGACAGCAGCGGCAGGTCTATACAGTTTTGTGCTTTGATCCTGTTACAATTGGCCGGGCAAACTCCACAAAGTCATCTATGAGGACTGGCCATGCTCCTGAAATACAGCAGTGGTCCTATGATTACAACATTTTAAAGAGGATTATTCTCAGCTCTTTTGAAATTAATTGCCAACTGCTGCTCTCCAACCCAGCAAATGCACAATTATATTATATATATTATATTTATATCACAATTACCTCCAGATATAAGAATAGTGCTATTCAGTAGGTGTTTTATTTATTATCATTAACATGCAAACTACACAAGCACACATACCTTCCTCATCATAGTTTGACATATCATCTGCAATCATGTTGCCAAAGTCCAAAAGCAAGTTCCATGTATCTCTGGGAATTGATCGCTTATGGTGCTCCTATTGAGACACAAAGAAGAAAGAGGTAAAAGTCTTATAATCTTATAAAGTCAAATAGTCCATTATTGAATATGCTCAATGTATCGTTGTGTTGTATAATTAGAGTAGTCTTTGAATATCATTGATAATGACATGCTTTGTAAAGAACAATCTACGGTATATTAAAAGTCACTGGCCCAAGAATTTGTGTGATATTTAACACATTTTGCCATAAATGTTTTAAATCAAGCATTTGTTTTCAGGACAGCAGAAGTATTTAATCTTTATTCTATTATTCACTATTAGGGACAATGCTTTATATTATTGTGCAAAAGATTTGGACCTGCTTTCTCTGAACATTCTCTGAAACTTACCAATAAAAATCTATTCCAGAGGTCAAGAAACTTGAAACGGCCTGTCAGTACTAGATTCCAATAAGCGACTGCCATATCTAAATCTAAAATTCAAAACAGACAGGAAAGTCAATTCCCAAAGCTTGATCACATTTAGACAGTGTTGGTGTTGTGTTCACCCAGTATCCCATGGCCACCATCACCTAAACCTTTTTGTCCAGGATTCTTTGCAAAATTGAATGTAAACTGGTAGAAGTCCTTAAACTTTCCACTGTCCTTCAGTTCCTGTTCAAGTCGAGGCAGCACGTTTCGGAGTTTCTCTGGACTGTCACACCTACAGACAAGAAGACAGGACATGTTTGTGTGACATTCAACTGCAGGCATGTTCAACAAATCTGAAAACAAGTGCAATATGGTGCAATAATGATGTGTACTATGGTGCCAAAGGGCTCAAGGGACCATCTGATGATGTCAAAACACACCCGAGTTCCATCATGCCATCAAGAAACTCTTTCCTGCTGAACTCGCACTGTGTTGCTGCGTGGAACTTCCAGGCCACTACCAACACGCTTATGCTGGCCGGGTCCAGATTGAGGTCATCACAAAACTGTTGTATTCCATCAATCCCAATCTTATTCTCATCCTGTGGATCTGAGAAAGACAACACCTTATGTTTACACCTATATACACATAGCACATAAACACTGAGTTACAAAGCCTACATTTAAAAACACTAGTCATACTTGGGAACAACATTCAACAAGTAGCAAATGATTATGAAACATGCTGTGAAGAGTTTGCCTTTGTATCTGTTGTAGAGTTGCTCCAGCTTCTTTCTGTCCACTGTGGTTTTCATGGATTCCTTAAAATATAGATCTGGGTTCTGGAAGTAGTTGTCAGTGGCCACTTCTAGTTTCCAGTCATTCTGGGTAAGGCAGTAGACAGCTGTCTTCTCCCCTGCTTGTGTGAAGGACATGAACTGGCGAACTTTGTCCTTCTGTGAAGACTTCAGCTTATGCTGCACGGACACAGAGGACAGGTCCTCAGTCATACACTCTGACAAACGGAGAAAGACACTCAACAGTGTGTACAAACAAAGACAAGCAAATATACTGAGAGGCAAAAATGCACACATTCAGAGACGTTAGACAAGCGCAAGCAGTAGTAAGAAAACAGTGAATTGTGTTAATCAGGTGCTCGGTTTATACTAATACAACACCGAAGATATAATTTTCAGTTACAGCAAACATGAAAGCTCCAGTAAACATGTAGGTTAAGCAAGCATTGAGATTTGGTAGCCTTTAGCCGAGGACACATGCTCAACTGCGACAGGCCACTTGCAAAACTAGCTGTTGGTTTGTAATATGAGACGGCAGACTTCTGGCGAGTTCGGGGCGTCCAGTTCAAAAACAAACCATGTTGTGAACCGGCTATTTTCATATTACAGGCTACGTTTTTAATTGAACTTGTTTTACTATTACAACATGAAATGTGAAATTGACAACATCTGGTTATTCTGATTCACAAATGCATAAAATATAGTACAAAAGTTAGCTATATATTTATTTATATATATATATATATATTTAAGAACAGTTAACGTTTTGGGGGACAAACATGTAATAGATCGGCTCTATTGGAAACTAGCAAAACTGGTTCGTTTGATCATCGACTGCGCAAGGACGACACTCTCCAATTACGCACGACAAACAGAATTTGTATTAAAATCACCAGTGAAAGTAAACGCTAGACGAGTGCTAGGTTAGGTCTGTCGAGATCGGCAGCCTATCCTTCGCAGCTGGCTATCATCTAATTCAAGGATAGTTAGCTACTATACTCCACACACCAAAAAGGGAAAGGTACGTGCAAGGCGACAGCGGACTCTAATATCAACAACTGACCTTCCTGCTCATAGCCTACAAAATTTCTGCACTAAAATCTAGTGGTGCGACAGAGGCTGACGGAAACCCGTTTGACTGGCGCCACATTGACACGTATCAGACACCCTAAGTTCCCTTTCATACTAACGGTTATTAATACCGTTTTATTTTAATTTTCAAATCACCTACCATTTTATCACCCGCTGTTTGACCAAATTGATACCCAGTAGTCCCTTATACGGCTGCGCGTAAGCGTCAAGGGAATGCGCTAGAGATGCACTGAGTTTGCGCACCGATTCTCTAACATATTGGGAACTGTAGTTTTGAAAGCAGAACGCGGCACTTGCTTTTAAGCTATATATATTTATGTGATCTCTAGACTCAGCAGGTTTAAGCAAAAGCAGTAAACATTACACGTTACACAGTGTACTCTAATCGAGATAACAATAGCAATCAACATCATCAACATAATAATAATAGTTGTTGGGATATTATTATTGTTGTTATAGCTCTAGTAGTAGCAGTGTTGTTCAACCAAGACAGCAATGTTTTCCCCTCCTTTCCATAATATGTTATAAATTGTTTTGAATTATCAGAACGCAAAACACTAAACAGAATCATAGAACTTCCTTATATTGGCATAGTGGTATTTTTATGGGTTCTACATACCATGGGTTCTACCAAGGCAAAAAACAACACATGTGCCTATGTGTTTTGTCTGCGTGTCTCCTAATGCGTTTACTTATCATTCGTCACTTACTTACTTTACCATGAGCCTGGGTACATTAGAATGGCTTATTCAAAGGTTTCATTTATTACTTTCACTTTTACTAGATAATCTTTCTGTGACATATATAAATCAATCATTATATAATCATTATAAATCAAGCAATTAACCAACAACTCTATTAATAAATAAAAATCAACATAGCTAGGAAATGAAATATTCATTTTTCATCATAGAACAACATAAAGAAAGCCCTAGAAATTAGGCTTCACTGTGGCAATTTAATCTCTATGGTAGTGCAAACTTTTGAGAAGGTTGATTAACTGAAAATTATCTTTGTTTCACAGATGGTATGTTGCATGTCTGTCTTGATAGTGCCTTAGATAAAAAAAAGCATTTAAACTCTTCGCTAAGGGCAATTTAGCCCTGGTTAAAAATGGTTTTTGCAATGTAAAATTTTAGATACGCATACAATTTTGCCAACTGTGTTTTGACTTTTAACAATTTGTGGTGAAAAGCATTATGTTAAATGTATGTGTTCATTTTAATTTTAACCATTCCTTATGAAGTTTTCAACCCTAAATTACTTTGTTGATCTCGATGCCAGCCGTCTGAAAACGGGTTACTCGCCAATGGGTGCCACCCACTATCTCTTAAGCAGTAAAGGGTGGTACCCGATGAAGTTGACCAATAAGAGACTCTTAGCACAAGGAAAATTATGGTACCACGCAATCAGATTCTAGCAGAGGTGTGGCCTTAGTGAAAACGCTTCTGCAGCGTCACCGTACGATTGTCCAATCCGCTTCGGGATGTTGTAGACACCGCCAAGCTCAGTTTTCGATGGAGCAGAAGAGGGTGTCATTTGTACTCTACGTTAGGTTCATTCAGCGCTGGCGGTTCAGAGAGAGAGGATATAACGTGAATGTAAGAGCCAACTGTAAGATATTACACACTACATTTGACGACAGCAGTGGGAGTGAAGTATTAAACGAAAGCAAGGTCCTTTATATATCAGACAGACGGAGACTGCTGTCTTTATTGAACGTTAGCTATGTCTGGCAGTTAGCCCCCGCTATCAGCGTCACTCACCGGCGATTATTTAGCTAGCGTAACTAGCGGTCTCGCGAGCAGTAATAAGCTATCTAGCTATCGCCCACTTGTGAGGAAAACGCCTGCGATGGTTTGCGTCGCCAGCTAGCCGCATTCAGTTTGATTAGAATGGCTAGTTCATGATAGCTGTATCGCTAATCGTTTTACTCTGGTGCGAGTTAAAAAAATGAGCTAACTTGGCAAGCTAGAAGTGTAGGTAACTAGTTGGCTAGCTGGATGGCTAAATCGTTGTGGTAGGAGTGTTAATCTAGTTACGAAGATGAAATTGAAACAAGATTTGACCTCACTTCGGAACATGATCTTGCCTTGTGGTTGCCCAGCTAACGTTGGCTAATTTCTTGCCTTCTGTCATGCAGCTCACTAAGAGGTCGCATCTCTGCGTTTTAGCTAGTCGCGTTTACAGTAGTCTAAACTAGTTTAACAGGTGTCAGTCAAAGATATAAGTTTATGCAATCAATTGATGGCCATCTAGGCCTTTGAACGTACATAAAATATCAGTTGGTTTAGCTAGCTATGATGCAGAATTGGCTGACAAGGCAAAACCGTTGGCCTGAGGTATTTTTGTCAGCCTTTTTCTAATGCAAATTTCTAATGCAACTACGAATTGTTATTTCTTCGAAGAAACATATCTAGCTGCCTACACCCTACTGTCTTCGCCGACCTTCAAGCATATTATTTGGCTGCTCCGAGGTAAGTAACCTTAGCTAACAGAAGTCAGTTTTGATATGGCTCGTAACTACTGTTTTCTTGATCTCAGTTGTATTGAAATGAAAGATTGTTTTCACAGATACATAAAGAAGACTCGTCTTGTGAATTTGACTAGCTAGCTAACTGGCCAGTGTCGATAAGCAGCTGTCTTGCTTATGTTCGCATCCATTTTGTTGGTGCGAGTTAGCTAGGCAGCTAGTCATAGAAATAAAGCTTTCATCCATTAAAATAAACAATTTATAATCGCTGCAAACAACCTTTGCACGATAATGGATTTCAGTAACATTTTGATATGATTTAAAACTTTTATATTATTTCACTTATTGTTTCCTGTTTTGAGAGGGGGTTTCAGACCTCCTCTTCCTCTATCCTTAAAGCTAAGTTAGCTAGCTAGTAAGCCTATGCCAACAAAACCCTGGGACCCAAGAAGGTAGGCTGTACAAGACAGTATTCAGTCGTAAGTTCAATGGAAAGTTTACATAGTTCAGTTTCAAATGGGCAATCTAACGCGATGCTGTTTGCTAAGCGTCGCACTGGCATACAGGGTTCTCGTTTTGAACGGATCAGCGACAGCGAGCACGTTTTGTTTGCATTTAGACAAGGTTTCGTTACAAAACAACGTGTTTCCATACCAGCTAGCTAGCTAACTTTGCTAACATGCTTTACATTGTACCTACTCACTGGCCCTGTTTGTTGACTTTTTTTTCCTCTCGAACAGGTTGTAACAAAGATGGATATTTTAATTAGTTCCCATCCTGCAGCACATTAGATTGTGTTTTCTCAGCCTTTTTAAACTTGGGAAAGTGAGGTTATAGAACGTGTGGTTATAGAAAAAACACATACTTTTACAAAATGTTACCTAGTACAGCCAAAACTTTGACAAATCGACTGGTTTAGTTAACTTTGGATAACCATGCACGCGCAGTGTAATTTAATGATGTGCCCATGTCCCGTTTTAGACCAGACTAGTCTTGAATATTGCTGGAGTCACATCGGTGGAGCGAAATGCCATAGAAATTATTAATGTTGCATCGTGTGGAAAGCGCACTCGTCCACGTTTTGGCTCTCTGGGCTTTGTGATACGGATATCGCTCAGTCACGTAGATGCAGTAGATTTGGGGAAAGTCATGAAGGCAAACGGCGGCCTACTGTAATGTAGCCTCTCCTTTTGAGACGAGCGCGAGCTGTCAGGCCAAAGGGGCTTATATAGTATGCACTCCAACTGCAACCAGTGCATTCACATTTTAATAAGTGCTAGCTTGTTAATTTAAGTAAAACCCTGTCGCTATGTATTACAAATCAGTGTTGCCTAAATTGTACATTAGTTTAAAGCAAGTGTTTTCTCGTAACCTCGGTTACGGCACTGCCGTTGTACTTTTGGGGCCAAAACCAATGTCTTTTGCAGGCTTAGTCTTTCGCGAACACTTGGTTTCTTCAGTAAGACCAAGCCTTTCCTCCTCTTCCCCAAGGATCATGGCCAAAGATGTAAGTGTTCCAGTAGTTTTAAGTTGCAAGCAAGTCAAATCCTTCATTGCTATGAGCAGCGGAGCAGAGTTCATCGCTCTCTTCCTTCCTCTCCACAGGCCGGTCTGATTGAGGCCAACGGGGAGCTGAAGGTTTTCATTGACCAAAATGTGAGCCCTGGTAAAGGTAAAGCAAGCAGCAGGTCGTACTGCAAGACATGCAGCTCTTTAGGTGGTGATGTTTCATGGTGTAGTCTTTCTTGCATGGGTTCCAGTCCTCTGTCTATGTTTTTTTTTATGTTTATGTTGTTTAAGATGGTATTGGCCGTCTGCCTTATTGATACCCTGATTTTACTTCATGGAAGAGTCACATTGCAAATTCTGTATTCTAACTGGATTAATTTAACTTTAGGAGTTTTGTCCTTAGTGACTGTACATCCACAGTCAGTTGCAGTGGGGAAACAACTGTTGCCAAAAACATTGGGCCCTTCCAATGTCAACATTGCTCCACAGATGGTAAGTGCTTAGTGAAGAGGACAACGGCCCCAAACAGTCAAATTTAATAACACCAGGATTAGGGAAAAAAGCATGAAGTATTGATGTATTTTATGCAAAATAAAAATTGCACAGATTTAAATTTCACCTTATGGTCATGGAAAAACATGCAGTGTATAAAACAAGAATTATTATTATTATTATTGTTGAAATAAATGTATTACCTGAGGATGGTTTGATATGATGGAATAAATGTGGAGTTTTCATCCCTCTGCCTGTCTGCCATTTTGAGCTGTGAGGGTTACCTTGGGTCCTGCGTGCTTTCCAGGTCATTGGTACACCACAGAGGCCCAGCGGGTCCAACGTGCTTCTTATGAACAGTCCTCACACACCCAGCTCTCAGTTCATCACTCAGAGCCAGCCATCCGATGCCTCTCCATGGTCCTCAGGGTGAGCCCTTATCGAATTATTTTTCTTCCTGCACTTAGTAAGTCTCCTTTTTTTATTAACCATCATGTTTTTGAAGGAAAGCAATAATAGCTAACAAAAAGGCAGAATTAAAGTTCCAGCACTGCCTTTTTAAGGGTTGGTTTGTAAAGCAGTGCATTGTAATATCGTCATACAGGTAATCCTGCATGATCCCTCGGAGTCCATTTTATGAACCCGAAGGAAGCATCTGTTGTCTCGTTATACTGGTGTAATGTCATGCATTATTAAAGCTGATGTGTGCATGCTCTGACTGCAGGAAGAGAAGTAAGAAAGGGGAAAAGAATGGGAAAGGGTTGAGGCACTTCTCCATGAAAGTGTGTGAGAAGGTGCAGAGGAAGGGAGTCACTACATACAACGAAGTAGCAGATGAGCTGGTGGCTGAATTCAGCTCTGCAGACAACCCCATTTCCCCCAACGACGCGGTGAGCAGTTTCCTGCAGCTGCCTGGAGGCCATTGTGGCACAGCTAGTTACATGTTTTATAATCAATCCCTAAGATGACAAGTGCATTAAAATGTGCAGTGTTGCATACATGATTTTACAGCACACTACTGTGTAGAATGGTTACCTTTTGCTTTTGATTCACCTCCGCCTTTAGATATTCTGGAGCTAACTCCTAGATCAGGGGTCGAATGCCGGTGCGTGTCCTGTCCTAAGTCCTTCCACTCTTCCTCTCCAGCACGTTTATGATCAGAAGAACATCCGGCGGCGAGTATACGATGCTCTCAATGTCCTGATGGCCATGAATATAATCTCAAAAGAGAAGAAAGAGATCAAGTGGATTGGCCTTCCCACCAACTCGGCCCAGGAATGCCAGAACCTGGAGGTGGGCTCTCCGTCCGGCTGGGAGCTGGATCCCAGCTGAGCGGGCCTGGCTTACGGTTACATACTCTATACCCACGTTCCTCCAGTTATGAGTTGAGCATGTTAAGAGGCTTGTGAGGGAGGCATGTCTGGGGGGTGGGTGGGTGGGTGTGTGTATGTGTGTGTGTGCGCGCTAGAGAGACATGACTGCGCTTGAAACTGAAATCCCACCAGTATATGAGCTAATGTACCATCATGCATTTCTCAGTTTATGAACTGGCCTCACAACCCATTAGAGAGAGGCAGGCCAAAGAAAACCCCAATGCACTCTCCTTATTTGTCATCATTTTCCTCTGCCGAGTGCCAGTGCAGAATGGTCGGTTGTGTGTTATTGTGTGAGGGCAAGGTGACCTAGATGGAATACCCAGCTCTTTATCTTAAAACAGTCTCTGCAGCTTAAGCATGAAGGCGTCGGCTGCCGAAAGGACTACAAAGTTGCACTCGAGATGTGTGCACACATTAGGGCTGGACCGACGCATCATCCATCGTTGGTGGGTGACGGGCATCGCCATGTTGACTCAGCATTGTGTTGCCAGCAGCAACCACCACCACTCCTGACAGCAGAGCTCGGCATGCCTACTAAAAGTCTAGTGTGTCTGCTATAACGCACCGTAGACAGCTATATTTATTACTTACCTGGAGATCACCTTGAGTCATAGAACTGATGAATATGTATTTTAAGGAGTTTCGAGTCCTTCCAATGAAAAACTACATATCAGCTATTTCCCGTTATGCAAGCAATGATACTTTGTCTTATAATATTTTGTTTTTTTTTCCTGTAGTGTGTATCTCCAGTAGTGACATTAATAGCAGCGACACCCCCCCCCCCCACCACCACCACTACCACCCAGTGTGAGCATGCATTTAAATGGGAAAATATTGCTGAATAAATGATTTGATGGCCTTATTTTAAACACCGATGACATCGTTGTTATTGGATTTGTAGTGATCTTTTTAAAAGTAAGATTTGTGGTGATTTTTTGTTTTAAGTACTCTTGATAATTATGTTGCCGTTAATCTACACGATTGAACGGCATTAAAATCACTACTAATCTAGAGGTGCTGCTGACAGACCAAGTTTATGAAAAGGAAGCAAGTCATTTAGGTAGTTTCAACCCAAATTGGTTTTGGGGTGCACAATATCATTCATTTGTCATGTATTATACCAGTATTACAATACTGCCACTACAGAAGGGTGCTCTATACAAGTTAGTATAACTATCGCCGCTATTTGGAATCATCTGCCATGCCGTGTGAGTGTTCTGTGGGCGTTTTCTTGATGAATTGTGCTGTTCAGATGGTGCGACACCAGTGTGTTTAGTATATTGTAAAGTGTCACGAATGCGGAGTGCAATCTAAATATATTTAAGCATATAAACATGTTGTTCATATTCAGTCCCAGTGCATAAATGGCAGTGTTCATGCATCTAATTTAGAAAAATCTCCTGTGGAGGATTCATGACTGCAGTTAAAATTTGGCCTGTTCTCTTTGTTTCTAGGTGGAGAGGCAAAGACGCTTGGAGAGAATTAAACAGAAACAGTCACAGCTCCAAGAGCTCATTTTACAGGTAGCACATCAGTTATGGACACTCTGCATTTCAAGATGTTGGAAAATGCCGAATTTCGAAGCTAATTCCTTATGCATTTTAACATCTGTGCATAGCAAATTGCCTTCAAGAACCTTGTGCAGCGTAACCGCCAGACAGAACAGCAGACGAACAGGCTGCCAACAGACAATTCAGTTATTCACTTACCTTTCATCATCATAAACACCAGCAAGAAAACGGTCATTGACTGCAGCATCTCCAATGACAAGTAAACACTGCTGTTCTACTATAATATAAAGTCCGATGTTTGTGTTAAGTTGTTACACTGCAGATTTTAAAATGTTCTTTTAATGAGAATAGCCACTGATTTCATGTCGTTTGTGTCGTTATGCTTTCTCGTACACATTGGGTCTCCGTCCTCTGTTTGCTCCTTTTTGTGTGTTTTGCACGTCGTCTTCCAGACCATAATAATCTCTGGTGCTGTCGTGCAGGTTTGAGTACCTCTTCAACTTTGATAGCATGTTTGAGATCCACGATGACATCGAGGTGCTGAAGCGTATGGGTATGGCCTGTGGGCTGGAGGCGGGTAAGTGTTCAGCTGAAGACCTGAAGGTGGCCCGGAGCCTGGTGCCCAAGGCACTGGAGCCTTATGTCACAGGTCAGCCACTCCTCCTCAACCAGTCAAACTCCCCTTCATACATGCAGCCTTATATCATTATTGTGGGTCTGTTTCTCGGGAAACGTTCTTTCTCTCTTTCTCACAGTCAAGATTCAAAGAAGCTCTCACTCACTCACACACGCTCACACTCTCAAACTCTCTCTCATTCTTGTATATACACACTCGGGGCATATAGCCAAAACACTGCTGAATATTGTTTGTGGCAAATAAATTGCACTTTATTGAAATTGTTCAATTTTGAGGCAAACTATAAGATATCAAATTACTTGCATTTATTTTGCAAAGCAGAGATGGCACAGGGGCCCATCAGTAATGTCTACATGACAGGAGCGTCGTCTACTAACGGTGGGCGCTACCACGTCGGCAGGTGAGTCGAAGCTTCTGTACTTTGTGGAGTTAGTGATGGGTTGAGGTTTGCAGGGGGGCGAGGTGGGAGAATCGGCATCAACCCCCTTAATGGCAGTACCCCATACTTCATTCTTCAGGGATAATTATCATGGCGTTCAAGACGAGCTTCCTCAGCGGGAGAGCGAGGCAGTGAATCCCCGTTTCCCACTGCAGACGCTGACGTTTGTCGTTTCTTTGTAGTGACAGCGGCGCGGATGGAACGATGGCGTCAAGTTCTAATGACTCGCACTACAGTGGTTCCCGGGTTGAAACCCCCATCTCTTATATGGGCGACGACGACGACGAGGAGGAGTACGACGAGAACGACGACGACGACTAAACCTCCTTGACCCGCCTAGTCGCGCACAGTTCTTCCAGCGGCTGTGTTCAAGGGATTTATCGATCGACCCGGAAAGCTCCCTCTACCCCCTTTGCTTCTAGCACACCTTTTAGATTCTCTGCCTCCACCTTCTATCTGATGCAGGCGCTGAGGAGCACGGGCAACAAAGATGCGTTATTTTCGTCCTGCTCTTTCTGCTGTATGGCTTCTCCTGTTCAACCGCGGCACTCTGCTGGGTGCTGGTGCGTATTATTGACCCTGCTGGGTCTAGTTTAACAGAAGGACTCGCAGGGAAGTCCCTCTGAAGTAGCAGAACTCTGCCGTCACAGTATGTACTCGGACCGGATCCTTCCTTTCAAACGAAAGCAACGCAGCCACCTGCTGTTGGGGAATGTGTAGGTGTGATCTCTGTGTGAAATAGTTAGAATATTCTCCTTTTCAATTATTGCCTTTTTAAAAGAAAAAAAAAAGTGCTGGCTTGATTCACTTTTTGAATATTCAAGATGGCTGCCTTCTCCGAGACTGATGGTTCAGAGAATTGTCTCAGCCAGCTGCCATTTGGCCCCATCGGGGCACGTCTTTGGATCTATGGACACTTTTTCATATGATTGGATGAATTTAATGGCTTTTTTTGTAGATCCCGCCCCCCTGTGTGTTTGGCTTCCTGTTGATCTGTGGGCAGCTGTTTTATGGAGTTCTGTTGAACAGCCATTCTTTTGGTTTTGATGTTTGAGCTTAAGAGGTAAACTTCTCCTGTTGTACGCTTTGTTTTACAACCGACAGGCATCAGGAAATCAGAGAAACTTTATTACCCGCTGAAGTTTATAGAAATCGAGGTTCTTTGTTTTAATAACATATTGGAAACCTCTGAAATTAGTTTCTAGTATCCTCTCCAGGTCAGTAACACTACGGAGTATGTATGATTATTGATGTGTATCCCAGTATGGGATATGGTTCTCTTTTGGACTCCCCTTCAGAATCTTAAAATAATAAAAAAATAATAATTAAAAAAAACTGTTGTACTGACTCCACAAAGGCAACTTTTCTGTAATCTAATGAGTTTGGAAATTAAAATATAATGTTTTAAAAAATGTTGAATTGAATGTGTTTATTGGTGATGTTAATGTAATGGAACTAATTGCAATGAAATGTGTGCTATTTTTATTTGGGGGGGGGGGGGGTTGTGTCTGGATGCTAGGACATGTTCAAGAAGAAAGGTTTCTTTTTTTATTTTTTCTTTGTCTATTTCTGTTCTCATGGTTTGGTAATCTAGACCTCTGTTGTGCATACTGTACTGGAAGAGCAGAGAAATGTGACATGATTGTGTATTCAGAAGTGCATGTGTAGCTGCTTTATGTATATGTGGAGTTGTAAAAGGCTTTTCATCTTTTAGCCTGAAGTCATCAGCTGGAACCTGCAGGTGGCAGTATGGGACCACCTGAGATTGCTTTAAGATCTTGGAGACCACGATGCAAATCTGTTTTAATGTTCAAGGGTTGTAGTTACAAAATGGATTAAAAATCCAATTTGGCAGTTGTTAACATTAAGCACAAACAAATGGATAAATACATAAATAAGCATGAGATTCAATAATATTGCAATCCCATATCACAAGCTTTTATTAGGAAGAACATATCAAATGCTACTTTGTGGTGTTTTATTTGTCAAAACAGCTATGATTTTCATGAAGGGCATTCTTAAAGTGTGATACCCTTTTAATGTGTGCGTGTGTGTGTATGTTAGGTACTCTGCAACTTCTGTGTCTTTGTCTTGAAGGTTTAGTATCCCCAGTCACTCTTTTGCCGTGGCTTTGTGGATTCTCACCCTTTCAGGGCTCTCTGCTAGCAGTGTAGTGTTGAAGGCAGCCTTGAAGTCTTCAATGAAGTGCAGGTCTGATTGGAACCTTATCTATCAGAAATCAGACAAAAATAACAAACAAGAAATGTAGGACCTACGTTAGGATCGTGCAAATAAGGTCATGCCACCTCACCCGTCTCGTTTGTATACTGGGTCATCGATTTAAATACCTCAAGAGGAGTTGCGTTCCCTCCATGGCCCTACCTTGTTCGCCCAGAGCAAGATGGCGCCACACCTGCAGAAGTACTTCATTGTGAGCAGAAGCTCATCCAGCCAGTCGTGGTGATAGACGATGTCCGCGCACAGGATGTAATCGTAGTTGTAGATGTCGCTGGGGAACCTGCGGTCCAGCTCCCGCCCCCAGACCAGCTCGGCAACCTGCGGCGTGTACCTGCAGCGGCCGCGCGTGTTGCGTGACGGGTTGAAGCCGAGGTTGTTGAGGATCCCTGGCAGGTCTGTGGCTGTCACCCACGCCCCTGGAAGCGGTGTGGCTCAGAAAGCTTTAATGGCCGTCTTCTGTCTCTCTCCGTCAGATGTAAATATAGGCTAATGCGTCATTGCACTACAATTTGTTTGCCTGCAACATTCTCTGGCACTGTCCATTTTCCTACCAGAATTGTTATAACGGTTACCAATTTAAATAGTGAAAGTTCTTGGCAGCCTATGGTTTGTGGGTAAACTTTAATTGCACGTCATCTCTGGCATGTCTTCCAGAAGCAGGACATCCACTCACCCATTAAGGTGGCCACGATGGACACCAGACCTGTCCCTGCACCCAGCTCCAGTACCGCCTTGTCCTGCAGGCTCCGCCCTTCCTGACTCTGTTCCAGGTAGTTGCACAGGTCCACTGCCTGGACACAGATTTTACCCACTGCTCATCACTTTAATGAGAACCAAACCTGCCAATCAACTAAGTCGGTTCTCACCCCAGGCCAGGTGAGGGCACCGTACGAGTCGAGTGACTCGCGGATGTGGATCTCGTGCCCAGCGAAGCAGAACGATTCCGTTCCCGGCGAGTAGAAGACGCTCGGCTCCCAGGGGATCCGCCTCTCCAGTGTCTCTCCGCTCGTTACTTTCCTGCCCAGTTCATCTGTCACATCCACACACATGAGCATCGCACACCTCTCACACACGCATATGCATTACATCACGGCAAAGCAAATTGCTGCTCGGCAAACCAATCGACTTGCCCTCATGTGTGATGTTGGCCGGGGGTTTGATGTGATCTGGATTCTTAGTGATTTTGTGCCTCTGTCCACTCGAATCAGTTTGCCCTCTGCCTATGTCCATTGTAGAGTCCACTTCTAATAGCACTTTTGCTTGGGTTTTCAATCTCTTCGGCAGCTTCAAGGGTATTTTCCACAACAGCCGGTGAAAAATGAGGGTGTTTATATAAATAAACAGTAATAAACTCTTAATTTGTAAATAACCGCATGTAGGCACAGTAATCAGCATAAAAATGGCGCATGCAAAACCATAAGAATTCTACCTCCCGTCGGTTCTGCAGTTCTTTGCTTGGTGTGTTCTCACTTGAGCCACGCTGCTCCTCCCCAGACCTCCCTGGCTCTTGGCATTATCTGAGCATCCCAGTGTTTATAAAGCTGTACCGTCTGCCTTGACCTGCCCATGGCATCACCGAGCTATATTTAATAAGTTAAATGAAAGATTGAGATGGGGATGGGGGGGGATAAAGACTTCGCCCCTGACTTCGCTGACTGATCCCTCTGACTACAGCCAAGGGTGCTCGGTGCCGCCGTGCTTTATGAACACAATTGGGAGGCCGCAGCGATGACTCACTCATGTTTACAATGGACTGCCAGATGAGTTGACGGTTACTTCACCGTGTGTGTCTTTTCCCAGTCAGGTGTGGTGGGCTAAAATTCAGAGTCACAAGAACAATTGGTAATCTGCATTTTGCCTGGTTATTTTCAGGTACATGCAGAGACCGTGTTGGAACCGGGCATTAATGGCAGCGTATCCTGTTACTCCAATACAGATGGAGCCTTAGCAGGTCAGGCATGCACATAGTGACCAATGAATTACGCTACAATTGTCACCCGGGTCCAATAACGGTTACCCAAATCCTGGTCCTACTGAGGCGCCCTGCTCCTCTCCAGACACACACAGCAAATTAAAGCCTGGAGAATTATTCAAGTTGGCTGAGATGTTCTGACAGCTCTGCTGGGTACAGTCACCTAACGCTCAGTTTTAATGACCAGGGAGGAATCAGGTAGCAGGAATAACCCTGACATTGAACTAAGAGCCTGCCAAGCGTATTTAATATAAAGCCCATGAATGAAGATATATAATATAAACAATATACTAATAGCATTTTGTTATTAATGAAATTTCTAAAACCAGTGATTTAATGACATTGCATAGTGTGAGTGGGTGTGTGATGTAATGACTCAGGTATGGGGTCTCCCTCTGACCCGGCTAGTGATATTCAGTTCCCCAGGCTGAATAGCTGCTTACTGTGAGCTAGAGGGGTGGAAGTTGTGTGTATGTGTGTGTGTGTGTGTGTGTGTGTGTGTGTGTGTAGGCAGTCAGTTACCCGATTACTGGAGCTGTGTATCTAACCCTTGGCCCTCATACCTTCAAAACCTTCATTTAGCTCTTACTATGAAACGGGTCACTGTATCTCCGCTGACACACTTGCCATTTATATAAAGTAACAATTAATGAAGAACTAAATCACATTTTGATGGCTATATATTACAGTTATTACTTGGTGTAACGTTATCATGTTCTCCTGTGAGTAGGTCACATTTAAGTACATAAGTGCCAGGTTTAGCCTTGAGGAGTGTCAGATCTCAAACCAAACACCACTGAGCTGTACACATGAGCAAGGCTTGTTCTCTGGGGCGAACATATAAACTACACTTCAGACAGGATCTGCTGTACAGTCTGGTGTATAAGGTGATGCTGTGCTAGTAAACTGAGCTCTGTGGAAGGTCACTGCAGTGACTTCATACACAAATGCAGACGCAAACAGATGCAGACAGTCAGGACAGAGTGATAGACAAATGTTTGAGCTGCTTTAATCTAAGATGGCTCGGATGCTAGAAAAGGTGTGGCCAAGCGAGGGGCTTGGTTTATGCCCCGCCTACCCATGAATGCTCCGCCTACTTCTGGATGCTCTGCCTACTTCTGGATGCTCCGCCCACCCTTTGGATTCTCCAAATGCCCTAATCTCATATGCAGGCTCAAAGGCTTCTGCCTACCCTCCCCTACAGAACTCTCTGGAACGTTCAAGAGTGCAGTGCATAGCAGGCTTCAGCACAACAGATGCTTATTTAAGCTCAACCAGATATCTCCATGTAGACAGTGGTAGAAAATGATTCATGGCTGTACAAGAGACTCTCATGAGGAGAGCATTAACCTCCCATCAGCGCTCCCTCTGCGGCCCGGAATAGCAACCCTTCATGCTATTCAGCTACTGTGTGAACTGGTCCAGGGAAGACCCCCCACATCTCTCATACCCCACACCCCACATACTCTCCACAGTATGGTGTAGCCATGTATGCAGGAACAGTTGGGTTGTTATTAGCATTATGATATAAGGATCAGACTGATTACTTCTATTCATTTATTTTTTAATTAATAAAAAACTTTATATACTGATGATCTCATCATAAACGCTTGCTTTTATGAGATAATATATTCGTATATCGGGTACTCCAGGTTACATAAAATCTCTTTTTCTGGTAGTTCATGCAAAGGTAACAAACAAAACACACGTGCACAACATTTCCATGCATATTTCCACATGCGACAAAGCCAACAATACGGTGTTTAGCCGCACAGAATTCAGATTGTGTCGTGTTGGCAGTATAAGTCAGTCTGGACTCTCAACACCACACACACAATCATAGCCTGCACACCACGGACATTTGAATGAAGCTTTATTGAGTTTTATCAGGCAACTGTGGTCCAGGGTCTGAATCGTGATGATTACCGCGGGAGGCTACTGGCCTGGGAACAAACGCTCAGCTCAGACCGAGGGGCTCTGTCCTTATCCCACAGATGACATACAGAAAGAGAGGATTCATGGAATTCCAGGCCAGGGTGAGAGAACGGAAAACGGGCAGCTCAGGGTGGTGAGCGCTATTAGCACAGAGCCCGTGCTTACTTACCTAAGGCCTCTGTGATGCATTAACTAAAACATCTGGCAATGTCCCATCGTGGAGTTAGATGCACTTTCTGTTTAATAGGCCAGGGAAATACAGATCATGTAAGCATTTGTGGAACGCAACACTAAGAATAAACTGGAACAACAGAACCGGTCCGTTGTATTCCAAAGCCATTGTCTGGTCCACTGTCACCCCCTGTCTGTATCTGTCTGTAGGAACATGTATCTGCATAATTTTCTTTGCAGATGTGTTATACAACTTTTGACCACTAGGGGGTGAGCTTCGCTAAGTAATGGGTCAGGTCACAGGTCAGGCGTTATAATCGCGAGAGAGAAGGCTTGGGTGGAGAGATCGTAGGGATCTTGCCACACAGGTGAACTATAGTGGGTTACAGCTGTCATCTTCATCTGTGCTGCACCACTTTGTTTATATTTTTGAAAAGCATCAATAAGTGGGACCCACCCACTCCCCATAGCAATATTACGTTTAGATAGTAGTTTTACATGTGCTTAAAAGAGCTACCCATATAAGTATGTGGTTACAATGAAAGGGTAGTCACCATGCTCTCAAACTGCATTTAAACCACAAAAAAACGTTGATCTGTTGGCTTACCTCACCCAATAGATATAAAGTGCAAATTAATAGATAAGTAAACTGCACATGAATTAATGTTTTACACTATCTGTAACCAAAAATAACAATATTTATTGTATAATGTAAAACAATATATGATAAAGAAAGGGGGTCTAGAGAGGAGAGGTACTGTATTTGCTCCCACAGTGCAATATACTGTAGTTCAGAAAAATAGACACTCAATAACAAATACAGTATAATATCAGATCAATATTTTCACTGTATACAGTCATTTGCACACATTTGTCTGCCGGTCAACGTGAGACGTCTACTGTCGGCCTGGTCCATCCATCCAGTCTGCTTCATTTAGCCGTATATTTTTACAAGCATCACGCCGAGTGATATTCACTGTGTTCTACTGTTGTGTCCATACACCAAGCAGCCATCGCATCTTGAAGTGACTCCTGGTCATGTGGGTGGTGATCATAAAGCTTCCATCTTAATGCAGAAAAGGCTGAAGAGACTACGGTCACACAGATAATGACGTCATCCTGGTATAGGCTGGAAACCATTCAGTGGTCTGACTGGAGTGGTGAAAGCCTGCATTGTCCTATCCAATCACATGTACTGGTGTATTCTGCCTGACCTGGTCTGGCTTCAGCAGTGCTTCTGTAACACATCTGTGTTACATCTGCAACATTTGTTATAGTTGTACAGACTTTTGCTGGTGTTGTATTGACTGAGACATTCATGAATTTTGGAAGAAGTGATGTCTGAACACCTTTTGTATCAGAGCAATGCGAAAGTATAGTTCACATAGACTATATGGTGAAAGTATATTTCACCTAATGTATAATGTATTGTGTTTTGAAAAGTGTGAAAATGATTGTTTAAAAAAACGGTAAATATTGTGTTTGGAGTCACAAAGGTGACTAAAGTGTAGGTATTAAGCAGAGACACAAACTCACAAACCTCAGGACTCCAGTCCAGCAGGAAAAGCACTTCTGCTTACCTCTTCAAGGATTTAAAACATGTCTGTGCTGCTGGTTTTGTACATGTTGTCATTTCACAGAACCTTACAGTGTTACCTTTGTTTACAAGGTTTAACACGTATTCTGCTTGGCTGAATTCCTGTGCTTCCTCACCCAGTGGTAGCAACCAATGTTTTAGGCTCTGCTGATTTAATCTCAACGTGTAGGAAGTCCTGCATTAATAATCCTGCATTAATAATTCGTTATGTGAAGGCTCCATCTTCCTCCATGGCTTCCTCTGCCTCTGCGGGTGGCTCTCATAACAAAATATCCTGTCCTCCATTAATGACTCTTTTCTCACTTTCTCCTCTTTCTCAGGTTCCACCTCTATCTCTGACTCCATAGTCATTGTGGTTGCTCTGATGGACTTGCTGGTTCCAGCTCCACCACTAACTCTGCTGTGAGATGCCCTAGCTTCATTAACACCTCTTCCTGTATGGTATTCCTGTGTGATTCCATACATTCATTAGGGCTTTTCCTCTCACTGACCTCCGGCATCTCTGGAACGGTTTCCCACTCAAGCTCTGGCTCTTCTGCTAACGGATGTCCTGCCTCTAGTGATCTGTCTTCCTGCTTTGCATTTCTCTCCTCCTCCACCAATCGCTTTTCCTCAAGCGACTGGTTGTTTCCATTGATCTTGTCTTCTTGATGTGTTTTACTGACGTATGGGCGGGTGGTTGTTTGTCCCAGCGTTCAGGTGGCAAACTCAAGGGACGTGGCCCACTTTTCCATACCGCTCACTCTAACGTAGTGGAGCTGCAGAGGGCGAGATTAGTGCAGCTGGCCTTTGAGGCGCCGTTGCCTAGAGAGCTCCGCAACACTGTAGTGACAGACCATAATAATCTTCAGCATCTGCAAACCGCTTAGCCATTGAACTCCATGGAGGCTTGCTAGCTTGTCTTCTTTTACTGCTTCCTATAGTTTCCATCGTATTTAAAATTCATCTTCATTATCACCTTTGCACAATGTGTGTGTGTGTGTGTATGCACAGAAGATCAAGAATTTGAAGTAGCTGTTAAGTGTTAGATATTAAGTGTGCTGAACACTTATCTAGACTTGTGTGTACTGTACAGTAAAACTTGTGTAATGGGTTTCAATTAACGTATATACAAATGAGTAATTAGAAATACATACAATGAGAGATAAGAAATACAAGGCTGTCTTTACTGAAATATCTATACAGGTAATTTTCCACTAAATCTTAGTTCAAAAGCACAGAGATGGTGCCCAGAAGAGAAACCAGTGGCGTCTGGCCAGATGGGTCATTCTAGGCTTTGAGCGCATTGACCAACCAACTTCAAACTTGTCGGACTGAAAAATGCACCACGCCATATCCGTACCCGGACAGTTCACTGTGAAGAATCGTTGGATTGGACCGTTTTTCTTTATCCTGTTTTTGTGGCCTTGCAGCTGTTATAAGTAGGATATATTGCTGAATCTAGAAATTGAACAGACTAGTGGACATGTGTGCCCTGTTAATTCCTACATTAGAACTCGAACAATGCACAGGTTAAGAGTTTAGAAATATATATAAAAAGGGTACCACAAACTACCTGATTTTAGATAAATACTTTTGAGATGATGTTTTAGAGTTTCAGAGTGTTAATAGATTAATTCTTCTATTCAAAGGCCTTAGCTTAAAAACCAAATGAATGAATTAAGATGGTGAATGAATCTGAATGAATGAATGAATACTACTGTATGGTATGCACTTATAGCCTGTATGAACTATAGCCTTTTAAGCAGGTTTCTGAACTACTGTTTGAGAGCATCAGAGAAGCCGATGCAGTTAAGAGGTCCTCTACATAACATACTGGTGTTGTGGTTCCTCATTGTTTAAAGTTGCTGCTTCCTGTCTGACACTATTGGTAAACAGGAAAGAGTAATCAACGTACATAAAGATTTCCTCATTCAGTTCATCAAGATGTAATTCATTGACGTATCAGGCATAATGAGGGAGTATTCCCATTGGGTCTTATGAATAATATATGAAAAGACTACAAATAAAGTGATTTACTCAGAGATTGCAGGTGACAGACGGGAGTCAGTACGTTAAGGGACTGCAGGTGACAGATGGGAGTCAGTACGTTAAGGGACTGCAGGTGACAGATGGGAGTCAGTACGTTAAGGGACTGCAGGTAACAGATGGGAGTCAGTACGTTAAGGGACTGCAGGTGACAGACGGGAGTCAGTACGTTAAGGGACTGCAGGTGACAGATGGGAGTAAGTACGTTAAGGGACTGCAGGTGTCAGACGGGAGTCAGTACGTTAAGGGACTGCAGCACAAGCACAGCTCGGCTTGACCCACCATCTCTCAGGACATGCGGAAAACATGCATCCAGACTTTTTTCAGTTCTGGCACCTCAGTGGTGGAACGAACTTCCACTGAGTGTCCGAATGGCAGAGTCTCTTGCTGTTTTTAAGCGAAGACTGAAGACACATCTGTTTCAAGAGCACTTAAATTAAATTTTACTACACTAGCATGTATTAAATATTTGTGACTGTAATGACTTTTCTTGCTTTTATCTGTTAAGTAGGGTTTTCTCAGTATATATTTGAGTATATCTAGGCGTCCATACTGACTGTATCTAATAATATCTTTGCTTAAAGTTTCTTCCTGATTTTAGCCTAAACTAACTAGCTAGAGATTTTGTTCTGAGTAAAACAATGAAGCACTTTTTGTAAGTCGCTCTGGATAAGGGCGTCTGCTAAATGCCGTAAATGTAAATGTAAATGTAATGCAGGTGACAGACGGGAGTCAGTACGTTAAGGGACTGCAGGTGACAAGGAAAGAGAAGGATAAAAGGCAGGAGGCTTTAGCCTACACTGGTAAACGTTGAATTGTAAATAACATATGTAGGCTGTTTCAACAGAATGGAGATTATGACCAAATGCATCTGTAGTATTTTATCACATATCATCTCCCCCTACCCATAGTTCCATGCACCATTTCAGTAACCATGACAACCAGCATGCCCAAAGTAGACCTCCATGAGAACATGAGCTTGATGTAATTAAGCACACAGACAGTGTCAGATTGTGTCAGTATATCAAAGACTCTTGGCTATGCAAGACTATAACTTTACAATATGATAATGTTACTGGGAAACAGATGCCGTACTTTCCAGCGCGTTCCAGACAGAAAAGACACCAACCCCCATGTTGAATGTAACAACACAGAGAAGGATGTCTCTATGGTTATCTTGATGGTGAATTTACAGGTGAGTTTTAGCAGTGGTTGCGATAGCACTTCTGCCTATGGTGGCCCTACATGGTGTTACCCAGTAACACTCAGGGGTCACTGTGAGGTCACTGCCCGACATAACCAGATCCATCTTGGGGAGGTCAGTCTTCCTTGGTGGGATTCTGCTTTCCTTTTTATTTCACCCTCTCTGGATCTACATAAAGACCTTTCTTGTTTTACATCGTTCTGTCTATTTTTATTTTCTTATTTTATGTCTGTCACATAAATACTGCCAGATAGCAGGTGCCCCCAGAGCCTATGTAGAAGAGGGCAGTTTTCTCGGCTCAAACCAAATTATTTCCGGTCACTGACAAAAACACGTTCTTAACATGTGCCACACAGTATTTACCGACTGATTTGATATGTGGTGTGGCGTCTCCGCTGCTTACTCCACATCCCACGGTGCTTACTGTGATCACACCGTAACTGCCTCTAATTAAAAAGAGGCTCATTTCTTTTACGAGGTCTTGGCTTGTCGCACATCGTTCAGCTCGGCCATCATTTACCCTCGTTTCCTTTTCTTCCTCTTACCTCTTCGGAAGAAACTCGACAGCATTTCGCCGCTGGACTGGGGGGGAAGTACGGCTGTGAGGCCTGGAGTGGCATGGCGATGCCGAACAGCTGTGTGGCCCAACACAAAGATACCTGAGTGTACGTAGAAAAGGGCGGAGCTCCGTACTACACCCAACACATAAACAGTATGTACCAACACTGGCCATCCCAGTCCTGCTGTACTCTATATGGTTCAGATGAGCTGCGTCGGACCTTGGCGGTAGCAGTGGGAGGAGAGGCCTTCATCTTCATCCTCTCCTGCTCATTGGCCTGTGCTGCTGCCAGGCCTGTGCTCCTGTTGCCATAGTGAGTTCTCTCAGACTCAATATAAATAGCATGATGCTAATTGGAAACACAGGGAGAACGTTTTGATATAATCACTAACGTTGCTGTAAAATGGTCTGATCTGCCGGCGTGTTCTTGCATTTACTCAAACAGCAGAAAAGACAAAAGGGAAACCGATTTTTTTCCCCGTTATTTTTTACATTTTGAACTCCTTATAATTTTGAACATGAATGGCTTGGTTATAGTAATGAATATAATTAATATCATTAACATACATTAATATGTTATAAAAAGGTCAAAAACTATTTTCTTCCCTTTTAGAAGCATGATCACACACAGACACCCAACACATGTGTCCTTTGCCTTTATCTTTCACCCAAAATTACATTATCTTAAGGCACACACATTGGACAAGATACACACCTGCTGCTGTATAATCAGTATGGTTTTATAATTCTTCACACATTGTTTACACAATGAATATTTATTGGTTCTTGATCATGACTGCCTTTCCTCCTTTGTGATCTAAAGAGATCGTTTTACACTGCACAATGAGTGCAGATCCTTGCATCTTTGACCCACTTTGCTTCTGTCTGACCAATGACGGCAAGAAAGAACCTTGCTTCCCAAACTGTACACCATGCTCGGAGATGATGAACAAAGATACTTTTGTGACATTTTTGCAATATTCGATAAATAAACTGTATGTATTCTTTGTACTCGAGGACTCTACTACATGGCCACAAAAGCAAAAGAACGCCCCCTAGTGGCGAGGACGTATTACAGACTTTTGACTATACTGCAAGTTACTAACTTGACAGACTATTAAAAGTTTTACTACACAGCTGGGTCAAATTTATGTATCCCTTGCACGGTTGTAAAGGTTATTTTGTATTATATTTTTTATTATTGTTAGGGCGTGTATTTTAGTCTCATAAAGCGTGTTATTCAATCAATATTGTGCTGGTGTTGCAATATTTAAACTAGAAATCAGTGTATCATTTAGAAATAAAGTGTCAGTTACAAAACATCTGGGCGTACACAAATTCTGATTTCAAATAAAAGACAAAACCAAAATACACGTGTTGGATTTATTTTATTCACTCATTTCTAGTTCTTAAAAAAACTGAATATTCAATATTCAACAAGTATACCAAACGAATAGAACTTAGATGTCTTTAAAAAAATTCAACAGATCCAGCTCGGACGAAGATTAACGCTACATGTTCATATAAGCAAACGTTGAAGAAAAGTCTAGTCACTTTTAACGGTTAGTAGCCAAATCCTTCTGGCAACTCATTTTTTTTAAAGCCACGATATTTCGCTGGACGTACAGAAGCCATGTAGGCCTCCTCCACATCCCCGCCCCCATTGCAATGCTGACCAAAAACTAGCATGAACATTTAGTGAAGTTAGCACACACTAAGCTAGCTGGCTACAACTCTAGTCCTCAAAACTCTAAAAGCCCGTTTACAGCACTTACCGGTTCTGGTAAAGAGGTATGTGAGCTACCGCTGCTGCTCGTCTGATGCGTGTTTTATGCGACTAACAAATCATGCAATCGTGTGTTTATTTTAGCCTGGGGAATGTTCCCGCTTTTGGGCAAAAAAAATTTCAGTTAGCCGAGGCTAGCTAGCGTTGTAGAGAGGGTTTGCCGTTCGCGCAATGAGATTGGCCAGCCGTTAGCGAGCTAGGCTAAAGCTGCCTAGCCGCGTCGCTAGTGGCCCGCGTAGTTTACAAGTCAAGGTAAACAACTGCTGTGTTACTGCATTAACAGCGCTGTGCAACATTAGATGTCCACCTTTATGTGGGTAATAAACCTAGCACATAAGTACTTTATGGTACACGCTGACAGTCGATATGGCATAAAAAACAAAATCTGCTTACATTAGTAATCTGGGTGGACAACTAGCTAGCTAGGATGGCTGGTTGGATAGCTGGTTAGCTATCTTAAGTAACCAGGCGTGTCTCTTGTCTCTCGTTAGCGCGTTGTGCGTGTAAGCTGATCAACTAACAAAGGCCAGGTAACTAATCACAGAATTCAGAACACTTAAATGTTATTACCTGACGCCCGGACACGTTTACTTTCTGTATAAATCAGACAATTTACAACGATGTACCGTCCATTTCTTCAGACCATTTTCGGAAGTCTCACAGCACCGTGACTTTCGCCAGGATTTCCGGCTGCTTTTACATTGCCCTTCTGTTGTTTTGTTTCCGTTTCTTCCATTTCCGTTTTAAGTTTCTAGAATCAAAAGTATGTAGCGATCTTTTAAAAGTTGTAAAAGTCTTTAAAAGTCAGTACTTAGATATTTTTCGTATTATATTATGAAACCCAAAACGACTCCAATATGGCAACTGCGATTGCATCTATTCGCGCGTCCTCTTCCCATGGCTGTCTTTAGTCAAAATAATGATCATTTTTAACAAGCAGTCTGACAAAATACTGTCTAGTACTACTCAATGCATGTTTATTTTCTAATACCAGTGTTTGATATGTCTTATTTATACTAGTCACATGGTAAAAAATCATAGTGGGCCTACCCTCCGGCCAAGCCTCGGTTTTGCGTGATAGTTACATGGGTTCAAAGACGCCTTTCCCTGCTCAGTTGTCCCCTCCTCTCCA
This sequence comes from Brachyhypopomus occidentalis, assembly GCA_020368025.1. NCBI lineage: Eukaryota > Metazoa > Chordata > Actinopteri > Gymnotiformes > Hypopomidae > Brachyhypopomus > Brachyhypopomus occidentalis. Next base: position 5,596,760 of record JAGXOD010000005.1, read on the forward strand.
TGTATTAACGATAGCCCATGAAACAACAACGAACAAGTTTAGAGGACTGCAGCTGGTCCAACAACACACCGACACTTTGGCGTTCATTAAAAAAATCACCAGGAGTTACTTGCGTTTTCCCCACGTTCATGCCTCCAATTCAGGTTGCTTAAATTTACTACTAAACGGTTGGAATTTGTTTTATAATTAACTTGAAACGTATCAGGAAAACATATTTAATGGTTAACTGTTCTGTATTATCACAAATTATTGAATTTTCAGCTTGAACGGTGTTTCAGTTGCAGGTTGTTCAGATTTCACTGACAAGATGTCAAAAAGTGAGACTGAGGAGATGATTGAGATTGAGATTGATGGACAGGAGAAACAAGAATGCCTAGAAGAAGGGTGAGTTCTGAAATGATTAGCAATATTTGGCATTATTGGTGAAGAGGAATACTCATTGGTGAATTGTGTAACTCTTAGCCTGATACCTTATCAAGGGTTGCTGTGTTCACTGGCTGTGTCATATTTATTCTCTCTCTCTCTCTCTCTCTCTCTCTCTCTCTCTCTCTCTCTCTCTCTCTGTCTGATTGTATGTGTGTTTCATTGGATCTGAAGGATTGAAGAGCAGACCATCACATCAGCTGAACTGATCACGCAAGACATTGATATTAATGAGCCTGTTGGTAACTTGAAGAAATTGCTGGAGCCTCGTCTGCAAATCGCTTTGGATGGATATGATATCTGTCTGCAGGACATCCAGGTATCTTCTATATCCTCTGAATTGTTCTCATCGTTTTGTAGATGTGCGAGTTCAGAGTTTGAACTCACTTGTGCTTCCCCCGTTCTAGTTACACCCGGACCACAGCCTTTTTGACCAGGGGGTGAAGACGGATGGCACAGTCCAGCTCAGTGTGCAGATTGTCACCAAACCAGGCGAGTGCTTCCTTCTATTTAGTGTCTGCTCGTGTTTTCATACAAAAACCAGTGGGGCGCGCAAATGAGTCCTGTCTATTGTGAAATATAAAGATGCGCTAATTGGCGTGGGGGTGCATGTGACGCTTGTAGGTGAAGAGAAGTTGAACATCCTGGAAATAGTGAAGCCAGTGGAGACGGTGGAGGTGGTGATAGATCCAGACGCGGCTGCAGTAGAGGAGGCTCACCTGGTGGAGGACGGGCAGGTGATAGCAGTGGAGCGGGCCACCATTGCAGACGAGACCTCCGAACAGGTGACGCGCTGGGCCGCGGCGCTTGAGGGCTACCGCAAGGAGCAGGTCCGCCTGAGCATCCCCTATGGTGAGGGCCAAACCCCCAGGGCTGTGTTGAACAGCACCATTACAGTTTCCCCTCTTCTAATGAACACGCTGCTATGGTAGGTCTTATCCAGCATCTCCAGCGCACGGCCTAAATACTTGACGAGTGCGCTGCATTTGAGTTTGGATCATTTGACGTGCCCTGTTTAGTCAGACGAGGTGCAAAGCGGCGATGTTTTTTTTGTTTTTTTTAGACCGCCTGCGGGCTGTAGTTAGAGTGCCAGGCCCAGGCGTTTTCGTAATGGCACTGCTGTGTTTTGGGGGGCAGACCCTGTGCAGTGGACAGCAGATCAGGTCATCCACTGGGCGGTGTGGGTGATGAAGGAGTTCAACATCGAGGAGATGGAGGTGGGCGGCATCCACATCCCGGGCCGCCAGCTGTGTGCCTTCAGCCAGGAGGAGTTCCTCCAGAGAGTGCCTAATGGGGAGATCCTGTGGAGCCATCTGGAGCTGCTACGCAAGTGTGAGTCTCGGAGTGTGTGTGTGTGTGTGTGTGTGTGTGTGTGTGTGCTTGTGCTTGTCTACAAATGTGTCATAATAACTCAATAAGAATTTTTGGATGTTTTTAGTGTGAAGGAGACATGAATATGTCATTATGTATATGTCATTGGCTTTTCGGGTGCCATCACGCCGCGTGTGTGATGTGCTGTGTACAGATGTCCTGGCGAGTCAGGAACAGGGCCAAGAAGCCACAGTCACTATTGACCAGCGTAAGTACTTTAAACCGAACACATCCAGTTCTGCCAGCTACATAATACACTGTTTTTTTTGTAATCTTTCATGACATTGGGGTTAAAGTGAAATTACTCAGGATTTTCCATCATAGGGAAGGAAAGTTATCACATCACCTCCTGCTGCTTTCATCCAGCAGGTGTGTTAACTAATGCGTCAGAGGTCGTTTAGATTATAGGCTTTATTACACACAGCATGCCATGTTGCCCCATTTTCAGTTGCAGTGGTGCGTGAAAGTTTGAACCCTTTAGAAGTTTCTAGATTTTTGCATAAATGTGACTTAAAAATTGTCACACAAGTACACAATTTATTGAGGGAAATTATGCAGTATTACATATCTGTCAGTGGGAAAAGTCTCTCAACCTTTAGGATTAGCAGATAAATTGATGATGAAACTTGAGTCTGTGTCCAGTGGGCTGACAATCATGTGTGAGTGGACATCCTGTTTTTATTTAAAGAATAGCGAGCTAGCAAACCTGATCATGTTTGAGGAAGTGTACAACAACGATCATGTGAAGGTGTCTGTAAGGTCACAAAGGACCCCAAAGTAACTTCAACTAAATCAAGTAAAGACCAAATCAAAGTCCTGAGCCTTAATCCAATATAAATCTTGTGGAAGGACCTGAAGCAAGCAGTTCAGTGGAGGAAACCTGTCAACGTAACTGAGTTGAAGCTGTTTTGTACGGAGGAATGGCCTTACATTCCTCCAAGCACAATCAATTACCTGAATTACCAGAAACACCAGAAACAATGGCCATAACTGCAGTTATGAGTGCACAAGGGGGTAATGTTTGGTTCTCTTGATCTAGTTTTGGGATGTGTGTGACAATCTGAAGTTCTAGGTCAAATTTATGCAAACATATAGAATCTCCTACAGGGTTCACAAACTCTCAAGCACCGCTGTATATTTGTCAGTCTTATAATGTTTATCTAATGAAGAATTGATGGTAAGTCATAAATGACATTTTATGAGCGCGTTCCCAATAAAGGTCGTGTACATGATATCACTTTCACACATCTTCACACACTTCAGCGACAGCTCTGTCCAGGTGTTTAAACTGAATATGCGTATATCCATCAGCTGGCCCGTGGGGCTTCTCAAGGAAGATGGCCTGGCGTGGTGGTAAAAGTTCTCTGGATGAACATGAATTAAGGTCTTTGCTTTTCCATACAGCCAGTTAATGTTGGCCTACTACATGAACTCCATTGTAGTCATGGTGTTCACACATGCAATGCTTATCCAATCAGAACGCTGCATTGCCGTCTCTATTTTGTCCTTAGGGTAATGGTATTATTTACACTATTTTTGAGGTGTGACATGTCGGGGCAAATCTACGAAAAATAAATGAGTGAATTTAAAATAATCATTTTACTATGTGTCCCGACTTGTTAAACATTACTCTTTTAAGTAGGTGAGGGCTAATCACCTGCTTTTAAAGTGTTGTTGTTTTCTTTTGCTTGTCATTTACACCACAAAATGCCGGGGATGTCATTGTAGGTGCAAGTCACGTGACCAGCAGCAAAGCAAAAATGCAACCGGATGGGACACGAATGTTACGTGTGTCGGGTGGCTGAAGTTGCTCTCTGAATCTCGGACCAGATTCAACTGTTGTTTTCTCGGCTTTGTCTCTAGCTGTGCAGATTATTCCTGCTCCAGTGCAGCAGGCCACTCCCACGGCCATCAAGGTGCAAAAGCATAATAAAATACCCAGGGCTCCCCGCATCTCAGGAGAGGAGCGCAGCTCCCCCGGGAACCGCACAGGTACAGGCCAACACGAGCAGGGGGTGTGGCCCCCCGTTAAGAGGACGTAACCCTGTCGGTCAGTGTGGTGAAACCCCGTCTCCTCCCCCTGGTCAGGTAACAACGGGCAAATTCAGCTGTGGCAGTTCCTGCTGGAGCTGCTCACTGATAAGGACGCGCGAGACTGCATCTCCTGGGTGGGCGAGGAGGGCGAGTTCAAGCTCAACCAGCCGGAGCTGGTGGCGCAGAAGTGGGGCCAGCGCAAGAACAAGCCCACCATGAACTACGAGAAGCTAAGCCGAGCGCTGAGGTTGGTTCTCACGGTGGCGACGGTACCATTCACGCGTAATAATGCACGTCGAGATGCGAGTGGAATTAGTCGACTTTGCACTGTTTGCATAAGTCCCATAATTCATTTCTGCAATACCATACCTGCAGCCAATTACCAAGCTGTGCAGCGAGTGATAAATGGTTGTTGCCGCCATGAAACAGGATTGTTCATTGTTGCATTCTGACCACAGGTACTACTACGACGGAGACATGATCAGCAAGGTGCAGGGGAAGCGCTTCGTCTACAAGTTTGTGTGCGACCTGAGGACTCTGATTGGCTACAGCGCGGCCGAGCTCAACAACCTGGTGACGGAGTGCGAGCAGAAGAAGCTGGCGCGCGTGCAGCTGCACGGGATAGGCCAGCCTGTCAACACGGTCACCCTGGCAACGGCCACCGGCCAGCCCGTCACCACTGTCACCCTGGCAGCCGCCGCATTGGAGAAGGACAGCTGAGTGGGCGGGGCTTGGCTGCCTTAATCCAGGGAGAGATGGGAGAACAGGGGGGGGGGGGGGGGGGGGCGTGGGTAAGAACGGGACTCTGGGCAGGGAATGTGGGCTGTGAGAGAATGAGTGTGTGAGTGTGAGCGAGTGAATGTTGAGGGACAATATAGCAGGTCCTGAGTGTGTGTGCCTATATGCGAGAGACAGAGATAATGAAATTATCAATGACCATGTATGGGCTTTGAGTTTTTGTATGCTTCCTCTCTGACTGCAGGGTAGCATTGGCTGCATTTCCATTGTATATACTCTTATGTTTTTTTGATAGCCACAAGGGCAGTGTATTTTGATATTTGTAAAGGATCTGTTCTTTTTTTTATTTTGAAGTTCTAACTCCCTCAAGGTGAGGTACTTTTAGCTGTCCACCAGGGGGCAATAAAGAGTTAATTTTTGACCTGCTGAATCCAATTCTTGAATTGGGGAAAGCATACACACACACATACACCCTTTCCCCATTCCCACTGAATTTCAGACAAGACAGCAAATCTGTATGTACATTCAAAACTTTATTCATGGGATACAGTGTAGAAAGCTTCTCCTCAGTCTAAGCCAATGGTCTGCATTGATACGAACAGGGAAAGAGACATAAAGGAGAAACCAAGAAAGGTGTCGAGCGTTCTCTTTCTTCACGGCCCCTTACTGGCCACGCACCCTCATCTCTGAGGGTCCCTGCACAAACACACCTGACTGAAGAGCTGTAGCCCAAGAAGGGGACGGGGTTCTACCATTCTGTAATGTTCACACTCCAGTTGGAGGACTCCCTGGTTTTGTCTGCTAGACGTACGCTGTGAAGTTTCATTTTCACTCTGTCCTCTAACATCTGCTTTTCAAGCGAGTTTCCAGGACTGCAAGGACCACCACCCACGTACCGAGCACCGTCAAAGTGAACGAGCTGTGTGTGAGCGCCTTAACGTGACCCTTTCAGAGTGAAGCTGCCCAGCAGACTATCATACGACTTCAGCTAAGAAGCCTTTTCTCTCATTCTCCTTTTGGATCTGACATGCCTACCTGCTGGGCCCCTGTCTGCAGGACCCGTCTGCTGGGCCCGTCTGCTGGGCCCCTGTCTGCTGGGCCCGTCTGCTGGGCCCCTGTCTGCTGGGCCCGTCTGCTGGGTCTGTCTGCTGGGCCCTTTCCTGCGTGTCTCTCGGGGAGGGGGTGCTGAGTGGGGGAGGGATGAGATAAGGTGCTGAGCTGCTGCCCCATTCAGTGTTTGTGAATATCACAGACACAGACCAGCGCAAACGGGAAACTGGGATTATAATCCTCCATCCTAAACGGTGGAATCTGAACATCTGAAGCTCCACTACTTCACACCGGATTAATCTGAGAGAGGAGGTTTGGCCCTTCAAAAAAGACAAACTTCAAAGTGCATAGAATGCCACCAAAACACATGGGCTTATATTACACTTCATTATCAAATTACATACATCTCCAGCCTCATGCAGCTGATGTGTGTGTGTGTGCGCATGTGTGTGTTATGGTGTAGTCTTAAAAAAAAGCACTGACTTCATTTAAAGCATTTCTCTGTGACAACAAATTTCGGAATTCTCTATTCTTTAAAATGACATGATCACGAGGTAACACTAAAATGTACAATCCTGCTAAAATCTCTACAGGAGAGGTGTTTACGTGTGGGAGAATCTGACACCTCTCTGTCGTAATCGCCATGCACTAAATGGTTGCAGCTATTTTCTGCCTTATTTCAATACATTATTACACTCAAAATAAAAAACAAACATTCATTTTCATTATTCATTATCTCTTTAAGTGTTTATATATGTATTTGTTTACTTTAAATCTTTTATTTATTTTTTTATTTTTAAAAATATTTTTCTGGAAAACAGACCTTGGTGGACATACTGGTCCTTACATGGAGAGCTCAGTGAGGAGTGTACGTTAGTCGCGTCTGGCTGCCGTGGCGACGGGAGTCTGGCACAGCTGTCCTTTGGATGCTCTGGGGCAGACGCAGGGCAGCTGGGGTTACGGAGGGCAGATGGGGGAGGAGGGGAGGGTGGGGGGAGCCAGACGCACGGCTGCGAGAGGATCAGACTATGAGACAGGAGCGGTCTGGGGCTGTCCGAGGCACAGACAGCACCTTGGCATGATTGACAGGTGGAGAGTGGGCGGGGCATGGGAGCATCCAGACAGACAGACGGACAGACAAACAAACGGCTGGATGGCAGACGACGACGCGTCTCGAGCGCTCGTCCGTGATTGGGCGAAATGGTCGGGGTGGGTGGGGGTTAGCGGGGGCCACGCTCATCTCCGTGGCAACAGAGTTCACCACTAGCGTGCTGCGTGAAAGGGCTTGTGTTCTCTGTCCTGATGCGGCGCTGGGAGGTGTGTGTGTGTGTATGTGGGGTTGGGACGGGCAGGGTGGAAGTGTAGGTGTAGTCTTTAATTCTGCATCTGCTCAAAGAACTTGTAGGTGGGGTTCTCGTATCCGTTCTGCTGCATCCTGGAGAGGTGACGTTCCTCCGGGGTCACCGCGGCGTCGACCTGCGAGCACGAAAAGCAGCCGGTTAGCCACGCGGACGTGCGGGCGGCATCGTTCGCCACGACAACACGCAAACACAGCGAGAGATCACCTCTATGACTCCATGGTGGATGGAGGTATACTGCTTCTTCCTCAGCATCACCAGGGTGATGACGATGATGGTTGCTATGACGACCCCTCCCACCATCAGGCCGATGATGGCTCCCTTATTGGATCCCACATCCTCGGCGAAGAACACCTACATGAACACGGTACCTGTCCGTCACGCTGTCACTAAACTCACTCCACTGTGGCTGGAGCAACGCCACTGTATCTGAAGGGAGAACCTCTGTAAAGGACGTTCCCATAATGTATATCGCTATTCAGGGCAGGTGTGAGTGCTATGAGTTTGTACCATTGGGAAAGCATTGCGGTGCTGTACCAGTTTCTGGTGTACTTCATATCCCGCACTGTGCCTCTCTTCACTGTCCAATCGCACCTCTGGCATCTCTTCCGGCTTCAGACCCGACACTAAAAACACACACACACATGCACACACACATACAAAGAGAAACAGCAAGATAATGCTCAGTGAATCCTTGACCAAAAAAAAAAAGATTCCTTAAACAGAGTTTTGCTCATAACAATAATAATAAGTGAGTGCTGACCAGCTCTGGTGGGGAGTCCCCTGTCTGGCACTGGGCGAGCGTCCACAGGCTCAACTGGGAAGGGCAAGCAAAACAAACACGTCCATTACCAAACAGGTTCCTGCCCGTGGACTTGGGACCCACTGGGCTGCTGACCTGCTGCTCCGGTGTAATGATTGCCAAGGCGCTAATGATGGAGGTGATGGAGGTGGTGCAGGTGGTGCGGGTGGTTGTTGCTCTGCTTCTCTGTGCGATCGCAGTACAATCTGCTGTAAAACACCCTACTAAAGATGTGCGGCTGCCTCTGTGTGTGTGTGTGTGTGTGTGCGGTGGGTACCGTGGTTGTCGGTGTTGGCCTGATTGAAGCCTTTGGGGTAAGCGAAGTCCAGGCCATCCTGCTCTGGGTGCGGAGCGTCCGGCGGGGTGGTGCTGTCTGGAAGGTCAGGCATCAGGGCGTCGTTCCCATAGCTCACCCTGGATTCCGTCTGGAGGGAGGAGAGTTGCTGGGCCGCCTCAGCCTGCACACGCCGCATCAGCACCACTAGGGGGCGAGAGAGAGAGACAGCGACAGGAGAGAGAAAGAGAAGAGTCACTCTACCATGGGAAGATGCACCATCTGTAAAAGAACAGCCTCGTTGCTGAGGTGCGAGCCGAGCAGAGGACGACGGACACACTGCACCCACCTACTTGGTCCTGGATTTCGGTGGCCACCTGAGGGACTGTGTAGAGACTGGCCAGACTTTCGTTCAGGCGCTCCTCGATCCCTCGCAAGTGCGCCAGCATCTGCGGGTCCACGGGTTCAGAGGTCACATAAACCCGCCCCCGCGCGTTCAGCGAGACTATGAAGGCCTCGGTCGAGACAGACGTACCTGGGGCCGGATCTGGGCGGCTTTCTTGGGATCCACCATGCGCACGTGCTCGAAGTGTTTGAGGGTGTGCTGCCTGTCCTTCTGCTCCGCACGCACGTACTTCTTGAACAAGCCGAACACCTGGCGAGGCTGCGTGGAGAGGAGGGGACGTTGCTGCTGTTAGCCAACCAGGTGGGGGCGCTGGTCAGCATGGACATCCATACGACGGTACGGTGTTTTCATTCATCCTTTGTGTGTGTGTGTGTGTGTGTGTGTGTGTGTGTGCGAACCCGGGGTTGGTCGGCTTGCACGGCAGTTAGGAAGCTGTCTAGCGCCAGGCGGCAGCGTTCGTTGAGCAGACCCTCCACCCGAGCGAGGTGAGTCTCCACTAACTGCTGCCTCTCATTAGCGGCCTCCAACTCCAGCGCCTCCACCTTCTCCTGGAAATGCTGCACACACACACACACAGGCCTCACATTTAAACCCAACGCCTGTATATTGATCTCAGCACTGTTGTACAGCTGTGCCGCTATCAGAAGGAAGCCTGAAACCATAATACACCTGTTCCATCCAATCCCGTGCATTAGCATTAGCTGCTAACCAGAAACGGCATGAAAGGTATGGGCATTTGTTAATCAATACATCGCTAAGCAGTCACGCTGATGTCAGTGGCGCGATGGTGACCTGGATGACGGCCTTCTTATCCGCGCGGGGAAGGTTCTTCACCTGCCTCTCAGCCTCATCCCACTCCTTCATCACCTAGATGACACAGAGGAAGATGACCTCCTGACCTTAGTAACCGACTGTAATGGTAGTGTCACGCCTCTTCTTCGGTGGTGCTCACCTGAGACATCCTCTCCCTGTGTTTGGCCTCCAGCTGCTCCTTGGCTCTCTGGAAGTGAGTGTGCTCGTTCACCACCCCCGGGGCCTCCAGGTAGTGGCTCACGGAGTCCGGAGGGCTGGGAGCCATTGTGGGCACTGGAGAGGGAAAGGCCCCAGCATGAGGTCACGCTCGTCATAACCCCAATCCTGACCCTAACCCTAGCCTTAACTAACCCTAACTAACCCTAGCCTTAACTAACCCTAACTAACCTTGACCTTCATCATAACCCCAACCCTAACCCCTAACCCTAACCCTAAACTCTAACCCTAACTATTCAATAAGCTAACTAACCCCAACCCTAAACCCTAACCCTAACTAACCCTAACCTTCATCATAACCCCTAACCCTAACTAACCCTAAACCTAAAGCCTAACCCTAACCCACATTAGGGGACGCGCTGAGAACATTCTTTATACAAACAGGAACATTTGGAAGCCAAATCGTTAGTAATTCACAAATAAGGTGGCAATCCACGGAAAAAGTGCTTTCTGAAGACTAGATAGAGCAGCGATCTTCATGCCTGTTAGTGGAAGAGAACAGGAAGGTGAGAACTCTGTGTTCTCAAGCTGCTCCTAGTGGACATGCAGACGAACCAGACAGGAGGAACGGATACACCACTAGGCCTCGCGTAACCTCCACCTGTCTAAGAGCTGGAGGGGAGGAGTGTGTGTGACAGTGGACTATAACCTCCAAACTCCGTCCGTCCTTTCTGAGGAAGTGTGAGTGTGTAGAGGGCCGTGCGATTTGACAGCTCACGGTGGATTTTGGAAGCAGTGCAGTGCTGAGTGGGGGAGAAACTGCCAGTCTCTCACAGCGGCCAGCGTTGTGCTTAACTGTGCAGAAACCTCGGACCTGCGGGCAGCTGCCGCGGACTGGTTGGACCAGCCCTGGAAGCCCCGCCCCCCATCCCCGCAGCGGCCAATCGTGCGTGACAAACATAGGGGTCACTGCACAGACACGCTGCAGAGCTCAGCAGGTTAGCGCGTGAACTCCGTCACCCGGCGGCGCAAGGACGCGGCGGACGGCAAGGGCAACATGCGAAGGCCGAATGGCAAACGTGCACACAGCCACGACAGGGTGTGTGTGGACCCAAGGCCACACGTGGGCGAGAAAGGGTCACATTCTTTGATCCACGGAGAAACATTCCAGAGCAAGTGTGTGTTAAGGCGCAGATCCCCGGGGGCGGAGCCCCCAGCGGGCACGGCACAGCAGACAGAGGCGGCGGGGGGGGCGTGTCCTCTCCGGGTGGGTGGGGCCAGACGACCACTTACGCACGCTGCTGCCGCACACCGCCATGCAGTACTCCTCCGACTCAAAGTTATTGCGGTTCCCTCCGCAGCCGCCGAAGGTGAACGGGGAGCACCGGCCCCTCTCCGCCACGAAGCACCAGCGGGCCAGCGAGGCGCCACACGGGCCTCTACGCGCCGGGGCCCAGCACGCCGCTGCCCGGGGGGGCGACAGACACGCGGCGTGACACACGCATACACACACGTCTCCCCGCATACACTAGTGCCAAAGCTGCAGTCCAGGTTCCAAAGACCCGATCCAGGGACGACAGTAAGACCAGGACAGCTGCTAATTAAACAAGGTTTTAAATAAATCATGGGGAAAAGATAAACGTGTTGCTCGTGATCTTATCCATGGGATTTGCTCCGTGTACAGTCGTTTTCATTATTCACAAGTTTCCCCGTGGACTGACTATGGTCTACGTTTTATCTGTTAGGCTGAAGATTTAGGTTAGCACCAAAGATTTTAGCACTGGTTTGTGTAGACATATTTATCAGTGTATAAGAGGTAAACAAAAGTGATGGTGCGTGGTTATGTTCTGATAAGGCTGATCCTCATAAGCTTTTATGATGTTGGTTTTATGCTAATAAAATCCCTAATGCAGTGAAAGTGTCCTCATCCGCCGAGACTACGGACCAGCGCTCTTTAATCTCATTTTAACACCTTCTTATCACTTTCACTCTTCTTTCTTCAGTTTTAATCCAGCATTTTTGTATGTGCTCCGGGTGTCCACAGACCTCCAGTACTACAGTGCTACAGAAATGAAACGCTTTGATATGAAGTGGTGGCACACTGTTCTGGGATCAGAGAGTAAAGTCCTAGAAGTCCAGAACCATGAGACCAGGACTCCAGCTTTGGTTTGATTAAACACTCTCACGTTCTACCCACAGACACACACACACACCAGCGGCTCACACTCACATTCACATGCTAAAGCACACACGCACACACTCTTGATGATCTCACAGTCATGCTCAGATGTTGTAAAACACAAGGATCCCCTGTTAGGTAATTAGGTCATTTGTATCGCAGGTTGTCATTGTCTCTTGGATAAATACAAGAGAGAGAACAATAAAGGCAATACAATACATTACAATAGGTGATATATCAATCACAACTCAGACACGCCCTTAAACGGGGCTGCCCAACCGGTTCTGTGCGTGTTTGCATAATCAGCTGGCATGTGTGAATCTTACCTCGCACCACCTCTTCTATAGACTCAGTAGTTGTGGTTGTGGTAGTCGTCATAGCAACGTTTGAGGCTCGCTCGTTGGCGTCTCGCTCGCCAGCAGCTTCGTCGATATCGTCGTCTTCCTCGTCGGCGTCCTCCGCGCCGTCGCCGTCCTCGTCGTTGTCCCAGGCCTCGTCTTCGTCGTCTGCCGTGTTCTCCTCATCCTCCGTGGTGTCTGCCAGAGGCTCCTGTGCTTCTGTAGGGGCTTGTCCGGGTGGGCTGTGATGGAAGAAGCGGAAGTGAAGCACGTTCCCACCGCGGGGAGAACGTTCCGGTCCGTCGTTACGCCAGGGACCAGCTCCTACAGAGCACCGTGTGCCTCTCTTAACGTGGACGGGCAATGTAGTTACATTTACATTCTGTTTTTTTTTATGTTTTGAGGTCAATGTGTCCTTATGTGTGTGTGTGTGTGTGTGTGTGTGGGTGAGAATATGCAGGTGCGTGTATGTTTTTGCGTACGGTGAGGGTGCGTGTGTAAGTGCGCACCCGTGTGCATCCTTGCTCATGCATGTGCAGTGGTGCGTCGGCGTGAACACCTGTCAGCGTACTCCGCCTCTGCGCCTCCCCACCACACGTCCGAGTTGGCCTCCTCACGCTCCTCGCCGTCAGACACCCTCTGCTCCTCCACGGGGCAGCACACAAACTCCACGCCTCGGAAACGGTCGATGCCACACGGCAACAGCATCCCGAAGTCGTGGAGGTTCATGGAGCGATCACCGCAGGACTGGGGGGGGGGGGAGAGGCAGCGGGTTCAGGGGGAGGAGGAGGTGCTGAGTCATCACTGTATACGAGCTATAAGTAGAAAGACCTCGTGGGCTAGAATGGCTGCATAGGGGTGACTTACGCAAGATGCAGACTACAATTTTACTAAACACATGTGCGTTTGAGAAAGGCCTGTGGTGGGCTCAGTGTGTATGTGTGTGTGTGTGTCCTCACCTCTTTGGCCACAGTGTGTGTGTGTGTGTGTGTCCTCACCTCTTTGGCTTGTGTGTGTGTGTGTCCTCACCTCTTTGGCCACAGTGTGTATGTGTGTGTGTATCCTCACCTCTTTGGCCACAGTGTGTGTGTGTGTGTGTGTCCTCACCTCTTTGGCCACGGTGTGTGTGTGTATCCTCACCTCTTTGGCCACAGTGTGTGTGTGTGTGTGTGTGTGTCCTCACCTCTTTGGCCACGGTGTGTGTGTGTGTCCTCACCTCTTTGGCCACGGTGTGTGTGTGTGTGTATCCTCACCTCTTTGGCCACAGTGTGTGTGTGTGTGTGTGTGTCCTCACCTCCTTGGCCACGGTGTGCCAGTGCAGGTGGCCCTCACACATGTCCATCCTCTCCTGGTGCAGGAACTTGCACTTATCAGGCACCAGAAGGGCGTCACTCACAAACTCCCCATCTAGTGCACACAAACAGAACTGGGACTCAGCCCTGCCGGCGCCTTCAGCGCTGCAGGCTCACAGACACTCACACGCGCAGCTGAGAAATGCGCAGGACGGTAAAGAACTGGCGGCGTGACAAATCAGAGCCCATCAGCATGTGAGGAAAGAAGCATGTCATCCCAGGAACACTGTGTTACAGATGGCTGCATTTCACAGGCGGACAGATGGTGCGGCCTGACACAAGCAGCACATACATCCACCCTAAAGGCAGCACTTTAATGTCCCTGATATCCAGGTTAATACCCAAAGAATGACAACGTGTTGTGACAGGATTGTGCTGATGGACAATCCTGCTGTAAACACACACACACACACACACTCACCCAGGCAGCGGTAGGGCACTACGATGTGTGTGTGACTGCGGCACTGGCGACGGCCCTTCCTGCACCAGTTCTGGATGCTCACTGGCTGGTTGGCTTCCACTACATTAGTGATCTGCAGGTCAGGATACACCTGCACCAGCAACAACAAGCAGGTCAAAAACATGTGCATCTGTTATGACCCTGCCACTCCGACACTACAATGTTACAGTAATGACCCTGCTGCTACAGTGTTACAGTTATGACCCTGACACTACAATGTTACAATAATGACCCTGCCGCTCCACTGTTACAGGGTTATAGTGATGACTCCGCTCTATTACAGTGTTACAATAATGGCCCTAGTACAGCGCTCGGTTACAGCGCCAGTCATAGGCTGGAGGGCAGCGTTTAACATTATGAAGCTGAATGCAATTCCCTTATGATTATCTTCTTATAGAAAAATGGAAATATTACGACCTCGTAATATCGCGAAGCAAAGTTAATCTGGGATGGTAATGGGACGCTAATCCCATTCTGCTTCATCCATGATGAGCACTCTGGTGCCGTCGCAACCCCACACACTCCCCCACTTCTTTCCCGCAGACCCCTTCAGGTCTCCCTCTCCCAGGTCCCGGTCCCGCTGTACCTCCTGGCAGTACTGCAGGATGCCCTCCTTGGTGCCCAAGCAACTCTTCGTGCCGGTCGGGTCGGGTTCCCACTTGCCGCTCTGGACGTTGATGTGCATGTTGAGTTTCCCGCAGAACATGGCCACCTGAGGCTCGGACAGCAGCCCCACCGAGTCGTCAGACGGCACCTGCCACCGGCACAGATTCCCAAACATCCGTTCAACGAAACGCCGTAGAAGTAAAAAAAAAAAAAAAAAAAAGACTTTCCCAAGCGCAGTCGGCTTTTTATGAGAAGTCAGTTTCTGTCGCCTTTGTGGCCTCATAACGTCAACATCGTCACATATCAGTTTATCAGGAGAAACTGATTTGTTGTTTATACCTACCCAGAGGAGTGTCATATCAGGTTTCTCAGCATGATACCCCAGATGTGTGCAGAACGGTAAATCAGTAATACAAGAATCACTTTCATCATTGCTCCCAAAAGCTCAGATGATCTTTTGACTATACCAGGGTTTGTAAAGTAAACTTCTCTGTTACATTTTTCCCCTCAGTGTAGACTCTGAAATTCATGTCATCGCCGATTTCATTTCGACATTCTGTCCAGATTCTGGATTCATTAACCAGCAGACACTAACCAACTAACCATATGGTGTTTTCTTAACAGATGTGCTTTTAGGGTAGGAGAGAACACTGGATTGAGTCACATCAGGGAAGATATTTCCTCAAGTCAAGCACTTCTGATATTTTATGAGAATATCCATCATTTGTTTTGCTTTATATTCATTATTGCAGACTATATAACTAATGTGAACCGCCATGCACTCTTGTCGTTCAAAAGATGTCAAAACAAATGTTAAATGATTACTTACTCATACTTGCCAAATGTTACCTTTTGACAAATGCATGAGTGTCAGTATTAAATGAATGGGTGTCAGCGTTTAACTGAACCTAAGTGAATCTGAGCAGAATGAGAGTCAGAGCCACTAAAGCCTGCTGATCCTCTACACCACGACTCAGCTGTATGTCACACAAAGCTGCAGCATTGCATTGTGGTCCTTGCCTGGAGTTTTGTGTTTGGATTATTTGCTCGGTCGATTAAATAACAGTGTTTGCATGTCTTTTTTGGTCTGTCCACACATGGGAAGGGGTCGTTTCAAGAAAGGATTTAATGCTGTCCTTTTGACTCCAGTTTGGGTGAGCAGATGACAAAATAAGAGTCATGGGAACATCTTGATCATACAGTGCATTCCGCAACTATAAAAACATACCACCACTGCCACTTAATACCTGCAATCAATTTCACAGTATGTTTAAGCTAAACTGTACAGCTACAAAGAGTTACAGCTGCAAACACAGTGGAAAAAGTACAGTGGAATAGTAATAGACAGGCTTCCTCTCTGAGTGATCCTTTCTCATAAAGTGTAACCTGATTGTTGGGTCAGACCTCCACTTACACAATTTGTACTGTAAAACACCACCAGCCTTTTTAGCTCTAATTGAAAAGCTTTGAATTCAGCTCTAATCCTGGAAAAGTGAGGTGGAAATATGAAAACGGATATTAAAAAGATAAGGGTGACACTGTATAGACACGGGGCGGCAGCTGGAGATATACAAGCGTGTTTGTGATTATTAAAAAGCAAAGGTTATAGGAACAAACTAATGTTCTGAATCTACGTCTGAACGGCTGAAACCAAATTTCATGAATTATGACAAGCTTGACTATTAAAGCTTTAGTAGAAAAAGGGGAATGTTTGTCTGTGAGCTCAAAGAACTGCAGTGTCAGACAGAAAGGATGTATCAGCAAAAATGAGCACACCTGCAGGCAACAGCATGAAATATTATGCCACTCCTGGAGTTTTAAATGTCTGTGCCTTGGAGTGTTATGAACCCAAAAAAAATGTCCACAATAAGTCAAAAAGAGAGATGAGGCAGAGTGCTTTGTAGGAACATAAAAGTAAACATTAAGCTAGTATAATAGTGCCGCTGGCCTGGAATGAGAAGAAACAGAAGGGCTTTGAAAACTTAATGGAAGTCTAGATCAAGAGTTAAAGAGTGTACATTGGTTTTTAAGTACTGTATTAAATTATGCCACCCTAAACTGTGAGCTTTTAAATTATGATTATAGTGCAGCAAAAATAAATGTATGGAAAAGTCTATCAAAGTCTGTCATAGATGACCAGCGAGGAGTAGTTGATAATTAGAAAAAGCAAAAACACTGCATGGGCCCACAGCGCGGAGCGCCCTGCTGAACCGGACTATTCCAGAATGTTCTAAAAGGGGTACGTGAACTATGGTGAGCTGAGAAGCAGCTCGAGTCTGTTGACTTTATCACACCTTTTTAATTACGTGGAAGCTTATAGAGGAACAGGAAAAAGAGGCGGTGAGAGAGAGAGAGAGAGGGAGGGAGAGAGAGAGAGAGAGGGATTATGATGATTTTACTCTTGTGTATCTGTGGCCTGGCTTTGACCTTAGCTGTCACAATAGATCCCCCGATAGCCACAGCAACCCCCCCCCTCCAACCCCACTGTTCACTCGTTTAGAGAACACATGAGATTATGGCAGGAAGTGCAGCACTTGCATGTCTGTGATATGCCTCTGGTCCATAAAGACACACAAAAGGTATGATGAAGGAAATTACAGAGATACCCCAGACACTGTAAGCCCCCTCCCTCTGGAGTCCTGCTCATATATCATAGAGCTTTCTACAAGTAACAAATAGCCTGGTGGCAGGTGTAGTCCCACATTACATGGCTGACTAAAAAAATACTGTTATCATGCAAGCCACAAGTCCATGATGGCGTTCAGTTAACTAGGAGTCGCACACGTTAAACAAAACATGCAGGATGCTTTCAGTTAAGAGAGCTTTAAGATCAATGTATGGTTTACTTATTAATTAGAGAAATGAGACAGCGGTAGTTGCTTAGGTATTATTTGTACCATGAACTCATGAATATGCTATAAATAACTGCTGTAAATATGTTCTGTATGCTGTAACGTTTTCTTAGCAGTAATATCTATAGAACATCCTGATACCAGAAAATTCAAGACAATCCAAGATCATTTACAGTAAGGATGTTGTAAACTTATTCCCCAAGACTGAATTTACTTCCATCGTTTACAGTAAGGATGTTGTAAACGTATCCACCAAGAATCAACCAACCAAACAAAGGTCAAATCCCCTTAGCTGTTGTGTTTCTCTTAAAGTTGTTTCTTTAAACTGAGTGCTACATTGATAAAGCAGACAATTTCCAATTCAGTTTACCATTATTTAAATAATAATAAAAAATACAGAGGGTTCTTTAGCAGAATAAAGGTGATACTGAACAGGTCGTACAGGAAGCTGAACGGCAGTTTGCTGCCTAAAGTCATCAAAGTGTCACATTATTGTTTTGCACATATGAACCAAGATGATTCCAACACCTCAGTACTGCAGACAGTCTATAAATAGAACATTTATAGAGACCTCAATGTAGAGCCATTCGATGCATTTTCTTTTTTTGGCTTGTTCCTTTTACGGGTAGAGGCCTTTCCCAATGGTGCAGCAAGACACACCGAGAGACTTTATCCTAACCCAGGAGTCTCAATGTGTCCTAGGAGGAGCAAGAATGGTTCCGGTTTTCCCCAGCAGATGCAGTTTTTTAGTGGTCTGTTGCGTTCAGATCATCAGGCCTGTGGCAGCATCACTGAAGCTCACCAGCATCCCACACACAAACAGTACAAGTCATCACCACTGCTGTTTGATTTGGACTTCACATCATGTGTAGCGCCCGTGCAAGTGGATGGATTTTACTTTGCCATTTAAACGCTTTCACACACACAGCTTTAATCCTAACGATTCCTTATAATCCACGCAAGTGTGGTCTTCATACAAAAGCATAATTGATTTCATTAATTATAGTGCGGTTGAGTTATAGCGCAACTGAGGGGGTTTTTCACATACACAATGCACAAGCCTTGCAACACCTCTAAAGAGCCAGGCTGGTAGATGGCCTTGGCTGGTGTACCTTACACCTTCAGTGACGACTTCCAAATCTGAAGATCTATTCACACTTAAACAGAGAAGGCCTGTTTCTGGTCGCAGCTGCCTCTGGAGTTGCACTGCAAAAGGCCTTTTGCTTTAGGTGAAGGTAAGAACCAGTAAAAAAGGTGAAAGAACAAACTAAAGTTTCTCAAGCACTCCGACATAATTTGCAGATGTACCCTAGCCACCTTAAATGTGAACATATACCAATGTCATTTCCATCTCTTTCTCAGACATCTATTTTTATAACAATGAGTTCTAACATTTTTTTAGAACTGCAAATGTACAGTACACTTTATTATCATAACTGAATGCCCATTACACGGAATAAACAAACAAGATTCTGCTAAAAAGCCGTGCCAACTGTTTCGACGCACGGAGTATCACGGAGGTCATAGATGGGCGTAGCATCACTTGAAATCAATAAATAACTGCGTAATAAATGCCAGGCTTCGTTTCATAAGTCGTATTTCAGCCAAAGGCGCTGCAAACCAGATGCGTGTGCCTATTGCCCCTTATGCTGCTGTCGTTAATAAAACGCCGCAGTTCGCCGACGCCATCTTACTTCTGTCAAGCTGCATCTTTCCCACTTCCACACAGAACCAGAAGCACGAGCACAGCACGCGCGTCTACATAAATATTCGAACCGCAACAAAATTGCGCGTTTACACTACAGTCAAAAACGCACGCAAACTGTGTCCGGAATATTCCGCTGGTGTAAACAAACCAACAGAATTAGGAAGGCCGAATTATTGATCTGCTCATTTATTCACAAAATGATGTTTATGGAGTATCTAGATCCCAATCGTTCTACTCGTTTTGAAGCTGTCATATTTACATGACCTTTACATTGGTTTGTCAATCGTTGCCTCCCTCCAAATTATCTACCCACCTCTCAACAGCGAACAATGAAAAACGGTACATCAGCATTTTGACCATTCCTCTATGAAATTTACATATGATACGGTGTTTAGGAAAAAATGGGGTCATGGTATATAAAGCTCTTAGTGACCATCAATAATCGTGAAACAGATTTCACGTTTTTGAAGTCAAATAAATTCGTTGAGTCACGATTAGGTGTTTCTTACGCTAGAGAAACACCGATACAACGTGCCAACCCCTAAATCACGTCTATCAGTCCCATTATTTCTGTACACGATCAAGACATGCTAACATCTAAGTTCCCACCCATCCTTCCGAATGTTCTGTTCCGTAGATTAAAACATTTGAAACCCGCGGGGCACGAACATTACATAACAAAAGAGACCAGCTGGACATGCTGCGAACCCAAATAATGACACGTAAACTGGGGTGGAAAACATCTGATGTCCGCATGTCTGCATGATGCGTGCAGGCCTTGCGGTTTTCCACACTCCTACTTCGCCTTTACAGAAACAGGAGGGAGAAGGGCTCTCTCGCAATGTTAATCCGTGTCTTCTTACCTCGACTGCAAGCGACGAAGTCGCGACAATGAACAGCAAAAACGCCGTGCGTTCGCCCATGCTGTTTGCCCTACGGCAGCACGTCCAATGCGGAGTGTGTCAGGGTTTCGCAGACAGACTCACTGATCCGATTTCCGTTCCCCTGTGGCTATTACTGCTTTATGAGAATGTGCGAGATGCAAAGCTGTAGAGTTGCCCAGGCACCAGTCACCTGACCAGACGTCGATAGAATGGAATGAGGGAGCGAGGGATGGAGGGTGGGGCCAGGGAACAGAGGGAGGGGATGTTTGGAAAAATGGGATGCGTTTCTCAGGTATCTGTGGTCATTACAATAGATCCAGTTTGAACAACTTTATAAAAAGTCAGCACGAACAGAACACATACATGTTTAGCATACGTGTTTTAAACATTGAGGGTGTTGAGGCTATTACTAGGGTTGTGGACTTCTGGATTCAGACTGATGTCATTCCTGGAACCTCGTGGAGATCACTCCTCTATCTTAGGGGTAGTAAACATTTCTGAAGAGACGTTCATCAGCTGTGTCAGCAAAGTGCTTCTCTGGGCATTTTTCTATGATGTAGTAATAATGCAAATCTCCATAATAGCAGAAAACAAGAACACACCCACTTTTCACTGACCTGGAAAGTCTATTAAATCTAAGCCTAATATGATTACTGAAGTATATTCATACCAGGTACATCAGTCTAACAAAAATATCTGAGACCATTAGTGTTTTCTGTGATCTAGAAACCGACCACTCACGCCAGAAGATGGGCAGGCAAATCTTTTGTGGCAAACAAATATAGTGGAGTCTTGAACTGCACACCTGCAGTGTTAATATAACCAACAACTGCTTCCTCTTTAAAGAATGGTTCCAAAACGCTTCCTGTGGTTGTTACAGAATGTTTTGGGTGTGAGTGTCAGGTGAGATTCATTATAAACCCAAAAACTATACCACAGTTTAGCTATATTATTGAAATGTACATCTGTGAAGATTGTACTCCTCTGGACTGACATCAATGGTTTAATCCCTGGGATCTGTTGGAACTACTCCTCCACTCATGTGGGATTAAAGAGCCTGGTTTACCATCGCCCAGACTCATCAAACCGTGTCTTTATGAACCTCACTGTCTCGTCTGCGGAAGGGTACAGTCATTCTGCAACTCAAAAGGCCCCGCCCCAAACAGCTGTGCCAGACCGTTCATCCTCTACACCATTTATTCATTTATTTTTTTTGAACCGTGCATTCCGGTAGATTTATATTCTTCTGGCATCCGCCAAGCCCAGATTCGTCCATCAGATTGTCAGTGAAGGGTGATTCATCACACCAGAGAAAATGTTTCCACTGCTGAGGAGTCCAGTGTCAGCATGCTTTTCCCCCCACTCCAGTTGACGCTTGGCACCGAGCATGGTGACCTTAGACTTGTGTGCAGCTCCTGATGCCAGGGTCTTGCACCGATGTTGGTTCCAGAGCCAGTCTGGACCTCTGTAGTGAGTAATGCAATAGAGGACAGGTGTTCTGCCCAAAATGTTCTGGTTTGCACAGTTTGCATTTTGTGGATGCTTTGTTGTTGCTTCTAAATGCTTTACGTAATAGCACTTAAAGTTAACTGGGACAAATCTAGCAGGTCAGAAATCTTGTAGGAAAAGTGCATCATATGGTAATTTAGTGAGTAAGTATGAGCATTCTACTGTCTGTGTTGCTCTCTGGAGCGTCGATGGCGGTTTTATATACCTGTTAGAAGTGGGTGTGGCTGAAACACCTGAACTCAGTAATTAGGAGGTGTGTCCACATTGTAAATAGGAGGGTGTGTCCACATTGTAATTAGAAGGGGTGTCCACATTGTAATTAGGAGGGGTGTCCACATTGTAATTAGGAGGTGTGTCCACATTGTAATTAGGAGGGGTGTCCACATTGTAAATAGGAGGGGTGTCCACATTGTAATTAGGAGGCATGTCTACATTGCAATTAGGAGGTGTGTCCACATTGTAAATAGGAGGTGTGTCCACATTGTAATTAGAAGGGGTGTCCACATTGTTTTGGCAATATAATGTATTAACAGTGTTTAACAGTTGGCATGCGTTGTTGTTGTGTTTTAAATACATGGATGCAGGCACAATGCCAAAAGCCAATTCTGTTTTCAACAGCTCAATGTCCAGGTTTTGTGTACCAAGGTTTGTGTAATCCTGAAGGTTACGCATGACTAAACTCATCCAAACTCATATAATATACAAAGGTATATTGTATTTGGGTGTTGAAGGAATAGATCAGCAACACATACTATTATTCAAACATTAAGACACAGGCCACATGCTCTTTCAGGCCTTTTTATGTTAGAAGGCATGTACTGATGTACTGTGATGTACTGTGCAGGATATTGTAGCATATGTCACATCATGTGTGCAAAACAGAACTGAGGTGGAGTTTATTTGGTTTTCTGTCTTACATGAGAAAGGCAATAATGAAACATTAATAACATTAATTAAACAGTAACTGTAAACACGACCAGAAGTCAATAACCATACAATACTGGTAACACCAAGACAAACATCAAATAGCAGAAATACTAAGGGATAATATTGGCACATTGAATATTCAATATTAAAAAGATCATGTTATTAAACTTTAATGACCAGTAGATTGGTCAATTAAATCCAAGATGATTAAATTAGAATGGCTCAAATTGTCTTTAGAAAGTCTTGGTGTAGGGGCCATAGATAGTTACATATGAGCTTAGGAAGATGGCTGATGGCTTGGGGACAATATCTGCTCACGATGTGTCTGCTGTTGAACTAGATGTTTGGGTACTGTTCCAAGATGGTTCAAGGAGACTGTGGTGCTCCAAGGTGTTAACACCAAATTAGATTTCTCACATAATATGTAGACTATATAGGGCTATATGATATGGACAAAAGCATCCTACTGTGATAATACCGATGTATATTAGTGGCTATGATATGCCTCGCAATATGTGAATGTGATGAACATCTTATGACAACGTGTGATCTGCATTCATTTGACCTACGTTAATTATGTCTGTGCATCACACCAATACTTTATATTATATAAGGATATATTGATGTATTAAAATATCTATGGTACACCTGCCTGCATCAATCAGGATGTTTATAACTCAAAAACGTGCGATTTGTCTGAAGGCTTATTTGCATATTTCAACCTTTTAACAATATCTGTTTCACAGGGTAAATAACGAGTAACAAACAGTATATTGTGCAGCCCCGTGAGAGCGTAAAGCTGTAGAACGAACTGTCCGTAATTTCAGATTAAAACACAAGGTGCATGACTACGACACTGGGGAATTAATAAATAAACCCAAGATAAATGGGCTAGACCTCTAGCGCCATCTTTTGGGAAAAAGATGCAAGACGTCTTTTTTGCCTCCCAGCACGGCGCAAGACACACGCTGTGGAGAAACATTTATGGCAGCGAGCCACTGGGTGACTAACAAACGGATGGGGAGCGTATCCAATAGACAGCTAATGGTACAGTGCCCGAGTAGGCGTAAGAGAATGGGCGAACGCGTGAAAAGGCGAAACTCACCCAGACCATATTCATATTCATGATAAACTGGCTATCGACAGCGTCTCCATTCTTCTGGGTTCTCACGCGAAAAGAACATGTCAAGGTACAGTCCAACGTAGTTTTATACGACTCGTACTCTTTATTAGACCCTACGACGAACAGTAGTGCATTCTTGTTGCGAATGCCATCGTGTCTGAACTTTCATAAGTGAAAGTTTTGTAACAGTGAATGAAACCGGCAGAGACAGAGACTTAGACATCCGACATGGATGTTTTTTTATTCCCGATGAAATCATATTCACACATTTACGCAGCTAAGAAGGTCCATGCAATTTTTTTTCTTAGAATTTCGGCTCGCGATTCATGAAACCAGGTCACTGGACATGAACAGGGAAGTGATTATGTGCAAAATTCTTAATGGCGACTTTCAGTGAAACCTACATGTTTAGGACTAAAGACTTCTGTTACATCGGATTATCACCCAGATGATACATAGAAGACTTAATAAATTTGCATCTTGCTTTTGTGGTGGTTATTCACCAGTGGTCAGTGGCGTTGACTAAAACGTACGGCATTTAAAATATTATTGAATGAACGTGGAGGATTGCCACAGATGGGCTACAGTGGGTAATTGTGTATTTATAAAATGGTAACTATATGGTAACTCTGATCAGTTCAGAAGACCTGTGGTTTATTTACAGTTTACGGAAATACCCTTGGATATGTTTAGCAGTGTTTGTTTGACAGTGTTAATGTTGCTGTATGAACAAGTCGCGTCTGTTAGAAGTAGGTCAGGTAGGTTAACAACAAAGACCACCTTGAAGCAATGTCCGGTCCAGAATAGTGACCTCAGTGCTTTCACTATCTTCACCTAGAGCGGCGTTTTTAGCTTTAATAGAGCGGGATTACCATCTGCATGCTGTGGTTCACGTTTAACCCTAAGGGATTGGGCTTGGAGACTCAGTGATGTGGCTGTTATGTTCTAACACACACACATGAAAAGCATGTCAAGAATTTCAAGCAGGCACGTGGCTGTACGATGATGACATGTGAAATTGTTCGTAAAGTATCTCCTTGGTAGCAGTTGCAGCCATATGTATAGCCTGTGGCCAGATCTGCATACATGCTGACTGCCCGGTTGTCTTTCCTTTCAGGACTGCTGTCAGTGTGTGCTTCCTAGCGCTGATACTCAGAGGTAAGTCAGACTATGTGCAGACAATTAGATACCTGGTTTTGAATAGTTTAATTGAAGTCCAGTCCTGCAGAGTCATGTGAATTCCGATCTAGATTTATGCACGTGTCCTATTATAAAAGGTTTACAGGAGACAAACACAGCTGCATTTCTTCTGACCCAGTGACCCAGTGTTTTTCTTCTGCACATGTTACAGTTAATCTCACACAAGTCGCAACCTCTTCACTGTGACTAAGAGCATTTTTACAATGCATAGTTGTACTAGGTGGATCTCCATACACCCGAGTCTGATAACGTTAGGGTTGTTTGTGTCTAAAGCAAATTAATGACTCAGACTTTCTGCTTATAATTTTCAAATCTCAGAAGCACTTTATTGACCTGTTAATGATTACTGTAGATGTTTCCTCAAACTTAAGATTGTAGAAGGTTACACAGTATGTGTAATGATTGTGTGTGTGTGTGTGAGAGAGAGACCAAGTTAGTACACAACAGACATTTAAGGTAGTCCTTGTGGTAAGGGAAGTGCTTGAAAACCTGTTGATTCTGTTTATGAACTGAGGAACTGAAGCGTGAAGCCAAGGTGACGATATAAAGAAGCTGATGACAGTGTCCTGGTTTCAGTTCTTCTTCATGTCATTAGCATTATATTCAAAATATTTAGTTTGCCACTTTCACAGTCATCAATGGCTATCGCTGATATTAATGTATAATAAACACTGCCATAAAACCATGCTCTAATATGCTCTGGTTATCATGTAATATCTGTTATATACTACAGCACTATAAAGAGGCAATATGATCATTTAAACCAAAGAAACCAGTGAAAATGTAGAATCAGCTTTCTTTACCACAACCTGACGTCGGCTGGTTAATGAGCAGTTACATTTGCGTCATCTCTCTGTATCTGTAATGCAAAGGTAATGTAATGTGATGGCTCAATTCAAAGTGGAGTCTCATGGTCATATTCTTGAATTATCTCGTTGGACAGCCTTGCAAGTTCATCCAAATCTTTCTAATATTTATATTTTGAGATGTATTCTGAAATGTGTGTGTAATGTGTTGCTTTTTCAACTTTGCAGACAGCACTGTAATGGGGATAAGCCAGGTGCTTGTCTCTGCTGGAGAAGATGTCCTCCTGCAATGCCAATGCTCTGAGAAGTTCACAAGCTTAGTCTGGCAGATTGAGGAACATACGCTTGTGAACTACTACAATACTACAGGTTCACTGAGCAGCATGTACAAAGACAGAACACAGCTCTTTGTGCCCAATAATGAAAAAAACTGCTCTCTCCTTCTCAAAAGTGTGTCTTTGTCCGACAACAAGACCTTCACATGTTATGTTATAGGCCCAGGTGATAAAATGGAGAGACAGTATATTAGTCTCAATGTGCAAGGTAACTAGTTCAAATTGTTGCTTAGCAGATATGGATGTCTAGAAGTGATAATTGGTTACAGCAGCATGTTTATGAAATGTCTAAACCATCTGCTCTTAATCATCCATGTAGCTGCAGCACAAACCACTCCTGGCCACTTGAGTAATCCAATTACTTCAGGTGAGTACCATAACAACAGTCAAGCTAATGTCATATAGTATCGTTCTTTATATCTCTTTGTTAGTGACCTTTTAAATATTACATACATGTGTGGACTACAACATGCTTATTTGTAGCACATCACATTTGTACATGGTTTGAATGTTCTTTTTTGTCTTTCTTTCTCGCCTGTGTTGCTTTTGCAGTGGATTCCAGTCCTCTAGTTGATCCAGGCATTTCCTTTGGAGTTCCCTTCTCTCTTGTAGCCCTGTTACTACTGGCTGGAGTTATTATGGTCCTTCTGATAAGATGTTATCGGCAGAGACCAAAGACAATGGTACAAGCAATCTTGCAGTGTATTAAAAACTGTTCTGAAGGTTTTGATTCCTGTTGTGTTATTACCCCAGGCCAATATTGTGACTGCTAGACTTGGTATAAATTTTAAATCGGACTCTTGATCAAGAAGGTTACTTCAGTTTTTACAATGTTAATTTTTCATGATTTTTGTGAGAATTCAAGTCAACCTAGAAAATGTAAGCCAGCCTGAATCATTACTTAAGCCCTAATGGTCTGTATGTCAAGCATTTCTGATAATAGCTATGCTAAAATTTGGCCAAATTATTAATGTTTAATAATGTTACAGGTGGTGGTGATGGATGCTGAGTCTGGTCAGTCTATTTTGAGCCACACTTCTGTCTGATGGAGTCCATGAGGTAACATAACATCAGATGAAATGTTAACTGTGAAGGCCCTTCACTGTGAAGATAACTGGGACAGCGTCGAACAGTATCAACACGACTGATCTTGGGCATTAGAAATGCGTACATACCGTAAACACTCACTGTGTGGTGCACAGTGTATTATGTTATTGGTGTTATGTATACCATGTGTATTTTGTACAGTCCTACAGTCACTTTATGTAGTTTGTCGCGATATGTTTTATACTTTATATCAAGGGAACTGTGTTGGGGTGTGAATACTCTGTTGTATGACAACATTGAAACATGTTTATAGGTATCCATTACTTTCCCATCTTAACAAATGTATGATTTGTGACTTAAAGCAAGGGCTGGTGTGTGTAGACCAGAACAGGGCACGTGGGTGGGAGGCCTGAAATGATTGGGCTTTGCTGTAAAACAGCTTCTTGAAAGAATACTTTCCATATATTCATTTGTTCTGCTTTTTTGGGGGGGGCATCTTGGAGGGTTGCAAATCAGTGTGAACTTGTTACTGAACTCGGGAGATTGTCAGGACATAAACAGCTACACTGAGACCAGAAACAGACGCATGCAGCTTGATCTATAATTCATGTCAAGAGAGGAAAGTGTTAAAAGAGGCCTAGCTTTGTCTTGTTTACCTAGTTTATCATATTGATCTACAAAAGAGAGAAGGGTGAGAACTAAGATGAACACGGAGAGGTGCCCCCCCCCCCCCCCCTTCTCCATCTCCTACCCCCACCCCCACATCCATCTGCCCCTTTCACTTTGAATGATTTATAGCTTCACTCCAGAAGCAAAGGTGCATTTTCAGCTTCCGTCCACCTGCCGGCTCTAGAAAACCTAAAGTACGTCCTGGGAAATGGAGCAGTGGTCTCTGTTGTAAGACAGACATTTGTCTGATCACTGGACGTCTTCCTGTACACGGGGCATGGGTGCTCAGGGAAGGAAGCTGAAGTGCTGACTTCGCTCTCTTACCCTACACCTCACATGGTTCTCTTACCCTACACCTCACATGGTTCTCTTACCCTACACCTCACATGGTTCACTTACCCTACACCTCTACACCTCACATGGTTCTCTTACCCTACACCTCACATGGTTCTCTTACCCTACACCTCACATGGTTCACTTACCCTACACCTCACATGGTTCTCTTCTGGCATGTGTTTTCATATAGTACTCCCAATGGGATATTTCTGCTGGCTTGTATTTAATACCAATACCGATGTATTGTGAAGCACCTGTACTTATGCATCAGGCATGTATGTCTAATAAACCTTTTTTACTACTTTTCTATATTTGTTTATAAATTAAAATATGACTTGTGTTTTATTTACATAATAAGAATTATATATATGTATATATACAATGTATATATAATACTATGCAGTATATAAAATAAATTCCTACAATTTGGTTAAATCAACTTGTAGGACAATTTCAGGAGAAGAAATACATGATGAGTCGACAAGACAGGGTCAGCAGTGTTGTTTCACTACCTAGACAGAAAAGTACAAAGAATTGGGCCATGAAAACCATTGATCCAGTCTGCACGTGTTCCTACACGAGCCCTGATATGTGATAACAAAAGCCAGCAGAAATGCTCTAGGTATCATGTCTAGTTTCACATCTTTAAAACAGTCTGGTTGACTTGCTTTAGGAAACTGTTGGACAAATATGAAGTTTATTTCTTCAGGCCAGCCTTTAGAAATGAGGAAGTTTCTAAATACCAATGCCTCTCCAAATCTATAGTGAAGAATAAACGCATGTGGGCGAGTATAGCCATTATAATTAATGCTCACAAGATGAAACGTACTCAGAAATCAAAACCATAACCAGAGAAACCACAGCGAATTGGAAAGGTGCCATGATATTCCTGCTTTGTTCAGGAACGCGTTTCTGTTGTAAACATAACCCTTAACTGCACCATTTCTGTATAGAAGTAGTAGTTGAACATTTGAAATGTCTTGCTTTATGTGTAGACAGCATTAAATATTTATATTGTTTATATTCATATTATTACACATTGTAAGTAGGATGCTGATTTAGTTTTTTTGTTGTATGTGGTTTGAACGCAAGGTTTCAAAATGCTCCTATTTGTAAACATTTGCAGAAGTGGACATTTACACTGGGCAGAGGAAACGGTCATGTCCCCTGACGTCCACCTACACACTCCGGGGAAAATGGAGCTGTAATTGTCTGATTCACAGAGAAGTGTGGGGAAAGTCCCTAATGCCACACATCATCGTGGCCAGGGCTGTCTGCGTCAGTCCTTACAACAGAGAGGCACCACAGAACACTTAACACTTAGTTTGCTCATTACACTTTCATTTGACTGTAAGTTCATTTACATTAGATATGTTATTATAAACAATACAGTCTATCCTAGCATGATGTGATATATAAGAAACAAAAAGCCCAGTCTTCTGTCCCAGTCTGTCTCGGGCTCTGATCTCCATTCACTTTCTTTGAATCTACACTCTTTAAAAACAACTTGCATTATCTATCTGTAAACAAAAACATACTCTTGTGCCATGTAAGAGTTAAATGTCCTAATGGCTTCTGTTCCTCCTTTCAATTGCTGAAGAATGTGCTTTAAAGTCACTGTCCTTCACTTCTGTATGGAAATTCTAAACATTTCTAATCTGTGGGAAAAACAAACTTGAGCTGGTGCTCAGTCAGAACCCATGACCTTGATGTGTAATCAGGAGAAAAGTCGGAACCTGAAGTGTGAGACTGGCGTAAAACTGAGATATGTCTATTTTAAACAAGAGGGCTTGGAATGATAATGGGCATTGATAGTATGGTACATGCCTCAAAGAACCTTGCTCTACCTCACACAGCTAGCTTTCAAGAGATAATGAATTTATCCTGAAACATTCTGCTTACGTGTCACTTTTCAGTGGACGATTTTTCCACAATACTTATTAAGGCTTATAACATGTTTTACTTGCATGCATTTGACTTACCAAGAAGTGTCAAGAAGAAAATGTACGTGTATGATGATTTACTGCAATTACTCATAATTGTGTGATTCATTCATTCTGTGAATGTAGAAAACAGCAATATTTGTGAGCAAAAGGTTTTGGCACCGAGTCAGTAAAGAAGTCAGTAAACCTGTCAAAGCTTAAAGAAATCCTCCCCGTATAAATAACAGCAACACTCAGACGTTCACAAGGATGTCAAACCTGCTTCAGTGTCTACAGCTTTGGGCCTCTGTTTTCCAGTCCATAGTCAAACAACTGGCAAAAAAAACAGTTGCCTAGGTGGTTAATGACCTACTTCTGCCAACCCTTTACAAGATATGAACAATACAAACACTGGGATTTCTGATGGAATGCTTCTTCAACACATGACATGGCTTATTCATCAAAGAGCTCCCTAGGCTGTTTTGTTATAAATACTTGTTCCTCTTGAGCTACTGGAAGCTTCTGGAAGAACTCTGAGCTCAACAGAAGTAAATGATAAAATTGTATAATTGTTTTTGTGTGGAATGAGCAAAAATAGTCCCATTGCAAAGTAGGTTATGATGGAGAAAGTGGTGCTTCTCCAGTCAGCCTCTAAGTGTCACTCTCACAACATGGAACACAGGACCCCAGGACACTCACCACGGTAACGGGAAGGTGGGCGTGAAGAAGAAATATACCATCGCACTGGTGGCACATATTAAAAAAGGAATTACCTATATGCTGCAAATGTAAACGTGTTTTAATAAGCTTCCACCAAGGTTTTATACAGGGGAGTATGTTTGATTTCAGTTAAACAGCATGTCTACTTTATTTGCAAATTTCCTGTCTGACAGGAAGGTGTAATACAACATCACGGTAAATTACAATTTATGAGAAGAATGCTTTTTAAAGTATTTCTAAGAAATACTTATTGCCAGGGATAACATTGTCGCAGGTTTCTGGGGTTTTGATCAAAAGCACTGTTTCCTTATTTGAATAGCCATCATCTTGCACATTTACATCTGCTCATTTGCCTACCAGGAAGCTGTTATGGGTTTTAGGTGCCGAGGTACGTGCTCGACTCCTTGTGTAAAACACACGTGTTAGGCAGCTGACAAATTGAAACTAGAGTATGTTGCAATACAATTACTCATGTCTTGAACTTTGCTTGTTCTTTGAGATGCTGATGATGATTCTTTGAGATGCTAACACCCACTGGTTTTGCTTTGGTGAAATCTGGTATTCCTCAAGATTTGCTGCAGATAATGGCATGTCTGTTATGAAGCTGCAGACATTCCCACACATGCCATGTAGCACTGAGGCTGGAAACCAACAAACAAACAAACAAACAAAACTCTTCTGCTTAAGCCTGGATATCTCACATTAAAAGCAATATAGATGAACAAGCGAACTTTCCCAGCTCCTTGGGGGTGTCTCCTGAGATGGCGAGCAGTTTGCACTGGATACAGACTTGTTTGCGTTCGTTAGCTCTAGCCAGCTTGTTAGCTCTGCTTCTGGTATAGAAATGTTGGCCCAAAGGTTCACATTAGTCCTGGGCCATGCCCTGCGCAGACGCAGCTTATTGTATCCAGAGGTGAATGACCTCTGCCACCTGCTGAGGCAAAGCATTCTGGTCCCTTCTATAGTCCTTCTTATTTAGAACATGGCTTCCTCCATAGAGGACTGTGGTGTGCTGCATCACTCTCTGATCGTACATACATCGACAACAGACTTCTCCAACCAGCCTTGGGTACTTGATGTCAGTGGGCATGTGAGTTTTGACCTTAGCTGGTACAGTGCTTCCAGCTGTTCTACTGCATTTTAAGTGTACTATAACATACCACCAGAATCTGCTATAGAGTTACATGTCGTTGCGAGAGTTGAACCTGGGCTCTTGGCCAGACGCCAAGGCGAGATTTTAAGTGGAAATTTGACATTTCACGGCTGTTGGTGCTGTGAAGCCAAGTCCTGTCATGCATCCTGGTGACTGGCACCTCTTTGAAGGGGAAGTGATGGATGAAATCGCAATCGGCGGGGTGTGGAACACCGGCTGCCTTCCCCGCCGCTGCTGAGGGTTCGGAGCACGACTGTGGAGATGAGCGTAGAGTCCATAATGAAACGGGGTGGTGTTGGAGGCTGCCAGGGTGGGGGGAGGATGAGGGAGAGGGGGGGGCGGTCCACTGACCTGGCGCGGTGGGAGTCAGGCTCCTGACATGGCCGCCCTGGGTTTGAGCACTGCCGCCTGGTCTGGCTCTGGGCCTGGCTATGGATGCCAGTCTGTGTGGGACTGTGTTGTTTATCCTACAAGTAGAGGCTGTGATAATGTACTGTCATTGTGTAGATTCTGTTTTGGCTAGATCCAGGGCTTCAGTACCTTATGGGGGTTTTGTGTGTGGAAA
Organism: Brachyhypopomus occidentalis; assembly: GCA_020368025.1. NCBI lineage: Eukaryota > Metazoa > Chordata > Actinopteri > Gymnotiformes > Hypopomidae > Brachyhypopomus > Brachyhypopomus occidentalis. The sequence goes on from JAGXOD010000005.1 coordinate 5,628,876, forward strand.
TACAGACACAGATGTGTGTACTTACCATACCGTACCATTTAACATATTTGGTTCTCTCCTTAAATCATCCATTTCTTTTGTGCTTTCATTTCTCTGTTTGTTTTGACATGGCTCTGATCCAACTTTCCACAACTTGGTCGGGTGAAATTACAATCAGTAGGGCAGCAGGTCAAACGTTTTCTCAGGTGTTTTTGGCCTAATGGCTCCAAGGACATTCTGTATGTTTAACATGAGTGTTTGACACGAATAAAACAAATAATACTGGGGACTATACTTCTCTTCAAGTCTTAATACCTTGTTTAGAGAACTCCCTGGTGCTGTTTACGGGTAAACATCACTCTGTCTCCAACGAAAAGTCTTCCGACCGATGTTCACGCTGTGCTCATTTGCTCTGATTGATGATGCTCAGGAGGGCGACTTTGCTACAGGGAGATTTCTCAATTTCCTTGTCCCAAAGCCATTTCCATGCAAATTCTTGAGAGGTCTAAGATGGACGACCATTATCCACGAGGGAAGATAACCTGTGTAGCCCCAGTGCCGTGGGGCCGCCCCTGCCCACAATGCTGCTGCGCCAGGACCTAAATCCTCCGACAGCTCCAGACTTGCCCATTGCAAGACTGGTTGCTATTTCAACACTGGAATTCTCTTATCATACCAACCTAATAAAATCCCACAGAGGACATTGTGTTTGCTATTTGTTTTGCTTTCACATACCTGTTGTACTCCTTCAGACAGATCATAACAAGGCAAGTCACTTCCAAACATAAACATACATGCACGCAGTGGTGAACTGAGGTCACATGACACTCCTGACTCATGCCTCTCTTTTAAGGCTGCGAATGAGAGGATGTGCGTTCTGTTGCCTGCAGCCGTCTCCACATCTGCATGCACTGATTACTTTGATCGGTAGCTCAGTGTGAGGCCTTCCTGTGAAATGTGAGCCATTCTCAGCTTATCAGCGCTGTAGCACTCCAACATGTCCAACATGTCTTTACCCCACCTACGTGGACTACGTGGACTACGTGAACTACGTGGACTACGGAGTCGAATCATTTTCATAGTTGTTCAGGGCTTTTATAGTTGAAGTGAGTAGTGATGTCTCCTATTATACTCATCTGTGTAAAAAATCCTGTGACAAGAACGGTCTTGCTGTAACAATTAGAATTACACTCTACTCACTTTACTGGAAATTATTATTTATAAAAAACAGCTTGTAGATTTACAGTTTCCAAATAATTACCAAATCATTTGTGTTAGCAATTTGTCATTAATGGTTAGTTTTGGACCACATGGACGGGGCATTTTTGGAGCGTAAAGCAGAAATGACATGGACATGTGTAAACACTCTAACACAGCTGCGCCAGTTCACCAGTTAAACCAGTTCAGCACCCACAAATGTGACTGGGTGTTGGGTGGGATTCCCAAGTCAGTGTTCTATATAATGCACCTTTGAAATAGGTCTAGGAATCTTCAAAAAGTGAGGGTTATTGTCAGTTTAAAGTTCCTACCGTGGGTGGTGGATGTGAGGTGTGTCATTAGCTTATAGAAATAAAATAATTGAGCCCAGAAATGATCTCAGTTAGAACAAAGGCTTGTAGAGCTGCATACCTACATTACTGTAATGTTTACGATGCCATCATACTACTGCAAAATTACCACTGTGCTTCAGGATTCTATAAGGCCGTTTAAACACAAACGCACAAGTAAAAACATTGCATGAGCAAGGGAGAGATGATTGCTGAGACTGAACATCAGCATTTATGAAGGGTTGTCCTGTTGTAGATGATTCACAGGGTTAAGAACAGGTGGATGCTGGAAGGCTGCAGTAACCTTTATGAACCACTGGGTGGAGTTGCAATCTTTCTTTTTCTTCTTGTTCTTCTTCTTCTTCTTCTTCTTCTTCACCCCTATCAAAACCATCATCATCACCATCATCATCATCTTCTTCACCTTCTTCTTCTTCACCCCAAAACCACCACCATCATCATTATCATCATTATCTTCTTCTTCTTCTTCTTCTTCTTCTTCATATCAACACAGACCAGGATCGGTTCTTCTTCTTTCTTCAGTCCACAGTGACATTTCAAGCTCTTGCTGGGAGCTGTGGTCTTAGCCCAGCAGGAGAGATTTGTGCTGTGAGTGCAGAAACTCAAGGAAATCACATGAGGAGTCACGCAATCTCCTCTGAGCAATATGGAAAATCAATATGTATCCCACAGCGTGGGAGGATTTGAGAAGATATTGGGTACAATGCTACAAATCAATTCCTCTAATGAAAATATATATGAGGTTTTGACACTAAGATGAATAAAACACAGTGTTAGTGTTAATCCACTAAGTTGTAACTTCAAAGTGAGGTAGAAAGAGGACATTAGCCTTTCTTACTAAAATCTAGCAAACAGCATCCATTAATAAGCAACATCCAAAGCTTCTACCATACGCAGCACATAGTAAAGCACTTTACATTGCTATTAATATTACATCATCACACTTTTGGAATATCACTAACTGTGATTGGTTGAATTGGCCACCAATCAGACAGCTCCAATATCAGGTCGGTGGTGCTTGCACTGGTGCTTTCACGATGCATTTAGGTTGAACAGCAGTAACCAGAGAGCTTAACATGATGTGGTAAAAGCTCAAGCAGTCACAGGAGTGAAACTCTTCCAGCAACGCACGTCCAGCTAAGTGTGAAAGAGGGAAGTGGTCACTGGACATGTGTTATGGTTTCTCACACTACATCATGATGATTCAAATCAATCCAGTACAGAAGACCACTTTTTAAAATGTCCAATAAGCTGGAATTAAGGTTATTAATGCCAACCCTATATCTATTAGTAAGTGACAGTGGCCACCTACTGCAGTAGAACAAAAAATATAACTTCTACTGTAATACTAATAGCAATAGCACTTCTGGGGAAGAGCAGGTTCAGTGTCTGATGGAAATGTTTTGCTTTTGTACAGTGTCTTGGGTGAAAATGGACGTTCCTTCCTGTTTCCAGGCTAAGGCCAAACCAAGGGACCTGTGAAACATTCTGCCTGAGTTTTACAATGATGTCTTGATTGAATTCCACAGTGACGGCTGCATTGCGTGTCTGGTGTGTGGAACCAGAAGGACTGGTTCCAGGAGCCAGGGCAAACTGCACATGTACACAGAAGACACAGGAGGGGTGAGAAAGAAAGGTGTGTGTGTCTCATTAACATGTCTGTGGTGTGATTTAAATTAATTAGCCTGAGGAGACGGGGTATGTCAGACAAATAAACTCGAGTCACAGGATGATAAAATCGTTGTATGGACAGAGTGGCCAATCTCTCCAGTGTTCTCCATGTGATCACCAGAGTGGTCACATGAAAGAAACTGAGACTTGTTATAGAGGACACACATACACACATATATATTTAAAATGGTCATTCACAACATTAAAACTGCTAACAAGAGAAGTGAATACCACTTGAAGTTGATGTTTTGGAAGCAGGAACATCAGGCAATCAATGTCAGAGGGACAAATTGGACAACGGTTAGATGAGGGAAAGAGCTTCTTCAAGACTGCAGGTCTCAGGGGCTGCCTGGTATAGCTGGTATGGAGTGGTTAGTATTTACTAAAAGTGGTTCATGGAAGTTCAACCAGTGAATCAGTGACAGGGTTGTGGGTGTCGATGATGTACACGGGCAGGAAAGGCTAGCCTATCAGGGCCGATGCCACAGAAGAGCTAGCGTATCATAATTGTTGCTATCGCTAGCTATAACAGTAAAGTGTTAGGACAAAAACTGCTTGGCAACCTGCTGAAAATGGGCCTGAGTAGTCACGGAGGGGTCAGAGGGCCCATGCTGACCCCTCTCCCAAGGTTCAAAGTTGCTGCCGTTGGGCCCTTAACTCTGAAGTGCTTGAGTTGCATTCAGTCATAGTTGTAGGTCACTTTGGATATAAGTGTCAGCTAAGTGCTTAATGGAAGACGATGGTCTTGTCAGATGAATCATGTTTGCTTTTAGATCATGTGGATGGCTGGGTGAGTCTGCCTCGCTGGGGTGGAGATGGCTGCAGGACGTGCTATGGGAGAAAGGAAATATGGTGGATGCAGCGTGATGCTCGGGGCGCTGTTGCTCTGGGAAGCCTTTGCCGTTCTTCATGGCGACGACGGTGGCCTCTTTCAGCAAGACAATGTGTCCTGCCAGGTGGCAAAATGTGTCCTGCAAGGCTGCAAAATGTGTCCTGCCAGGCTGCAAAATATGTCCTGCCAGGCTGCAAAATAGTTCACGGCAGGTTTGAGCACATTTGAGTGTTGAGGGTGTTGACTTGGCCTCCTAATTCCTCAGATCTTAATCCGATCGAGCATCTGTGCGATGTAGAGGAAAAACAAGCCTGATCCACCTCACAACGTACAGGGATTAGAAGATCTGCTGCTAACGTCCTGGTGCCAGATACCACACGACACCTTCAGAGGGTTTAACAGGTCGAAGCTGTTTTGGCAGAGTGGGACATACACAGTATTCGGCAGGTGATGAGAGCACTATGCACATTTCAGTCTAACAAACACAGGCCGTAGTACGGGCGTATTACCCCTGAGGGTTATTCGGACAAAGGCAGCAAATCCTGCCACATTACGTCTCTGGATTTCTGGATTTCCTAGCAGAAAATTATTTTTAGTTTGAAAGAGGCTTGCTTTCACAAAACAGGACAGCTGTTGATGACGTTATTACCTAGATGCATGAGAACCCAACGTGTCCAGCAGTGAGCCGAATACTATTGCATAGAATCCCAAATCAAGTATATTTTAACTCTCAGTGGTTTAAAATAGCTGGCCATGTTGTGTGTGTGTGTGTGTGTGTGTGTGTGTGTGTGTGTGTGCGTGCTGAGATGTTGGCAAGGAGGAGCAGATGCTGCTGGGGGATGGGGGGTGGGTGGGGGGTGAAAAGCAAACAATCATGCTGGACTGGTAGGAACCTGTGATTAGTCTCTCCAGTCAAGCTTGGAGGAAAAGTACTGTGATTAGTATGAAAGCTGTTTCCAGCACGGGGCCATACAGAGCGTCCAACAACCCAGCCACAGCTTCAGCATCTGCTGTGTGTAGCCCCTGCTCAGAGTTTTATTATACTTCATGTAGATACACACACACACACACACACACACACACACACACACATATATATATATATATATATATATATATATATATATATATATATATATATATATATATATACAATACATCTCCTAGGAAGTTTTCAACAAGAGTGCCTTCCTTAAAGAACAACAACAACAAAATGTTCCCAAACCAAGAATATTGCACTACAAACAGTTCGGTTTGTTATTCGGTTCTGTTATTTTCACATGTCTTTTCATTACACTCTTGGGTTTTTGTAGACAATACAATTTTATCAACTGCCATAATTCTTTCTCCTCAGAAACTTGAATCCCAAATGGAACAAACTCATAGAGCTGAACTTCTAAGACTTCAGATGTTTTTCAGAAGAGTTTTAGAATTGAAAACTTTACACAGTGGATTTAGCTTCACTATATGAATAAATCACACATGGATTTTCCAAAATATTGGGGGAGTAATTTACATTGGAGAGACTAAATAGAAAAATCTAGTGAATTAATCTGAGCTCTCACCTGATCCCAACAGTCCCAGTATCTAATGACTAATCTAACAATCTAATTAATTAATTCCAGACATGAAATAGTTTACAGCCTATGTATTGGTAGAGGTAGACCTCCCAGCCTCTTATCCTGGATAATTGATACTGGCATTTTCTGACACATTATGAACTTTTCCTGTTGACATCTATTTATCAAATTATAAATAATTTGTTTATATTGGATTAGTGAACTGTTTATAAAGTATATATAAAAATTTTGACCAATACATCTCTTCAACTTTTACATTTACCAATGCTGTTTGTCTCTTGATTGTTGTAGGTAATCGATGAGAAAATCCCCAGATTGATTTAAAGTCGTGTTTTAGATGTGATCTTGTCATATCGGTGTGTGGCCTCCTTTGAGTGTCGTGCTCATTGACAGGGTGGTGGAGCTGCTTGTTTGGGTGTCTGCCAGTGAGCACAGTAATTACAGCTCTTGTGACTGTGACCTCAGAGTCGGCTGCGTTTGGCGGAGAGACCTTGAAGACCACAGACAGCTAAAAAACAGGCTCTCTGATATATAATGACTGTATGTGAGAGCCGCCATTTTCACAAAGAGAGCATTTCGGAAAAAGACACAGCCTGTAAGTGTCTCAGACTACTTTAGCTTCTAGCAATAAACACAAGTAAGTTTTGAGAAATTAAGCCTGTCAAACACAGTTAGATGGCTGGGGGTGCTAGGCTCTCTCCCTTTCTCTCCAATTACACAAGAGCACTCTTAAAGCATCGGGAGCTAATGGAATTATTTGGATGATGATGATGAATGGTAGACGTGAGGAAGGACAGATGGGTATGTAATTACCAGTGCTCAGGGATCCACCAGAAAGGCGGCTTCAAGAAACCATAGCAACACCATCCGTCATATGGCAGACAGCCAATAGAAATTAGATCCTTTTTCCATTTCAATTCCTCATCTGGTGCACTTTCATTTCGCGGTCAGACATACCTGCATCGCCACTGCGGCAGAAATGGATTGGATCTTTTTGTTTCGGATCGTCCCGACATCGCTAATGCAGCCGAGATGAGCTTCCGCGCCAAAATACACACCTCGATACACACCTCGATACACACCTTCGAGCGCACACGTGACGAACGGCACCCAACAGCTCGTTCAAGATGATTCAAGATTCCCAGACCGAACTCAAAGGGGAGGTAGTGAGGTGTGAGATGGCAGTGGATGGCAGTAAACTGGGCTGCTTAGTGGGAGGCTGTGACACTAAGTGGAGGGGACAGCTCTGCTTTGCAGTGGCCTCCATGAGTATGCAGATGCTCCTCTTCCTCATTAGTGCCGCTGGTAACCCACAGATGATGCAGTCCCCTTACCAAAGAGCCATCCATCAACACAGGTGAGGAGCGGGAGGCGGCTCTGACGATCCAAACCTGCTGCCAAGCAACCTGCTGGGATGTTAATACTTTAGTAAATTGTTCTTGTGTAACGTAACACATACGTATGAAGTAAACTTGTCAGGAATTACGATATTTCTACAGCGATCATATTATTTTCTCTCTCAACGTCACTCTAAGGATAAGAACCGTTTTAGGGAAATGGCAAAGGAATGCTTGAAAAGAAAAAAAAAATAGCAAAATAATTGGCATACGAATTCAATCCAGTTCAAAACAAGTTAATTCTTTTCAATTTAGTTTATTTGGCATCTTTAACAGCAGACATTTGTTCAGACTCCATATGAGCAAGGCAAGGTAAAGCACACCCTGTTGTCAGAAGGAAGAATCCATGGCAGAATCCAAGACAAATGAGTCATAACAGAAACAGACTTGGATTCACATAGTCATAATAGAAACTCTAGAATTCACATAGTCGTAACAGAAACAAATTAGATTTCATATAGTCATAACAGACATAATAGGATTCATATAGTTAAATGTGGAAAAAATCTTGTATCATTCATGACACTGAATCATGTTGGAGGTAAAAGGACTGTAAATAATAAAAAAATAAAAATGATATTTTTATTGTGCATTGCCAAAATAATAGTTTCATTATTAGAATTTGGCTATACAAGTCACCTGTCTGACTTGGGAAGTAAATGGCTTAGCCGATGCCAGATTCCTTGACCAGAAAAGTGGGTATCCGCGTCGGCGATAGCCTGAATGCGCTCCTTGCTGTCATCGCCTGAGAACGTCACCCACCCCTCATCCACATACACACAGCCACCAAGCACGCCGGGATCTGCGGCCTTAGGATGAGAAGAGGATCAGTGGGTGAACAGACAGAGACGATCCAGTCAGGAAATCTGGGTGCCAGTTACAGTGCTCCACAGCCAGCAAAACAGAAGCTTTTCCTTTGAGCAGACTGCTCACTGTTTACTTCTACCGCTCATTCCCCGCTGACCTCCACGGTCATGTCTACCACAGCTGAAGACGTCCCTTCCGCCAGGAGATAAAGGGAGACTCTTCCTCCCTCTCCCCTCTCATACAGCTGGAGCTCACAGTGGACAGTGTTTCAGCAGCTGAGAAGAGCTACACACATCGGATCAAGGCTCTCTGCACCACTGCATCACACCAATTCTGTATTTCACGCAAAAACACCTCAGTCTGTGCGTAGGCATCAACGAGAGCCTGAGAGCAGCTCTACTTTACCACCACAATCTCAACTTTGAGAGATCTGGGATTTGCATAATTTAAGGTGCTGGTACATTTAAATATTTATACTACAGTGTAGGTGTGAGCACTGCGCTCATTAAAATGCTGTTGGGCCATGTGTGTTTGAAGGTCAAATGAGTAGTGAGTATGATCAGATTTCGTCAATATAGGCATTCACTTTTCCCTGAAGTTTTAGCAACCAATTCTCACAAATTATCTCTGCAGCAACATGACAAATTAAGCTTCCTGAGGGATTATTAATTAAAGCCAAACCTGTGCAGTGTAATTACAGCCTGACAGTGGAGTGAAAGAGTGATGTGTGAAAGAAGGAGCTACAGAAGGAGCTGCGGAGTAACCAGGCGGCTGGCTGTCCCTCGTGTGGGAGTGCAGTCTCATCATTGATCCTTATCTTCAGTGCCGTGATCCGTTTCTTTAGTCTGGAAATCTCCCTTTTCACTTCGGCGTTCTCGTTCTTCAGGTCACACACGTCTCTGTTCACAACGTGATCTTCGTCCTCTTCTCTTCGCAGCAACTTTTGCTCCACTCGGAGGGTTTCCAGACCCATCTTAGTTTAGAAGGTTCTTCTCAGTAATACGCTTAAAAACGATATATCTATTTATAGTATTTGCCCAGAAACGATCAGACAGTTTCATCATGGAGCAAAAATGAATAGTCAGAAAACATTAATTACGCTTCAGCTGTTAAATCCCGACGTTTATTGAACTGAAATATTGAACTTTACCAATCGATGTGTAATCATGATTCTGTTAGTACAATGGTTATTACCTGTTTAAACAGCCAAGTGCTCTGCTTTGAGTCGGTTCCTCACATGTCTTTTGTGTCACGTCTGAGACGGGTTGTTTCTCGAGAGCTGGGATGACGTAATACTCGCTAAAGTGAGTCTTCCAGAAGAGGACAGAACGAGTGTGACGGTCCTTCCCATATCATTGGCTTCCTCTGCAAACACAGGTCACATGCCAGTTCCTCTCTCAGCACACGCTGTGGAACACGCTGGTCAGACCCTGAACCTCTCACTGCTGTGGTATTCATGCTCCAGTTATTGCCAGAGAACGACTATGCAACATTAGCAAGGTCTCCACGGGGTATTGTGACTGGCGCCTGGCAATACGTGACACGAGAAGGAACCTAGAACGCTTCCTCTCACGTCACTGCAGTGAGCAACACAACAGTTCAGGCCTGCGTGTGCTGATCTGCGTGTCTGATCTGGGGGCTTCGCTCCCATTCGCTTGATTGATAGACAGCTGGCATTTATCTTGCTACATCTGAAATATCTAAGAGGCGTCATAACATACATAACAATATTATTGAAGGATAATTAAGTTGCTATTAAGTCAGAACTGGTCTAGTTTACATAACATTTATCTTCCAATTAGTTCAGTGCTCTGTAATTAAACTTCAAGCAGCAGTTGGTTTATGTCATCAGCTGTTGCTATAGTGACATCAGTTTAAAAATGTAATGGTTTATGGGCTGTTTTTATGAATAGCTACTTATATATTAAAAAAATTGCTTAAATTGTATACACCCCATGTTGCTATGACAGAGTAGACTGATGAGACATTATTTGAATACATCAACAATTAAAATAAAGTGCTTAATTATTGTTCATATATATATATATATAACACCTGGGTACAGGGAGTTTTTGATATTAAAATAACCATATCAAAAATGTGCTTCAACAATATTGTAACAAGCACACACACACACACACACACACACACATTCATGACCATCAAACAGAAGTGAGGTGCTGGCATTGCAGACAAACAGGTTTATTAAAGGAATATGCAGAGCCCTCTTGGTAAAAAGCAGCTGTGTAGCGTGAAGGGAGCAAGCCCGGCATTAGGCCTTGACAGACGCCACACACCGCCAATCAGTACCTGTGAAGTAAAATTGTGAGAAAGTGATAGGTGTGGGTGTTAATAAGGAAGTGGGTGACAGGTAACGGGGAAGTGATTGGGGGCTGTGATTGGTGGTTGTGCAATCTCACATGTGGTCTTGACTGCGAGACGGCCAGGGCGTGATGTCAGTTAATGTAGCCTGGAGACTATTATTATTTTTGAATAAGGTCCTTTCATCCTACCGTCACACATTTGTAGGGTGGGCAAGTAGGCAAAAGTAGAGCCAATCAGAAAAAAAGTAAATAGTTGTACGTAACGTGAATGTTCAAAGGTTGACCAGAATGGACATGATGTGGTATTGAATGTGATGAATAAATCCATTTGTTGGTTTGTAATCACAAGTCATCAAATTACATGGCAATCATGTCACTGCTTTGTCCAGAGGGTCAAGGAAAAATGTAACTGCTTTACATTAGAAAAAAAATGTTACATTTACCCTCTTGTATGTATTATTGCTTTCAAATTCATAAATTATAAAATTCATAAATTCATAAAAGTACAGGACAAAGACTACTGAATGCTACTGAAGGCTACTGAAATGAAACTAGCATGACAAAACACTTATGATTGGGTATATTTGATGATAGGATTTTCTCCCCAACCACCCAACACTGTACTTTATTCCACAGAGTACATGTTTCCTCTTATGTACATGTCTAAATGTCTTTCATCAGTAAAGGGCAGAGTTTGTAAGTAGTGTAACTTCTTATTTACGCTGAGTGGGAGAATACAGTGTAATAACTAAAATATGAAAATCAGTGAAGGCACTGCTGAAATGCATCTAATGTAGGATTGCTGAACAGGCCTGTACATTTGTTACACTCATCCAATTAAACGAACAATTTAAAATAATGTGGATTAATGTACATGGCCCTGGGTTACGTCTAAATTCAAGGACACAGACGTATTATTATTTCAACTGTGGTGCTACTGGAGGGTAAACGACCAATAGTTTCCTTCTAGATTCAGTTTGTTAAACATTTGCTTCGTGATTTAGTAACTGATGTGACTCATGCATAAAATGAAATTGCTTAGTTACGACACCTCTTTCATTTACATCTCAAATACAATGGATGCAAAATACTGTGTGTTACCTGATTTGCAATTTAACACCAGGTAAAAGTAAAGGGTAGTAAATGTGAGTAGGGTGGGCAGAATTGTAAAATAAGAGTCAATCCAGACATGTTCCCAGACATGTTTCCCTGGGGGCTGCAGAGCTACTGGAAACTCTCAGGTCCAGAACGCAGGTCTGACCTGGGGGGAATCAAGCCATGTGGAAGACCAGAGCAAAGCTCCAGGCTTTGATCGTTTTCTCTAGCTGGGAGACCAGACACTTAAATGCACAAAACAAACAGAAAGTGCAACAGGTGGTTCAAGGCTTTTCAATCTGACTCTCGAATCCCCAAACACCTAACGAGGGGAAAGGGAAAAAAATAGATAGCAATAGCAATTTACATTTACAAAGTGACAGAAAACCTTGCATATACATACATACATAACATACGCCATGCAGGATCGCCATTCATTACAAAACACTAGTGACTTGACCAGAGGAATCGGTGACCTGCTCTACATGCAACGCTACGTCCCCTTTAACCTTTTTTTGTCTGAGATTTGACATAATGGATAGAAAATATGACGTTGCCCGTGGGTTTAAAGGTGTCCATGAAAACCTCACATTTCATCTCACTTTTGGAAGATCGCGGCAGAATACAGGCGCATCTATTATTAACAGTGCCGGGGTTCGGGGCTGCGTCCACACAGTGTCTGGGTGCATGTGGCCTTTAGATACGACTGCCTTGCTGGGAAAAACAAAGCGAAGACTGGAATCCCCACACTCAGCCTACAGGTATAGACATAAACACTGTGTCATCGTCACTGGTTTTTCAGATGCTGTGGAGTTCTATGACATGTCTGGAGGACAAGTGGAGGAACACATAAAAAAAAGCGTAAAACAAAGCCGGTCGCAGTGAAAGGGCTTACTGAACCTAAGCACACGTTCACTATAATCCATTAAAGGATGCCATTTGAGAATTCTATGTACAGTGGTCACGGAGAACTATGCAGCCATCACTATGACGTCGTTATGCAGTATGCAGCATTGCGTGACACGTGTTGACCAGGGTTTTTACACTCGCTGTCTGGGTGAGAGGCGGTGTGAATGGCCTCTGGCCCCGGCAGCGGCGAGGCTGATTGGCTGGGGCGGGCTGCTGATGGGACTGTTCCTCCGGCTCTCCTCTGACCCGCGGGTGAGGACACCGGTGCCGCCGCCGCTCTCCATCCATCTCTGTCACTCCTCGCCTGGACGACTGCGCCCGCAAAGTCACCCTGCGCCCGCCACGCTTGCCTCTTTAAGCACCGCACTAGCCTACATCTGCTCTCCGGGGGTGGATACGGCAACGTTTAGCATGGTGGCAGCTATGGCTGACGTTCCTCTGTTGATCTTTTACATTTTTTTACATTATGTTTTTAAAATAGCCAATGATTCTGTATGAAATATTAAATAATTCACTGTTGGCAGTTCGCGTCCCATGATACATTTACACAAACGCACTCTGTGTGGGTACAAGAAAAAAAAAACACGTTTTGCCTGATACCCTTTGATTTCCTTCTGCTCCAAAACTGTGTTCATGGGGGCAAAACGTGTATTCAGCACTAACACAGCATGAAACCAAATAAACACAGCGTGCCCAACTACACGCAAACTACCAGTCTGCCCCCTGGTGGCTTTCATATGTAAAAACCAGCACGGGTGAGTATAAAGAAACCCAGTTGATAATGCCATGCAATCCCACCACAGCTATCGGAACCCTGCTGTGGGGTGTGATACTTCACAGTTTCCTCGGTAACAGGTAAGGTGGTGGGTGATGTGTCAACCTGGTGTGGCCCAGGCAGAGGATGGAGGAAATAGATGGAGATTTAAGATAAGATACCGTTGTGGAAATCGACTCTTTTTCACGGTGTGTCAATTTGACTAACCAGAACCAAACACTGCCTGCGACTCTATAATACACAAGGTGGGACGTTCAGAGCCAGAACAGTGACCTATATTGTATTTGTAATCTGTACCAACACAAGACATGTCTGAGTGATTTGAAATATGTATATATATGAGTGTTAGTGGCTTAGTCATATTAGATAAATCTAATAACTAATAACAATAGGGCAATGCACTGAAACACACCCATCCCCTCTGACCCCCGAAAGCGAAGAAAGGAAGGGCTGGAGCACGGGGCGTGTCAGCTGGGGTAGGGGTAAACCGCTAAAGTGGATTCATCCATCGTGTGTGCTGCAGACTGGTGCGATAACTCCTAGAGTTAAAGTGGTCTCATCCATCTCCTACCCCACTACTGGATAAGTGCAGTGCGTATGATGAATGAGACACACGCCCTTGTTGAACATAGGAGCACCATGGAAGAGGAGAGGCATACGAGAGGGGGTGTAGCAGCACAGCTAAAGGGATGCATCACCAGGCACAGCTATGCCAGCGCAAGGTGCAGAACGCCAGCTATGTGTTAATATCGGCGTCGAAAAGTGTGGAAGGTCTATCGAAGCTGATCATACGTGGGGGTGGGTGGGTGGGGTGGGTGTTGTTTCATTCAAAACAGCACTTGCTCCTAGAGAGCTGCTCTTGAAGGTAAATTAGGACTCTTGTCTGTTGCAAATGAAGATAAAATGGACATTAAAGCCACAGCCAGCCATTAGTAAAGCCATTTTTGTTTACATTAGTCGCTTTGATTTATCGTTTACACACAATATGAACGTAAGCTAAGCATTCGAAGCTCTTAAATGTGTCGGTGTGTTTCACAAGCTGTCATGTCTTGCTTTCAGAGCTATAAATTCCAAGATTTTCAACGCAATGTGTCTCAAAAGTCTTCTTTGGTTCCTCGTAGCAACCAGAGGTGAAGACACTGCTGTGTTGTTCAGAAACACCTGACAGTAGTAGATTTAAAGACGTGTTTCAAGAAAGATTTGCTATTTTCATTTTTCATGCCTGCATATAATAAATAATTGGGTATGAATTTATTTCTGAGAATGAGATCGTCTAGCATTGCAATATAGCTTTATACTGCTGCACTCTGACCCATAACTGATGCAAAACTGACATGTAAATCTCAGGGAACAATTTCAGAGTGTAACCCGCATGTTAAACCCACGGCTGGTACAAAGGAAGTCTGGAGGTTCTTATAATAGTTAAAACAGCACTGCTGCTGAATGGTGATTTTAGGTCACAGTGTTACAGACGTCTGTGATCACAGCAATTACAATGGCTCGCTGTGGCTCAGTTGTGAAGTTTTTTAAAAGCAGCTTTTAAGAAAAGCTGTAAAACTGCTTCAGAGTTGCAGTTGCAGAAAAGCACATTCAAAAAAAATAGTTACTGGATGTCATTTATATTTTAATGTATATTTTGCTGCTCAAAGATATTGAGGGTATTTTTACTGTAAGCTGACTGAGAAGGGGAAGGCAAGACAAATGCAGATTCAATTAGCTCTCTCTAGTCTCAGAAATGTTTTCACTTGTGTGCTGCATCATGTGTTTAGACATTAAGACATCAGATGTGTGTCTAAATTCTAACTGGCTGAGATAGGATCACACATCACGTCACAGTAACAGATGTAAAAGACCAAACCTAAAAGGTCAGGATTGTATTGCCACCAAAACATCATACTAGTAGAAAATGGGAAATTCTTGGGTGGCAACAATCAATATTGATAAAGACCCTTTTTGCTTCAGTGTGTGCAACTGTGTTTTGCAACTGCGACATCAAAACATCAAAACCCATAACAGGCAAGTTAATTCATTTGAGGAGAAAAACTGACATCAATATGCAGACGACAATGTGTGTGTGAAAGTGTGGGTGTTTGTGTATGTGTGGGTGTGTGTGTGTGTGTGAAGGAGGGGGTGAGGGGGGGGGGGGCTTGGAAAATGAAACTAACTGAAAATAGATGAAACGCTTCCTCTATCAAAGTTCTGGCACAGTCTTCAGCTGAAAGCTTAATGAAAATCCATTTGGCAGAGAGGCGAAAGACTCCAGTCCCACAGACCAGAGGAATTAAGGCTCTTAGGTCTGTCTGGACCTAAGGCCACACGTGCCTATGCCAGAGCAGCAGATGGATGGCTTAGGCTAAACACATCAAGCAGCTCGGCAATGAATTAGCCATGACTTGTCAGTGTGGCAAGGTGTGGTGGCAGCTAGCCATTGATTACTGGAGCTGCACGTTCTCATTCTCGGAGCATGTGTTTGTTTCACCACCCCGATACTCATTAATTCGCTAAACAATTGATTGGGCTCCACTCCCCATAATCAGAGATGTGTTTTTATCATATTCATTCATTACAATTAGTCTTGCGCTTCTTGGCTTGAGTGATGAATGCACAATTGCTAGAATGTATTCCATTTCTATAAAAAGCACTGGAATTAAAATTGTCCAGTCACAAGGCCCATCTTTGCTCATTTGCATATCTTGCTCTGCATTATTTCTTCGCAGCAAATATCTTCCCTCAAACAGGTTTGTGGTAACAAAGGAAAAAGGAGAAAAACCCCATGCTCCTCGTAGATGGCTTATCAAAGGCTCGCCGTCACAATTTAAACACTTTTTGTGAACAACCTGTTTCACACAGAGGCACTGAGACAATTAGATCAGGGCAAACCAGCAACCAGGTTCTTCCTTATCTGATAACAGTGACTGCTCAAGGTTGCCCCCTGGTTTATATTTGGTGTCTGTTCACTGGAGAACAACTCGTTTTCTCTGGTCTTTACAAGACCTGCAGTATATGTTTTGTACATCTAACATATCTATCTTATATTTTGTACAAGCAGGTAATCTTGGTACCTATAACACCATGTTACTGAAAACTATACCAATGACAATATACTTGTCAGTAAAATTTCTTGCCTTACAATTTAGCAATGGTTGCTAAAATAAACAAATCATTATCATTTAATTCGTTAACTAATTCTGTAACCACAAGGAAGAAATGTGCTGTTTTATGAGTTCTGCAATTTGGACTTTGTGGATGTGGGCTCGACAGGCGGGAGCTCGGCGTCCGCTGTCCGTAGTGCTCAAGGATGAAGTCACTTAATTCGGCCGTCAACCTCATGCTGTATCACCATGGAAACCAAAACTCATCACCGAGTCCGGTCACTGTAGCAACCCTGAATGGTATTGGCTGAGGGACTGTGCTCTGGGCTCAAAGGGAACAGAGACAGGAGAGAGACGGCTGTCCTTTACTGCATTCATCAGCCCGCCTCCAAGAACAAAGTGAATTTAAATGTGACATTAGAACCAGAGACCCCTGGCCACCCTCGTGTTGCAAAGGTTTCCAACTGAGAGTTGGAAAGGCACACAGTGGCTTGCAGGATGAAATGTTCCAACTTTGTGGGAGAGGAGTGAGACTTGATCAGTAAAGTTCAGAGCTGGACTGACAACAGAAGACTTCACAGCAGCGCTGGCAAAACTGCACCTGACTTGATAAGCGACATCAACCAGAATCGCTGCGAATGGGCTTCAAACATTTTTGTTGGGACAGCAGAACTGATGTGATGCTTTTTATGCAGTTTAGGTCGCACTGAGTACAAACTCAAGACAGAGCAAGAGAATTTAAGGACCAAAGACAATATCATCACTGACTAATGTAGGTAATCTCTCTGCTAGGAACTCGAACGTAAGAGCCGTACTTTGCAGGAAGTTTCACTTGGGGAAGCTGAAGGCAGAGTTTTATTTTGTTTGTTTTTGTACCAAAAATTCATAAACCAATAACAAACCAAAATAACGATAATCCCTTTCACAACCCATGCTGTTACGTGCCTGGACATTCGGGCTTTTTGTGTTAGCGGTTTGTCTCGCAGGCTATCCACTAGAGGGCGATGTGAGAAGACGAGATGGAGGACATGTGACGCTTCCCTGTGACGATGTGGCGACGGGATTGGCTACCTCCGAAATTGGATGCCCTTTTTTAAGAGTTCCTGCTCCTGTCATGGTGGCCCGTGGTGTGTCGTTTTCCAGTCCACCACGCTTTCCAAGGCGCTGCCCAGTAGGGTTTTGAGCCGTGTCTGGGTTGTTAGTAGGTTTTCGGGTAAAACCGATTCGAGTAGTTATTAAATACTTCGGCGTTCAGAGATAAAGGGGTGTTTAATTGCACCTTACGAGTGTTTAATAATGATGCATGTGGTGAATATGCGATGAGCTGTAATAGTCTATGGGTCTTCATTTACTTATTTTGTTTAGGGTGGGTGTCTATTTGAATCTTCCTTTTCTCCTATTTTTGTGAGAGGATAGGGAGTTAGGGAAGATTGAACTGTTTATTTTATTTTTTTTTAGGGAAGTTTGGGGATTGTTTTGTTTATTTGGGCACAAGTCCATCCCAATGTTATACCCCTAAGGTGTTAAATGGGGCTGGAGTAGATATAAAAATGTTGGACTAAAACTACTGGCGTGGTGTCTTGGTTTCCATTTATGTTGCGTACTTTTATACGCTAGACGTTCGAGCGGCATAACACTTAGGACCATAACAATGCGCACATTCTCTCACATGCACACATTCACACACACTTGCATGCACACATACACACACACACACAGATGCATGTATGTGCACAGTCACCAGGTGTCTCGGCATTAAATGAATCATTTACAACTGTGCTTAAAAAAATTTCAAATTAACTTTGGGGTGAATGTAAAAAATTTACAGCGCACAATAGAACTCATTTTTATGTAGTGTTGTGTCATAACATTCTCGTGTCCTCTGTATCATGGTTAAGTGTCAGATCTCAGGAAACACAACGCCATCCTGTGCAATCCATCATTATTATGGCAAAAGAAAGTCGTTACCTTAAACTCTTACCCTTCATTTATTTGGGTGCACGGCAGTGTCAGCCATTACAATGGGAGAACAAATCACTGTCAGTGATCAGCCTGACTGAAAGTCATGTCCCTAAAAGGGTCAAAGTAATAAAGTTCTGAAAATGGAGAACATGTAGAAAGAAACGATGATTGCCTCTGGGATTTTGTGTTGTGCGTGAGTTTTGATTCACTGAACTCATTAACAGCCCTTTGCTTCCTCAGTGAAGCATACGAAATACAATCAATAATTAATAAAACTGCTATGCACATGAGCTTTCGCTGTGAATACTTCTGCTGCCTTCCGAGTTCCATGAAACTATTTGCTTTCGATGGCTGACGCAATCTATTTGAGTTTTCAGACTCGTATATACGGATTCGTTCGTTCCAGTTTGTTCATACAGGTCACGGAGTCTATCTGTGTTGACGGCACAGAGATGGAGAGGGAGAGAGGACCCATAGTGGGAAGGAGAGGTAACTGTAGGACAGCCCTGTAACCCAAATAACACCCACCCTTCAGACATTATAATGAGCAGTGACTACACACAGTCCTCCAGAGGTGCTTCCTCTCTGGATATGGGGCTTGTAGCCTGCATCGTGTGATTATCTGAACCAGAGTCACTCTGTCTTCCCTCCCTGGATTGTGGGAGCCTCTCTGGATATCGGTTTTAGCCCCAGGAAGGATGCACGCCACCCGGGGTGCCGTACCTAGCTGCGCCTCTGGCATTGTGTGCTGCAGGATGCCCGTGGAACAAAAAATTCAGTGTCCCCTAAACACCTGCTAGACTCCCAAACCCTGCTCGGCTCTTCCAGGGGACGTGCTTTGCCAGAGAAAGGAGAGGCTTCCTTTGTGTGAGCGTGTTGATAGCCTGCATTATGCTGAAAGTTTGAGCTTGAATTTGGAAGGTAATCTGCAAGAACGGGGGCCCTTTAATGGTTGGCTTTCCGCCTGCATTTTAAAAGCGAAACGGCCCCGTTAATGTGCACATGGCGTCAGCAGGAGCGTCCCTCTTCCATCCCATTGAGATTACGGTGGCTGTTTTGCCAGTTTACGCCTTCATTTCCCGCATAAACATTAACTTAAATTGGCCTGTGGGGAAATAAGCTATGAGGGTATAAATGGAGTAGAGGAAAAAATAATAAATTATGCTAAAACCTTTTATTAACAATTAGCACTTGAATGGAGTTTGTTTCAAAGATTACGCTTGTGGCTAAATTTACTAGGCACTGCAATATGTCTTAGTATTGATTAATCCTGAACAAAAGCTTGCTAATTGTGAGATCTGAAAGAAAAAGTGTGTTTTTTATTTATATTTCATTTTCCAGAAGAATAAAATTGAGTTTGGCCATAAACTTGAAAGTCTTTGAGAAAAAGCTATTTGAAGAACCTATGAGCAAAAGTAATTATTCTTTCAGTGCCTGACAGCAATAAGTTAGCAAGCACCACTGTGATTAACAGTAATTAAGAAAAAGCCCCTAAAATCACCTTCAAAGTCAAAAGTGATTACCAGATTATGACTGATAATTCGGCTAATGATCAAGTAATGAAGGTCAGGGTGGTAGACCTCATCACCTTGTCTTTGATGCTCTCTCTCTCTTTCTCTCCTGCTCTGAGTAGTCAGGCATGTAGTGACCCAGGAGGTCGCTGGGAGCAGCTGGAGAGGTGCTCAGGGAGGGTGCAGCAGGAGAACTGGGCCCAGACCTGCTACACGCGCAAACAGCTGCTGCTGTCCATCCAGCCCAGCCAGAAGCAGGTGGGCCTGTCATGTCCGACCGCCCCATGTCCGAACAGCCCGTGGCCCAGAGCAGCCGGAGAGGAACCCATGCCAGGACCACATCACTCACCGAGCCCACGGTAAACTGGGGGATAATGGAAATGTTGGTCCTCGTAGATCTAGGCCTGCACTGCTGTAGCACTGAACAGATGTTTCCTGCTGGACTTTGACAGACAGCTGCTCATTTGGTGGGACACCCAGGAAGGACGTGAAAGGGCAGACGTATTCTCAAAGGTAAAAGATGCAGCCTTGCAAAGAAAATGTCAAGAAACCAGAATCAGAAGAACATATGTTCACTTAAAGTTATGTACATCAGTCAGTAAAAGAGCTTGGATGATGCTCAAGCTTAGGAATATTCATGTTTTTTATCTATCTGTCTATCTGTGTCTGCCATACACTACATCTAACTGAATACAGATACATTACAACTGGATGACTGACATCCTGACCCAAGATTATAGTGAAAAGAGTAGTTAGTTCATTAGATAGATAGATAGATAGATATATAGATAGATAGAGAGATAGAAAGATAGATAGATAGAGAGGTCCTTTTTGAGGAGAGGAGATCTTCCTCTCAGTCCAGGGGAATAACAGTGATCATTTCTGACAGGATCATAAGTGGCTGTGCACTTTTCATTACTCACTGGACACCTCGACACCCTGGTCAGGCTAAGAGGAACACACTGTGATTCAGAATGGACGACCCCACAGAGAACTGACTAAGTCAAAGTGTCAAATGAAAGGAAAAAAGGTGACAGGGGTCGGTTTCTCAGACGCCCTGGCCCATTTATAGACCACGCTGAAGAGTCCTCACTCTCCTTCGCCTCTGACAATGCTTGTGTGAAATGCCCAGTTCCTGTAGAATGCTAACATCTGATATTAGCATTTGGACACGTCACACCCAAGCATAAAAGAAAAAAAGTAAAGAAACTTAAGTGTAAACAGATATTGCTCTGTCTAGTGTAAGGGACATAGTAACACACCGCATTACATTTCAGAATGTTCAGTGCTAAGTACCAAGTCAATACGATCTTAAAACCGTCATTATTTCAGTGAAATTAAAGACAGCTTTACCTTTTGCCACCAGTTCTTCTGGTTGAACCGAGCAAGTGTTAAATGTCAGTGCTTTAAGGGCCCAGTCCATCACTGCCACACACGTCAGGTAGCAGGTATTGGTCACCTGCCCTACGCCTAGAAGGAACTGACCCCTAAACCAGTGATAGCCTAATCCAACACACAAACACACACACTGATACCCTTGCTGGTCATCTTACTGTAATACCCATCTCAGCCATTGCATAAGTACAGTTATTTTATTCAAGCACTGTTCCTGGATCAGTCCACTGGCAGTGGGAACAGGGTGACCATGTAATGAGCCAGCAACTGTGGTGTTTCTCTGGGGGAACTGAGGACAGAGTCCCTGAAGGCTGAGAGACTCAGGCATGGATTGCATGTCTCACAAGTGATTAGCACCAAGGACACCTGCCATGGGGGATGGGGGCTCACAGTCAGCGGCTTGTGTCTCAGGCAGACACCGGGCAAAGCCGGAGCGCCTTTCATAACCAGTTTGGCTCTGATTGTTGAAAAACGTTCCTTGCTGAAGCATCTCGTTGACGTCTAGGACCCTGAACTCATTTCGACATCAGAAACTTTGCACCACACCAACATGTTTGGTTGCACGGCACATAGACAGTGAAATACCTTCCATAGTAACAATACAGTATTTGAAAACAATAGATTGACAAAGTTCAATCAAACATAAATCCACTGGATTTACTCAATTTGATTGTGGTCGCTGGTTTTGGGAGTTAACCCAATGGTTTTCACCCATTTGATTTGTAGTATTTCTCTGATACATTTGTTGGTGAAGGTGTGAATTTTGGTGGCTCCTGTATCTGCTATTCTCACAGATGGAGCTTCACAGTGGAGTTAAATCTCTTTGCTTTCATCTTGGTAGATATATATGGAGATCTATATACAGGTTTAGTTGAACAATGGCCTGTTTTGCTGAATTAAAGCCTACTTCTTCTCTTGATATCTGCATCTGTTCGTCCTGTTTCACCGACCACATTCACACCATATATAAATCTATCTTTACAACCATCTTATTTATTGTTGATCATTTGTTTTCTCGATGTTTATTTTAAGCCAAGTTCTCTCCCAAGTGTCCTTCGAGGCATCGATCTTGCAGCTCTAAGAAAATTCGGTCAGATTGTCAGCAAATTCCAGGTCATCCAGTTTTTCTGTCAGTGTCCTCAAAGACACATAAGCTTCCTTAGTGACCCAGTCTAGCATGACGAGTAGTGGGGAGAGTAAGGACCCTTGCTTGGCTCCAGATGCGACATGGATGTCTGGAGAAAGCCTACCATTACGAGCTGTTTGACAGGTAAACTCTTGGTGGAGATTTCTGACGATGGTAATTATCTTTTCTGCACTCCATAATGTGTCAGAGTACTCCACGTTGCTTCTCTGGCTATGCTGTTGAAGGCCTTGTCGAAGTCTACGAAAGTGACATGGAGGTGGGATTGCCATTGAATCGCTTGTTCGGTGAGGATCTGTAGGTGGTGATGCGGTCAGCGCAGGACCTTCCCTTCCCCAGGGACGCCTGCTGATCTCGTTCTCACATGCTTCTTTCATTCTGTCCATCAACACTGCTGTCTCCTCATCATATCTCACAATGTGACAGGTCGCCATTTTTCTTTGGTATCTTGATCAATAGGCCTTTTCCCCACTCTGCAGGGGGGTGTTTCTGATGGCTGAATCCTGTTACATCATTGATGATGTTGTTCTATCATGTCTGGGCCTCTTTCCTTGACTACCTTGGCTGGGATGACATCTCGTGTAGCAGCTTCACCTAAGCCTCCTTTCTGATAAAAGTGAATAACACTGCTGATTTCCTTTTGTCCTCCATATTGATGTGTAAAGTCCCTTCTGCAGTTAGGCTAGATGGGTAGTGATGCGTAGGTCTATTGAACAAAGGAAGTACTCGATCCATCCTGAGAGTTGGTCATTTATTAAGGTGAGGAGTGTGCCTTATTTATCTCTTATTGGTGGACTGTGGGGTTTTATTTTTTCTTTACGCAGCTGTGTTTTGTATATTCATATAGTTCCTGGCTGCTTCTTCTGATATTCTGCTATCTTGCTATAAAAATGTCATCAATCTTTTTGAAGCATTTTTCGTAACGTCTTTTGCGACCGTGTTGTAACGTTTAGCGTCTGTACGTTTGGCTGGCGTTGGCTTGGTTTGCTGTTGGTTGGGTTGTCCAACATCTGCTCCTCTTTAACCCTCACATCTTCTATGTTTATGGCATATGGTGATGTAGCTTTTGTCTGGTGGTTTGTCTTTTGTTGTCTGGTGTAATCCAGATGATAAATTTGGTATGTGGAAAATATTGCCTTATATATCCAGTATGCTGAATGCACAGAAATCAGTAAACAGTTCCTTATTTTCAGCCACCGAGCCTGTGTTTTCTCATCTCTCTCCCTTCCAACTTTTTATGAATGCCTATATATTTGTAATGCTTACACAACTGTAAAAATCACATGGGTACATAGTTTATCTTCCCCGTTTTCAGGTTTGAAACGTACACCATTTAAAGTTCCTCCACTGTACAGGGAGCCCCCATGCAGGAATGGAACAGAGGAGAAGGGTTTTTCCTCCTGCACATATTCAGCACAACTTGTTCCTTCACTCCCCCACAGTTATTGATGTGCCGTGTGGAGATCAATGGTGGTTTGTTTGTTAGAAAGCTCAGACAATAGAAAAGGCTGAACTCTGCACTGTGGAACATATCTAACCCTGGCATAGGCCTCATTTATTTGATTTATTGACTGTGTCCCTTGGAAAGCGGAAATGACAGTCAGCGAAGCAATTACCAGGCCCAGGAGGGCGTTGCTTTCCCACGAGCCCACACCACCAGAGACAAGCGCAGGGCCGGGTTACAGCAGGAAGTGCTTAAACCAGTGGATAAAGGCTCTGGCCAAGGCTGATATCATTTGGTCGAGATTTCACACCAGTTGCAAATAAATTGCACTGCCTACACATGGGAGACACGTTCGAGTGTAAATTAGCGGCACCTCTTGTTATGCAATCTGGTGTGTCCGTAGAACGCTTCCAAAAAAAGTTTTCGTAACTCAGAACGGCTGAAGGGTGAACGTGGGTCTCTGCCGCACGGCTGTTGAATCGCGGGAGCAGAGTGCTAACGTTCAATAACGTCTCTGTGTTGGGCTCATCATCGTCATCATCGCTCATTAGGAGCCATTGTCAGTGCGATTACGCAGGCATACACACACTGTTTGTATCAGGCCTACTGCAGGAGACAACACGTGTTTCTTAATCACAACACAAGCGTGCCTCAGACAGCCCGTATCACTGCTCATTTCCCTGTGACATCAGTTAGTGTGTGACTGCACGACACGGCACCAATCAGATCTAATTAGCATATGCGGAGCACTTAATTAAAAGTAGGCAGGCTCTAATGAGCTGTTGCACCGCGGTGCGCCGTGATGCCTGTGAAAGAGGGCGACCTCCGCCTGACCCGATTGGGGCGGCTGGAGGCGTCGATCGCCACGGCCACCACGCTGGGCCGTGCGGACAGTAAGACCACTGGAGCGACAGAAAGACTCCACGGAGGGAGCAATTCAGCAAACGATTAGGGGTGTGCGGAGGGAACAGGGAGCTTATCTGATCTGGTACATTGCAGTGAAGATGAAGGAAGCAGCGCTCATGGACATCATGAGGTCTGGCATGTAATGAAGTCTTGATTAGGAGAGCATTTTTCAAAAGCCAGCACAACATATTTATAATCAAACAATAATTAACCAATATGAAATCATTGTCTAAAGGCATCACCTTCAAATTATTCTGCTCACTGAGCGTCTTAAACAAATCAAATGTACCATTAGTTCACATGCAATAAGGTCAGAGTGCAAGAATTCCAGTTGCAATATAACCGACAGCCAATAATTTGGGATTCAGTTGTTATACATGAACAGACAGCTGATAGTTTCTGACAGAGATATAAACACACACACACATTTGTGTTCCTTGATGTGATCTGGCACTTTTATGGTTTTGTGGTCATGAACTATGTATATTCATAAACCGTGAGACTCACCATAAGGTTATTATCCATAAATGTCAGCACATAATTAATTAGGTCTGTCTGCTGGTTGCTCCCTTTTCTCATTAGCAAAGCATGGCTGACAGACTCTATTCATATTCATCCCCAAAATATACAGGCCCTCTCGTTCTCTGTCAGAGTCTGTCCACACGCTCCTGTGTACTGGCAGTAACGGCTGAAGGGCAGATCGAAGTCTGATCTTGAGACTCCACTCCGCGTTTCTCTCTGAGTCTGCCTAAATAAGTCATTCAGTAGCTTAGCAATCTTTAATCTTTGGGTATTTGGTATGGATAAACCATCTGATGAAGGTTTTCATGAGTTTTCAAGGTTTTCAAGGCCATAAGCTGCACCTGTCCTGCATCCGAATGAGCTACATTCCTGAGAGGAACCAAGGAAACGATTAGGAGCTAAATTGGCAGTCTTCAGGAAATTGATTGTTTTAACCCACCCTGGGGCAGCTCCATTAGGGCTTGCTTGCGTTAGTCATTCTCCTTAAACCAGGCTAATAAAAAATCCAATCAAGGTTTGTGAATGCAGTGTGCAACATTCCAAATGCAGGTGACATGCACGTCCAACAGCCATACAGCTAGAGAGATAAATTAATGGGTGAATGTGAGCTCTTGACATCTAAGTGCAATCAATTATGATGCTTCATTGCTTATTTTAATTTTTTGCTTTCAATAAATTGGAAAGCATTTCATTAACCATTATCATTAATGCTAATGAAATCTCATAAAGCAGGAGGTCTTTGTTCTAGTGCTGTGTAACTACTGCTGTGCACAATTGCAATTGTATTCCCTGTCCCAACACACCTGATCCAGGCTATAAGCTCATTATCAAGGCTTTTATGAGCTGGATCAGTTGTGTTATGGCAACAACAACCTGAACATCTGACATGAAGCACCTCAACTCAGCTGAAGGTTATTCGAAGATTACATTGCTTACATTACATCAATGCTTCAACAAACAACCAAGCTAAACTGTGTGTGTGTGTGTGCATATATATATATACACACACTACCAGTCAAAATCTTGGAAACACCTACTGTGTTTATTTTTATTATTTTTGATATTAAAATACAGGGAAGATGCCAAACCTATGAAAGAAAACATGTTATTATGCTCTAATAAACAAATATTAGATTCTTTGAAGTAACTATTCTATATTTTGATGACAGCTTTGCACACTCTTGGTGTTCTGTTAACCAGCTTCATGAAGCACCACCTATGATGCCTGAGGGTGCATTTAAAATTGTGTGTGTGTGCATGTGTGTGAGTGTGTGTGTATGTGTGTTTTGAGAATGAATTCATATATACTACCTCTCCCAATTTATATTTGTCTTATAAACAAATGTAAGCATTATCCATTAGCTTTAAATGCCTTTGTACTATTAAAACATGCATTTAATCAGCTTTTGTAGAGGACGCTGGAGCAGACTGGCTGTTGAGCACATTGTTCCTATGCAATCCAGCTAAATTCCTTAGCAACCACGTTACCCAGCCAACCAGAGGAAGTGAACAAATCCAAATACACCTAGAATAATTTAACCATTAGTGTATGTCATTAGTGTATGGCATTATGGCATTAGTGTATGGCATATACATTAGTATATGTCATGAGTGTATGTCATTAGTGTATGGCATAAGTGTATGACATATACATGAGTGTATGTCATTAGTGTATGGCATAAGTGTATGACATATACATTAGTGTATGTCATTAGTGTATGGCATTATGGAATTACTGTATGACATATACATTAGTGTATGTCATTAGTGTATGGCATTATGGCATTAGTGTATGGAATATACATTCATGTATGGTATTAGTGTATGGAATATACATTAGTGTATGGCATTAGTGTATGGAATATACATTAGTGTATGGCATATATGCATCTGAGCAGTGGTCATGCCTTCATTTTCTCTCACCATGCTTTTGAACGGTTGCCTTAGTTAAACCACAGTGAGAGACAGAGAGAAAGGGAGAGAGAGAGAGAGAGAGAGAGAGAGAGAGAGAGTCAGAGAGAGAAAGAGAGAATGAAGAAAGAAACATCCTTGTTGTTGGGTAGCCTTGGCAGTCTGTGAGGCATTAGTTGCGTTGAGCCCCTGACACGTCTCTCCATCTCTTTAATTATAAAGCATTTATCTGAGTCCGTCCCTCGGGGACCTTATCGCAGGTGAGGAGCTGCTCCAAACAGTCCACAGCATCATGGGAGATTCTGAGAGCAGGCAGATTAGGGAGGCGGGGCATCTGCCGGGAGGGTTACTGCAGGATTTGCTCACTGAGGTTTGCGAGGAGCCTGGAGACGCCTGGCGTGTTCTTCATCTGAGCAAAGTGTGCTGGAGTGTGGCACAGGGCGCTGGGCTGTGTGAATCAAGTAAATGCAGAGATACTGTACGGGCCCGGCGCTTAGCGAGGAGCGGCTGGTCGTCACGTGAACGGCACCTCTGAAGAACTTGCGTGTCCTTTTTTGAGCACTCCGAGTGCCGCTCCATTATCAGAAGTGGGAGGCCCCAGCGCTGGCCGTCTTGGTGACGAGATTCTGACACTATGCAGATTACTGCCAACCTCCTTCACCCCACAGGCTTAAAGAGGGATTTGTTCATTGAGCGTGGAGTTTCAGTCTAGCATAAAATGTCAAAGACTTCTGTGCCAATATGGGTGCATGTGTGTGTGTGTGTGAGTGTGTGTGTGTGTGTGTGTGTGTGTGTGTGCGTGTGGTGGGTTTTGGCAAAAGAGCAAGACCAATAGCTTTTTTCATATTTAATGTATTATAGTTTTTGAGTTTTAAACAATGTCCACAATAAGTGCATTCATTTGGTGCCTAAGATCACCTCAGACATTTGTTGAAAAACTACATCAGCTACACTCATTTCATTTCACAAAATGACTCAGCATGTCATACTAGAATCAAAACACGTAAACATCTTCTGTGCACCTGTTGTTATTTACCTGTTTATGATTTGACTGCTGTCCTACAAGCTGTGCATTTCCATACAAAATGAAACATTATAATAACAATCTTTATCTCTTCACCCCTGCGATTAAAGCAATTAAATATCTACACAATCTGCATTTCTTCAGTGACTACAAAGAATTTTAAAATCAGCTATCCTCAAGTAGCTGTTAGTGTCTTAAATAGCTATTTACAACTGCCTAAGGTTTAATTAGAACATCAGTAAACACATTTGGAACATCAGTAAATTGTAAGAGACTGTTGAAGTTTCACGATTAACCCTTGTAAACCTAGCTGCTCTGAAATCGCTAAAATATAGACCTTATTCTGAAAGAGCAGCATTAAAACCAGGCTGAATAAATGTAATATAATTCCCTCTTATGATCAAGATGGTGTATCAGGCAAAGTATAATCAAAACACATTTGATAGATGGCTAGGTATTTGAATGCAGTAAATTGTATTTCTTTTCACAGATACAGTTTTCAAAAACTTCGTCTTCAGTAGCCCTATCTCGAATCCCAGAGAATCAACAATGGTGCATCAAGTCTGGCTGTTCGGTGCTGTGAGTACTAAACCCTGCAGTACGCTGTTTGGCTGGTGTGGGAGAACTGAAGAAAATACTATTAGAAGTGGTTCCAAGACCAGCCTTAGAGGCCTTGTGCTGGACATATTTATGTATCCTGGCTAATCTGACACCTCTTTCTGCATATCGAGTCATTACAAAGCCCTTCAAGCCCCTCGTGAGGTGAGTTAGGAGTGTGGATAAAAGACCTGGGGTTCCCTGGGGCTCAAACTGGGAAGACTTTATGAAAAACAGTTACCTCCTTACTGCACCCTGTACACTAAAATGTCCCAGTAACAGGCAAAGTCATAGTGGAGCTATAGAGCACTCATGAGCCTCCTTAGGAAGAAAAATCAATAAAAAAAATCACAAATTTCATTTGAATAAATGATTCTTGGTTTGAACTAAGTTAGCAAATAAAGATAACAGAAGGAGATGAAGAATCATGTAACGTTGAGTGAACTTTGAACTCTTCCCCTACGGAAGCTCAAACTTATTTACTTACAGCGTGTGGAGAAACGCACCTGTTTAGGGTGTGTAGACACAGCCTTGCCAGTGAACTGAACTGAACTTCTGAACTACTGCGGTGCGAGCATGCAGTTGTGTTGGAAGCCTATTAAAGAGACTCATGTAATGCAGCAGCAATCACAGATGTTTTTAAATATCAGGACACTTTTATTTACAGCTGAAAATTACACTGGATTACAAGAGTTCCACAAATACAGTGGGGTTTATGGAATCCTCCCCCATCCACCCCAGAATAACAGACAAGCTGAAAGTAAATTGGCGACATTCCAGAACCTTCTCTTGGGTTGAGGGTGAACAAACTGTGTATTATATAAAACGTAGCCCAGATGTAACTCATACCACTCTGTAGTATTTGAAGGAATTAGATGGAACAAAGCAAAGTGACCTTGTTTGACTGAGATCAGTCTAACCGAGTAATCCAGTGATTTGGTGATCTCCAAATTCCCAGCATGAACTTTGCCTGCATGGTATGTAGCTGACACACTTCATGATCTCCAGCTGACATATTTGAACCAAGGCTGTGCTGTCCTAGCATACTAAAACGAAACCCTCTGCCCTCTCCTGTTTCAAAATGGCCCAGACATCCCAATTAGTCACACTTAATTACTCTTCTGTGGTTAACCAGTGAGATTTGTGAGGAAACTGCAACGGCAGATTCAGGTTTTTTTTCTTCGGCTAGATTTCACGCGGGCTTATTGATTGGCTGGTATTGGGTTAGAGTGCCCACTGGTAAAAAGTGAGAATATCCCTGGTTGAGGCACATATTTCAATCTAAGTTACCTGTTATCAGTGCTAAATTCCTCGTGATGGACATGCCGTTTTTTGTAGATATATGTGCCTTTAGCCTTCAGTCTATTTGCTGAGGCCACACTCATGAGACATGAGCCAGCACCATCTAAAACTTATTTCAAAGATTTGCAGTGAACTAAAGTAGCCTGGGGCGATAGGAAATGCCTCCTCTCTTGCTGTCTAGCTATCATAGTCAGGCCATGGGCGATATTAACAGGGGTGCGTTCAAGCAATGCAGAAGTTATGCATATCTGTGAATATTCAGTGTGTATTACACAAACACTACCAAAGTCATAGAAGATGCATCCCACCCCCCAGCGTCCCCTTGCAAAAGTGATGATGTGTGTATTTACACTGATCTGCTTGAGCAGACCACATTTTTGTCACCTTCGTGGCTGAATCTATTTTCAAACTTGCATCAACCTCTATAGTTTTTTTTTTACAATACACCTTTAATCCTTTCTGTATATATTACATGTTTGTTTGCAAATACTTTACCCAGAGCATACATGTGGACTCACTCCTACATACAAACCCACTCACACACACACGCACGCACTCATGCACGCACACACACGCGCGCACACACACACGGACAACCCTCTGGGGCAATGGACGTGAACAATAACAAAAATATTAACATTCAGCATTATCTCAACAATTCACATTTTACACTACGGTATCCAAACCACGGGTTATTTTTGTGTCAGATTCTCTTTTGCGTGTCCAGACAACAGGCCTCGTCCAATCCAGTGCCATGTGGGTTGGGGTGGAGGGAAGGCGGGGCTTGTGGGTACCCACGATGCCCCTGGCGCTCTGATGCTGCTGCCCCTTTGCCTCACTGCTGGTGCACTGTAATCAGCTTCACTGTCAGAGGTGGACGCTGCACAGTGGTGAAAAATGCAGTAATGGAAAACACAGTACGGTTACCCACTACCACACACACACACACACACACACACACACACACATGGAATGGAGTAATAAGAGTCCACGCAGAGGTCAGTCTGTGGCATGACACTCTATTCCTTTGTGTCCAGAGACTAC
Source organism: Brachyhypopomus occidentalis (assembly GCA_020368025.1). Classification (NCBI taxonomy): domain Eukaryota; kingdom Metazoa; phylum Chordata; class Actinopteri; order Gymnotiformes; family Hypopomidae; genus Brachyhypopomus; species Brachyhypopomus occidentalis. Next base: position 5,659,667 of record JAGXOD010000005.1, read on the forward strand.
CAAAGAATATTCAGCAGAGAACTGTATGAAAAACTGTATGTGTGTGTGTGTGTGTGTGTATATAAAAGCTCTCTGGAGAATTCAAATGGCTGTGGGTCACAGGTGAAAATCCACAGAGGTTGAGAATGGCAGAGAGAGAGAAAGAAGGAGAATGTGATAAAAGAGTGAAAGAAGATCGAGCGAGAAAGACGTAATGAGAGAGGGGCAAAGGACACGGACTCGGCTGTTTCCAGTAACAAAAGAATTAGACACAAAGCAGTAGCCAAACCTTTAAAAGAGAGAGAGACAGTACAATCACAGAATAAACGAGCCTGTCTGTGGAGAGGCCTCCTTTGAAAGACGTGTCACACAACAGCCGCCGAGTTGCCTTTCCATTTTTTTTTGTTTGTTTTTTGTTGTTGTTTTTTTTTGCATATATACACAGTTTCTCTTCAGATCCCCCCCCCCCCGACTGCCGCTCTCTAACAAAGGACTTCTTCGTCGGCCATGTTCCTGTTTGTGATCTCGTTAGCTCGCTGGGTTTTGGTTTGGGGGTGGCTGGTGCCGCGTGGTCCCCCGCCGCGCGGCCCCGCCCGCCATTACGCCTTGCTGTCCTGCGGCGTCGTGTGCAGGCCGCTGTCGCCGTGAACCTTGATCTCGATCGTGTCCGGCTTGAGCGACTCCTTGCCGTTCTCCTCTTTCAGTGGCAGCTTCCTGCGGAGAGGGAACAGAGGTACCCAGCAGGGTACGTGCCCCGGGTCAGTGCCGGCCCCGCGCGCTCACCAACCAGGACTGTCATGTCATTTGGTTAGCTACAGGTGTCGGGGCAGGACAGTGCCTGCTCTCTGTGTGCATGCCAGGGTAGGGGGCCTTATGCTATGCCATGCCCTCATTTGCTTTGAGCGTCTGTGTGTGTGTATGTTGAACAGAGGTTTTTTTTGGAGAGCGTGTGCCTGCCGGGGACACAGGGTGTACCGTAGCACGGGGTTATCTGACCCTCCATCATCCAGCATGCCGTGGGAAGAGGAGCCATGCACTGTTCCCGCTCAGCATCATCACTCTAATAAAGTTATTAGGAGCCAGGCCTTAGGGCAGCGGGGAGGCAGACGGGCCCTATCTGATGGAGGCCATCTCACAGACTGTGCTGGAGAGTATCAAAAGAGTCTTTTAAATCCTTGCTGCTTGTTATTGGAGCTGAAGGCAATCTTGCCCCCTAATCCCTCTGAACTCAGAGTCAAGCAAACGTGACAGGATTTGATTCCTTCCAGCCAGAAGACATCTTACAGGTACATTACATGACAGGAGAACAGACCCCTCTTCAGTACCAGGGACATGAAGATGTTGGATATCGCAGGGCCAGAAAAGGTCACAGTTTCACACACAGGCAGAAAGGGACCGTGATAAGGAATATCCTGCTATTATGCTAGATAATTGCCGTTAGCTCTGATTAATAAATGGATTACTTACTCTTTGTCCGATGGAGTAGAGCATGCAAATGAGAGTGAAGTATGGTAAATGGAACACAGCAGAGGAGGAAGTGTATTGAGTCAGTCATAACAACAGCAGAGCACACACATAAATATTGAATCGATTGCATTCAGAGATGAGGAAAACCAGAACATAGAGCGGGCTGGTGACCGAGGATGGGCTGGAAAACAGAGATCAAAGGAAGGAGCCCCAGTGGTCATGCCGGCCCCGGCCTGGCCACCCGCACCCCTCCACCCGCACCCCTCCACCCGAACCCCTCCACCTGCACCCATCCACCCGCGCCCATCCACCCGCGCCTCTCCACCCGCACCCCTCCACCCACACCCCTCCACCCCCTTCCCCCCTCCACCCCTCCACCCCCTCCACCCCTCCACCCGGGTACTCACAGGTAGGCGGCTTTGCCTTCCTCGGGCTCTTTGCTCTTGCCGCTGGTGGCGGTCTTCTTGCTGCAGAGCTTGCGGGTGAGGCACATGAGCAGTCCGCACTGGCGTAGGAAGAAGCAGCCCACGTCCACCAGCGCCAGCAGGAGGAGCAGGCCGGCCAGGCCCAAGCCCACCACCGTCCCCAAGCCCAGGCTGCTGAACAGGGAGTCTGCTGAGACAGGAGGAGCATAGCCACGTCAGCCGCCCCCGGGTCGGCAGGCGCCGGGGAGCCCCGGCTGGAGCGTAGCCTTTCCACGCACGGGGGTGTACGTGGAGGCGGAGCAAGCCCAGGCGCGAGGGCCAACTCTGAGGCGCCGGAGGGCACGGAGACAGAGGGACTGACGGCACCCGTCAGTCCGTGAACGGATCAATTTGCACCGATCGTGGCTATGCTAACGACCCTTGTTCAGACTTATGTATTCATATTTTGGCCTTAACTATGAATTGAAAGTACTTTCTTGGCAGCTTCCCATTCCAAACACAAAGTACATCCCAAGGCTAGTCAGTCTCATTAATAATGAAAAGGCGAGAAAAAAAAAGTTTCCAGAGAGAGATGTGTGTTTGCAGATAGGGGTACTGGGCTTGGAGGCCCCGAGAACAAGAACGAAATCAATGTTTGTCATTGCCGAAGGCCTCTGTGTGCTGGCTCATCTGAATTAATTAGGAGGAAGACAGAAAAGGCATTTGAGCAGTAAGTACACAGCACAGCGTCAGTGTCACGCGGGGCTATTTAGTGGTGATGAATGGCGGAAGACAAGGCTACGCAGCTCTGAGTTAGTAGAAAGCACATGTTTACATTTATGACTCGTGTGACGTGACCTGATCAGTATGCAGGAAGTGTTTTCCTCACTGCTGTGAGATTAGGCGGCTACTAATACTCCGATCTAATAATGTGATGATAAAAGTCTTGTTAAAAGACTTATAACATCACCTTTTCTGTGTAAAATTTCAAGGTCACGCACTTGGGCCACTTCCTGTATCAAGATAAATGCTGATGCTAAGAATGATCCTAATGGGAATGCGGTGCTGTCTGAAAAGCCATTCGGAGGGAAAAATCCATTTAAAAATAACATTTCCGTAGGCCTAAACACATCAATCACGAAGGCTGCAGGGAGCCGGGCAGCCATTACCTCAGCATCCTGTCTGTCTGTAGTGTGATCTGGACATAATGACAGAGAATCGCGGGAGAAAGAGATGTGTTAGGGAAGCAGAGAGGGGCCCTTTGCACAGAGCTCGGAGCACACGAGGAAGATCAACACTTTACAGGCCAATGAGAGCGAATGGAAGAAAACGAAAAAAGGAGGACACACCCACAGTTCTGTGCTGAAATGTAACCAGTTCTACACTGAAATGTAACCAGTTCTTTGCTGAAATGTAACCAGTTCTTTGCTGAAATGTAACCAGTTCTACATTGCAGTGTAACCAGCCATATACCAAAATGTAACCAGTTCTACATTGCAGTGTAACCAGCCATATACCGAAATGTAACCAGTTCTACACGGAAATGTAACTAGTAACTACACTTGGAGCATGCTTACATGCAAGTGCACAATATTGCACACTGAGCAGCATGTGCACTCCTGGATTTCAGCACTTTATATGTATTGATCTCAGAGAAGGTTTTACTTTTGATGTATGGAGAATGTAACCATCTCCTCTGTGACTTATTGGGCAACACATCCGTTTTTCACCATCTCTGTGCTCCTGCACTGTCTCTGAAGAATGTGCCCTTGTTCCTTAAGCTGATTTGTTGTTGATTTATAATGTCATTAGAGGCTCAATTTAGCATCTCGTTAATATTACTTATCCTGAAGTTCCACAAATGGGCGTGATTCATCCGCATCTGGGTTCGGCGCACTCAATTAATTAGGTCTGAGTGGTGATTGAGTCTCAGCAATGAGCAGCAATAATTCAGGCTCGATTGATCGTGTCTGGAGTGAACCCACACACAGAGAGGAGGTATGTGGGTGGGCACCCAACTGCTGATTGACAGGGTAATGAGGCTTATAATCATGTGTGGGGCTTAATGACTGTGTCACACTGATACATGACTAAGTAGGGCTTAAAGAGAGTTTGGAGCTTTGCTAGTTTGGAAACACTTCTAGATAAAGAACCTTCCTCCAGTACGTCTGAAATTCAGATGAAGAATATGTAAATTCTCATTATGATTTTTGCCCCTGTAGAGAGATTACCACAGACAGCTCTAAATGCCAAAAACGTTGATAGTACAAGACTAAATCAGAGCTTGACAACGAGCTTAAATCATTCTGCAAATCTGTTTACACCAAGCTTTAAATTATGTTAACGTAGAAATCAAGTACATCTTCTTCAGCTGTTGGGCTCAAACGCACTTGTTGAAAGCATGTCAGTCACAAAATGAGACAGACATCTTTTTCACTATTATATACTAATCACCAAGTTCTTACAATAAAGGTAACCAACAATTAATAATTTGGACACGCACCTGATCATGTAAGACGGATGACCAAAATGGACCATAATGCACTGCTAAAAACTCCAAAAAGCTCCACGATCACATTCTTTTACCGCTGAATCCCTTTACCCTAGCTGGAAGGCTGCTTCTCTGGCACAGAGCTGCCATTGAGAGCACTGTTCAGAACATAAATACGAATCCTGGCCTCACCAAGTCAGCTCCCTGGGTGCCTAGACACTTGCCACACCGAGGGCACTAGTGGGGCATGGCTTCCTAATGATGCTTTAAAGACCCAGACGGCCATTAAGATGTTATGTTCTCCAAGCGGAGGTGACCCTCCAGTCGTTAGCGGTTTAACAGACCAGTGGCCACAGAGGTGGCCATTATCTCCTGGCAAGATCACTCCACGAAGGGGCAGGGTGATGGTTCAGAACCGATGATATGCATGTGAGGTTGCTCTAGTCAGATGCTGGCTTAGTTTAATAACCTACCACCTGGAGTCCATGTCTCCTTAGGTTCCAATGTAGAACATTGCAGAAAGCTGTAGCTCAGCCAAAAAACCTGGCCAAATGACGTCCACAGATATGAAAGCACGTAATCTTAAACACTTAAGAACTAATACAGTTTTAAGAAAACTCCCTTTTAATGGAACCGTGACAACCTCATCTAACTTAACTACGGATATTTCACAGACAGTTAAATTGTTCCTGTATTCAATAAGAAGAAATCTTAGACAATTAACATGGTTTGTGCGGTTTGCAAGACTGTCAGATTGGATTTCTGTCAAATCCTTTCTTTAAATTACTTCATGCAATTTTACAAAGCACAGCAAAGCATAGACTCATTATAAAAAGCAAGATATTAGATATTATGGCAAATAGAAAATTATGAACCAACTGTATTGGTTTCTTTGCAGATTGGACATTACATTTTGGTATATAAGATGCCAATGTGTGTTGGGTGAGCAGAAATGTAACTACACACAGAGTTAGATGTCATACTGTTTTTGTTTTATCCTGAATTAAGCACATGACACCTCCGGAACGTTCCACAGTGAGGTCTGGCATCCCAGCCCCTCCCCCTTACAAGCTCACTTTTAAACCATTTACCCACCACGTACCGAACATAGAAATACAAAGTATTTTTAAATTTTTCACATTTCATAAAATATTTGTCATTCCAAGAGAAGATGCTTGTAATGGAAACATATTTAAGGACATGATCCATCCAATTCAGTGAAATGCTGCCTAAGTCCTTTTTGCGCTAGCGAAAATGCTCGATACCTGTGGAGATTTACGAATGGGTGTATCAAGCCCAAGATGAACGGCTGTTTGGTGCCTGCTTGGGATGATTTAGGTTCTTTCTTTTCCTGAAAAAGAAAAGCTTATTTATGAGCAGTGCGAACAGTTGTAATGGCCAGTAATAAAACAACAGGTCCATTTCATTTGCTGGAATCAATTCCAGTTGGGACAGTCAGCAAAGAGCCATTTTGTTCTAATAGCAAATTAAGCTTCATTCGGAATTGAAGGCTTTCTGACAATATCTTGATGGCAATGCAATTTCTGTCAGAGTGTCAGCCTACCTGAAAATCTATGGTGCAAAATTACAGTTACATGACTGTAAGCTGCACAAAGAATTATTTAATGTTTTCAGTGAGGTGACAAGAGGAAACATATCCATGTACAGAAATAGCCCTGTACTGAGAACTACAAAACTAAGCGTCTATATAACATTTTCATACTGTACAAGCTCCTTTAGGTCCTCAATTTACACATTACGAATCTTAAAAAACATGATTTAAATATTCTTCTTGTTTACCTCCAAATCCATTCAATTGCGCTTCTCTGGATTTCAAATTAATTTCTATTGAAAGCATCCAATTAAAAAATCCCCGTTACCAACATCTATGGCCAATTATTCTTAAATATCCTTGTGCAATGACTGATCTTACAACACACTACCTGGAATCTATTTTAATACTTATTACATTATTTTAATACCTTGGTTTTGGTATGGAGTAATTGAATTCTGTTGATTAACAATCCTCAGGAGAGTAGAGTACACGACCCCTATATAAGTGAATGAGTTAAGATTAAAAAAACTCACCATCAAATATTAAAAAATGACTAACGACTGTAAGTTAAATTCATTAACATTTTACTTTTTAATGCTTGTTTAGTACATTTAAATGTAGAAACAGTTTTGCTTTCACAGCAGATTTTCCCCCTAGACCCTTCCACATGAAAGAGTTTGACACATACTTTCAATTCAGTATCATTTCTCTGTACTGACAGGACCAAAGATCTGATTTCCATTGGAAATCATTCGATTTACCCATCTTAAATAATTCAAATATTTATTGTTTTGTGTCTTCAGAAGAGCATAATTATGTAACAGAAGACTAAAGGAGGAAAGGAGGGTGAGAGGTGGCATGGAAAATCGATTCTGAACATGCGTTACAGCATACGTTACATTATATGCTACAATATATACATTGTAGTATATAAGTTACAGCATACGCTACAGCATACGCTACAACATTTGTTACAGCATACACTACAACATATGCTACAACATATGCTACAGCATACATTACAACATACGCTACAACATACGCTACAGCATACATTACAACATACGCTACAACATACACTACAACATACGTTACAGCATACGCTACAACATACACTACAACATACGTTACAGCATACGCTACAACATACACTACAACATATGCTACAACATACACTACAGCATACACTACAACATACGCTACAGCATATGCTACAACATACGCTACAACATACACTACAGCATACTCAACATACGCTACAGCATACACCACAACATGCGCTACAACATATGCTACAACATCCGTTACAGCATACACTACAACTTACATTACAGCATACACTACAACATACAATACAACATACACTACAACATACAGTACAGCATATGCTACAGCATACAGCATGTGCTACAGCATACGCTACAACATACGTTACAGCATACGCTACAACATATGCTTAAACATACAGCATACGCTACAACATATGCTACAACATACAGCATACGCTACAACGTACGCTACAACATACGTTACAGCATATGCTACAACATATGCTACAACATACACTACAACATACGCTACAACATACGCTACAACATACATTACAGCATACGCTACAACGTACGCTACAACATACGTTACAGCATATGCTACAACATATGCTACAACATACAGCATACGCTACAATGTACGCTACAACATACGTTACAGCATACGCTGCAACATACACTACAACATACACTACAGCATACGCTACAATGTACGCTACAACATACGTTACAGCATACGCTGCAACATACACTACAACATACACTACAGCATACACTACCACATACAGCATACACTACAGCGTACGCTACAACATACGTTACAGCATACACTACAACTTACGTTACAGCATACACTACAACATACAATACAACAGACACTACAACATACAGTACAGCATATGCTACAGCATACGCTACAACATACATTACAGCATACGCTACAACGTACGCTACAACATACGTTACAGCATATGCTACAACATATGCTACAACATACAGCATATGCTACAACGTACGCTACAACATACGTTACAGCATACACTACAACATATGCGACAACATACGTTACAACATACGGTACAACATACAGCATACGCTACAACATACACTACAACATACGTTACAGCATACACTACAGAATACACTACAACATACGTTACAGCATACGCTACAAAATACACTACAACATACGCTACAGCATACGCTACAAAATACACTACAACATACGCTACAGCATACGCTACAAAATACACTACAACATACACTACAACATACGTTACAGCATACACTACAAAATACACTACAACATACGCTACAGCATATGCTACAACATACGTACCATCAAAATAGTGACTATCAGCTGTAGCTCTGAGGTCATGGCTATGGACAAACATGATGAACGGGAGTTACACAGAGAGCGTCACCCCTGTACTGGAGAAGTGGCTCCAGGTGGCGCTATAATCCCCCATTTTCCCAATCCATCTTGCTAGCATACTTCCATATGCTGTTTCCATTTCATTTTTTTGCATGCTCACGTTCGGGCAGTCCCAGACGGCATGTAGCTGGGACCACCGTGGACCTTCTGCCCACAACCTTTCCAACTTCACTTCTGCTCAGGCTCATTCTACAGAGCTTGGAGGGACAGTGGGGGTGTGGTGGTAAGAGTGGTGGTAACACCTGATCTGGGATCTGTGGGTTCTGCAAAAGCCCTTAGTCCCAAACTTCTGACCTGTAAATTACCAGACAGAAAAGCCGAAACCACACAACATAGAACCTATTCCTGATGAGCAATAAATAAGCCGCGTTTTTATTTAATCATTAGGATTTAATGTTCTATCAATAGCGTGTTGATTAATTTGCATGTCTGTAATGTTCAGATCTATGGTAACAGAAATTCAGGCTTGGTTTGTGTCCATTTTCACTGGTTTACAAACAAAGAGATGCACAGTTAGTGTCTGGCTGTAATTTGTGTAAGAAGTGGCAGCTTATTCACCCGTCCTCCCGCCACAAGCAACCGCCATTCAGTAACATGATTAAGGTCAATTTGTGCAAATGTTCTCATCCATGGGAAGTGGGTAATTCTGGATACTCCTTGCATTTCTCATGAGCACCGTGTCCGCCTCAGCTAATGCAATGCACAGAGAACGAAAACCAAATTGTACACCATTACGTACTGATATCATAAAAGGCACAGGCCCTTTTTGAGGCAAAATGAATTATGGGTAAAGAAAAAAGCCCAGCGTGAGACCAGTGTGTGAAGTCAGATATACACAAAATCCTACTTGACTTCACTTAATGAGTCCTGCATTGTGCCTCTCTGTTTGGAGTCCACGGCATCATTAAATGCACTTGCATGTGCAACACAACCTGGAACTTTCCACCATTGTGATAAACAATAAACACATCGAGCAAATGTGCACAAACAGTAATTGCAGGATAGCATGAAGTGCTCAAGACCTCACACATGCAGCTGTGTGTGTGTGTATATGTGTGTGTGTGTGTGTGTGTGTGTTTGCACTAGCACAAATGTTCATCACAGATTTACCAGTGCATTTGCGGCCTGAGGCTAGTAGTAATTCTACAATTACAGACAAAGTGTTTATGGTTCGGGCTTTTTCAGTGCAGTGCGAGACCCCTGGGCATGCAGGAGGGTCCAGGTGGTGAGGCGTGGGCACGGTGGGAGGGGTGAAACGGGCACGGCTGGCTCACAGGCACGGCAGGCCGCTCTGGGCCAAGAGGGGCTTGCTGCAGACTGACAGGCGCAATGAGCTGGCATGGCTAAGAGTCAGTGAGCTGCCCCAGGGCGCGGAGCTTATTGGTGGGGAAACGGAGAGCAGGAAAGTCCCTGGCTCAGTCTCTGGGCCTGTTCCTGGGCAGGGTGGCGATGACGTGACATCAACACACATACACATGCAGAGCGAGTGAGAGTGTGGCTCCGATGAACGCCGCTGCTCGGGCGGGGAGCAGGGGGGGCTGTCCATGTCCGGTCGGAGGGGGTTCACAACACTGATCTGCAATGAGGGTGGGGTAGGACGTGGGGGTAGGGTGGAGGTTCAAGATGAAGCATTAAATGCGACAGTGATTAAGCGCAGATTGAAGGCAAATGGAGAGAAGTGGTAGAGCAGCGAGGGAAATCGGAAAGAATACAGGACCGAAAATGACAAACGTGCATTATTATACATGCATTATTATACATGCATTATTAAAGTTTAGATCAGGGACGCATGGTGAGATTGAGAACGCAGTGAAACCATGATAATGACAGAGTGCAACGCAGATCAGGATCCAGATAAAAGGGTTTTGGCGCAAGTCATTGAGGAAGCATCGCAATCAGTGAGCGGTTTTGAAACCCCCCCCAAAAAAACAAACAAAAAATAAACCCCAAAGAGTTTGTAAGAGTGAAGAAAATGGGGTTTAGTGGCAGTTCATGGCAAAACAAAGAGCCCAGCAATTTGTGTTGTGGCCCAGAATGTGTTACATTATGCATTAGGTGGGAATAGGAGAGGAGGATTGTTTAGAGGGAACCAGCACACACACAGCAGAACAGCATCATAAATAAGAGTATGCAGGGGTAGGCATGGAGGTGGATAGGGAGATGAAAAGGAGGGGAGATATGGGAAAAAATAGATTTGATCAGTAGTGCAACTCAAGCCCACTGGAGAACACACAACGACTGGAGAACACACATTGACTTTCAGATGTGTGTATCAGTATGTGCATTTCTGACTGGGGGCCTTTCAGAGTGTGGGCCATCGTAGGTAGCAGGTGGCATTATTTGGCCGGTTATGCCGAGATGATGGTGCCGGCCTACGAGACACCCAGTTGCAGCGGAGAAGAACGACATTACATTCTTAGTAATGATCCTAAATGCCTTTCATTATGGTAGCTAAGCAACAACGGTCACCTCACCTAGGCGTACTGAGGACTCCAGCCCTGCTGTTCTCTCCCCTGGGGGTTTTCGAAGTGCTAATATATTTCCTGCTGCGTCTTGGCGTTAGGCGTGCAGCCTTCTGGGGAGCGGACGTAGCAATACCACAGAGAGGAGTTGCGAGGGGTAAGACCCTGTCGGACGGTAATTAGGGCTGAGAGGGCTTAGCGTATGTTTGGTTGAACAAAAACTAATTGAAATAGACAAACTCATCTATGCGACTGTCATTGTGCTGAATCAAGTGAATGTAATTAGGTTGAAATTTTGAGGCGGGAACAAAGCAGTCCCTCTCCCGGGCCTGCGTCCGCACCATGGATGCGTAACGAGAACGGACAGCCAATCGACTGACCTACTTTAGCCAAGCTCCCACGCCCACCCGTTTTCCATTTGGAGCGCAGGACAAACACAGCTTCGGTATTAATGACAGGAGTGAACTCTGTACTGCTGCTATTCTCCGCTCAATCAATGGCACTTCTCGTGACGGGACTCGGCGACTCGGTTTGATTCTAGCCAATAGGAAAAAAGCAGAGAGTAATCGCAGCCGCTGATTGGTTGAGTGGTGTGTTGGTTTTTATGACAGTTGCCGAGGATGAGCACTTGAGACTAAAAGGCTGAGGGGTTTAAAGCATTTAAGCACCATTATCTTTAGTGTCGCAGGAAGAAAGTACAGTACTGCTTCTGTGGGCTTGTTTGAGAGTGCTGAAGTAGATGACTAGTTTGAGCTAAGTATGAGCGTTTAGCTACGTATGAGCAAGAACACTGAGTGGGTGGAATGTACACGGAATTACAGCGTGTAATCGTAATGAGAGGTTACTTTGATTGTGCATTACGGTGTGATTGTGTGACTGTTGCTACGTGTGGTTACAAGACTATGGACTGTGGGTACCTCAGACAAAGAAATGCTGACCGTCGCACCCTGAGAACTCTTGGTGAATGTGTAGCGGAGGTGCATGTACCTGTAATATCTGGTTTCTGTGGCATGGAGAATTTGATGAAGGTGGGCTCAGACAGGCCTTTGACGTTGCGGGCGGTGATCTCCACCTCATACTGGGTGTTCCACTGGAGAGGCTGCAGCAGCACGAAGTCATTCATGCCAGGAACCAGCTTGGTCATCCACTGTTCCTCTTTATCCTACACACACACACACACACCCAATGAGCACAGCAGCACTCCATCCAGGACAAATGGCTCCTCTTCAGCCACAGATCTTTAGCAGACATTATGGTCTGAGTATGAGTATGGATGGCGCACTAATGAGTGTAAAAAACATTTTTTTTTCCCTGAAGAGTTTTTCCACCATGTTCTTCGAAACAGACAGATAATGGAGCTGCAGATGAAAGAGCTGCAGATCTCTACAGAAAACCGTCCAGCAGCAAACTCGTCCTCTCTGTAATCCCCAAACTTTTCAGCCACACTCCACAACATCTGCCGTTCTCTTTCAGTGCCCAGAGAGAACGTGCGTGAGCTTCCAGGCTGCTCCACTGGACGCTCGGCGCCTAAATTCCCAGCTACTCTGCACTTCTAAAACAGCCCTTTCATAATTTGACATTTCTGAGCAGCCAGGGCTGTTTAAAAGCTTAAAGGTTGAATGTGACTCTTCAGAATGTGACACATTCATTGCACTGTTCTTACATCTGCATGCATTAAGTCACCAGCAGAGGGACAGGAAGAGAGAGAGAGAGAGAGAAGATGCAGGTATAGAAACCAGCAGGGACACAGACTAAGGAACACAGAGAGAGATAGAGAGAGAGGGAGAGAGAGGGAGAGAGAGGGAGAGAGAGATACAGACAGAGGGAAAGAGAGAGAGAGAGTGTGAGTTGAGGTTGAGTAAATTGGGAGAAGCGTTAGGTGGATGTAGGAGAGAGAGACAGAGCCAGTAGCCAGATGGGTCTTGGGGAGTGATCTGGAGACACAGTACTGAGGCAACTATCAACAGCCAGACCCATCAGCCAAATCCTGTAAACAAGGCAGATTACCAGTATCACAGCACCTTCCTAATGCACACACACACACACACACACACACACACAACGGACGATAGTCCTGAAGTGTTCAACTGACACATGCCTTTAGCACCACAAAGTCTCTTTCAATCATTCCACAAAATCAACAGCATGTGAAGAAACTGTCAGATTTAGAAGTGACCAAACTCTCAAGTGAAAAGAAATAAAACATCTACATTGTATTACATTAACACTAATACTGGTAAATGTTTTTCTAAACGACACTTTCCAAGCACTGGGATGTTTTGTGAGGGATTATGGGTATATCTCGTGCTTTTGCAGTTTCTCATATAACTCTGAACATGGCTGAGTTACTGATATACACATTTTTCACCTCCTTCTCCAAAGCATTTCCAGTCATATTGTATTTTTTTTTTTCAGACCTACATATTAGCCTGAATAAAACCGCATACTACCGTGTCTGATATATCGCGCCGCTGCTGTGGTGAATGGTGTGTCACAGCCGAAGGATCAGACAGATAAGCTCTGACAGATGATGCGGCGTATGAAACTCACAGCTCCTTTAGCATCGCTTAGCTGACTGACAGAGAGGAAGGGCTCACCTTTGGTGACTAATTGGAAAGCACTGGGTAGTTGTACGGATGATATACTGCATGCGCAAACACACACACACACACACACACACACACACTAAAGTACATATATAGTGATATTCTGCCTGTGTTTCCTGGCTCACTTGTGTTGCATCAAAAACAGCACGTCAGCAAAAGGCAGCCGGCCTGTCTGCATTAGTGGAGCGGCTGCTTCACTACACGCAAAGCTTTGCTACACCCACAGCTTCACTACACCCATTTTTAAACTCATGTGGAAACAAGGGGCAGAGAGAGAGGGTGGATGTTTGCTACCCCGCCTCCTCTCGGACGCCTGCCTGATTCTGCTTCACGCACGCAGTCTGCTCTTCAGCTACTCTGATCCGCAGCAGAAGTGCCTCCAGTTTTCTCTCATGAGTGTACGGGACGAGCCAGGGGGATTGTGGCGAGACGCGAGACCAGCCGTGGTGCCGTCTCTGGTCTCGCTCAGACGAACCTGGTCTCGAACCTCGACACCCACGTCAACAGGATAGAGCGACTGAGCTATCCCAGTGCACAGAGGATTGCTGAAATTATAATCTCAGCCCCAGCAATAGGCTCTCATAACCGACCGCATCACTTTAAACCAGTAAAATAGTCGAATGTACTCATATTAGGCTTAAATCAAAGATGCCATTCACTAATGAAATGACTTAATCTGTGATTAAACGGTTCTAAATGACTAATGATACATTTTCTTATATTCGACAAACAAAAATATTTTAATGAAGGCCCCGATATAAGACCACGGGATGTTTATGGGGCTGCTACACCCATAAAATCTGAGCACTTACTGTTTTGTATTTGACGATGTACTCCAGGATGGGCATTCCCCCATCATCCTGCCTGATGAGGCCCAGCCGGTAGGCCTTCCCCACGCCTCGCTGGCCCTGTACTGACGGGGGGCTTGGCTCTCCTGCAGCACACGCCAAACACAACAAAACACGCAATCACTTCCCCTTACAGAGGTCACGCGAGGCCTCGAGGGCCCGACCTGGCGAACATCCCGCGGAGTCCCATGCGGGACGGTCCCACCGTGGCCCGGCGCGGATCGGATACTCACGGATAGGGAGCGTCTGGAAGCTCTCCGTGCGGCTAAACTCTCCCTGACCTTTGCCGTTCACAGCTGCCACCTGGACCTCGTACGTGGTGTTGGGCTCGAGACTGGTGAGCAGAACGACGGCTGCGGAGGGAGGAGGATGGGCGGAGAAGACGAGAGATAGAGAGACGGGGGAAGTAAGAGAGAGAGAAAGAGGGATGAGTGCCAGAGACCCATGAAATGGGTGTGTATCCACCTCTCCACTGTCTTCCACAGTCTTGACCAAGAGCTCCAATTACTGTGTCCCTCAAATCAGACTCTTCTCCACAGCATTGTGGGTATTAGCTCTGGGCCCTTCGAGCAACCCTGCCTTGGTTATCTGCTTGTCCGATTTGTCCTTTCAGTTTCCCGTAAACCCTTCTGGGTGTTGTAGAGGAAAAATCAATCTGTGATCTGGATATGCTGTAATCTCGGCCGGCACCGCCGACGTCTCACTCACGGTTCGACTCCTCTATTTCTCGTCCCTCGGGATCCTCCATTGCTAGCATAAGGTCAGCAATACCTTCAGCTTTTGTTAGAGTTGTATGTATGGACACAGACGTGAGGCTTACACTGTGCTGCCAGGAATCAAACTTGCTCTGGAAGTTACTGGCAGGGTTCACACTACTCATGTCTTTGTGAAAGGAAGAGGAGTTTTTGTGCGTGTGAACCAAACAGTGACATGACACTTTCACCATTAGGGACGGTCCTGCATGATTCTTACATATGCTTATTGGACACATCTGTGTATTAATGTGCAGATGGAACAATATCAATATGTGACAATATCAATACTATTTTAAAAAAAACAGTCAAACCCCTTCTGGAGACTGGAGACAGGTGGTACAGTATTCACTGTGACCCTGAGGACACTGGAGACAGGTGGTACAGTATTCACTGTGACCCTGAGGACACTGGAGACAGTAGGTACAGTATTCACTGTGACCCTGAGGACACTGGAGACAGTAGGTACAGTATTCACTGTGACCCTGAGGACACTGGAGACAGTAGGTACAGTATTCACTATGACCCTGAGGACACTGGAGACAGTAGGTACAGTATTCACTGTGACCCTGAGGACACTGGAGACAGGAGGTACAGTATTCACTATGACCCTGAGGACACTGGAGACAGTAAGTACAGTATTCACTATGACCCTGAGGACACTGGAGACAGTAGGTACAGTATTCACTATGACCCTGAGGACACTAGAGACAGTAAGTACAGTATTCACTATGACCCTGAGGACACTGGAGACAGTAGGTACAGTATTCACTATGACCCTGAGGACACTGGAGACAGTAGGTACAGTATTCACTATGACCCTGAGGACACTGGAGACAGTAGGTACAGTACTCACTATGACCTTGAGGACACTGGAGACAGTAGGTACAGTACTCACTATGACCCTGAGGACACTGGAGACAGTAGGTACAGTACTCACTTTGTGTTCCATGGGACTTGACGTCTTTCCACTCGTGAGAGCTGATGTCTTTGTACCTGACCAGGTAATGTCCGATGGGGACTCCGCCGTGGGAGTCGGGCTTCATGAACGTCACTGTGGCCGTGCGCTGGGCAACAGAGCTCAGGCGCACAGAGTAGGGATTCGAAGGAACATCTGAAACAGGCAGAAACCAAGGCATCAGGGAACAGCTCAAACAGGCAGAAACCAAGGCATCAGGGAACAGCTCAAACAGGCAGAAACCAAGGCATCAGGGAACAGCTCAAACAGGCAGAAACCAAGGCATGTAGTGATAGCCTGTTGGCTGCAGTTTGGTTTCTAAAGTATTATCTGAGGCTTCCACGTGAACAAGCTCCTCAACTGAACGCTGGGGCTCATATCTGCTGGCACAACCACCCTAGGGCAGGTGAAAGGTAAGAATGCAGCTACACTGGGTCTGTTTTTAGAAGCAACTGTTTCAGGCTTTATTCACACCAACACAGCACAACCCCCCCCCCCCCCCCACACACACACACACACACACAAGCACTCAAAATCATACGCACTCAAACTACATATAACCTGCGTTCAGTAAACAACAGTAAACAACAGAGTGCAAATATCAATGAAATGAACACTTTCAAAAAGCCTGCAATTTTCACTTTGGTTAGTATTATATCCACTTAAAGCTGTTGCTATAGCAGTAAACCTGTTCCACATACAGGCTGTAAAAGAACCTTCATTCAGGTATCTGTCTGCCAGTCACAATCTGCTTCAGGATCTCCCCCTCCATTTCCCCCAGCAGAGAAAGAAGAGACGTCCTGAGTGGAATTACAAACACCTACCTCTACTGAGAGAGGGGCAGAGAGAGAGAGAGAGCGTGAGACACAGACAGGGAGAGAGCGTGTGTGTGTGTGTGAGAGTGTATGAGAGAGAGAGAGAGAGAGAGAGAGAGAAAGAGAGAGAGTACAAACATGAACAAATGATGGAGAAAGAGATTGTAAGTGAGAGAGTGGTAGGAGAGAAAAATTAAATGGGTGTTGGTGAAAAGTGGGAGAGTAGGAATGTGTGTGTGTGTGATTTAGTGGAGCAGCAAAGACAGAAAGCTGGGGAGAAAGAGAGGGAGGGAGAGAGGGAAAGAGCCAGACAGAAAGAGAGAGAGCCAGACAGAGAGAGATAGCCGGACAGAGAGAGAGAGAAGCTGATGGACTGCACTACTTGCTGGTATTCTGGAATGTTAAAAGCTTCACTCCTCTGACTATAGACTGCCATGCAGCATCAGCGAGAGGCTGACACAACAACACAATAGGGCCGCCTGCTTACCCCTCCCTGCACTACACGAGCAGTCCACGTACGTGATTAGGACTCGGTTTTCAAATTCAGGTTCAAATTCGGCATGTAAATGCCGTCGATCCGAACAACGCTCGCAACGAACGATCAGTGAGTAATTCTCATAAAAGCAAACGCGCCTTCAAACGACTTTCCCCCAAGCTAGATGAAGTAGACGCTTAATGAAACTTTACCTTCTAGAAGCCGACATGCTTGTTGGGAATGAGAGCTGAATATCACAAACATTCAGGGCCCAGTGTACACAGTTCTCCTTTCCCCACTGGGCGTAGCTTGTGGCTCTAGTAACACAAGCACCACATTTTTCATTTGGACAAATCTGGTGTGCGTCAGGGGAATCAGGGAAGCAGCTGCTCACGACCAACTGGAGGAGTCAGGGTTACACCCCTTCAGTAATGATGATGTATGCAATCAATACGGAAAGATGTCCGCATAACCTTTACATCATAGGGAAATGTAACAGTCCTGCATGTCCTTCCATTATGCCAGTGGAGTTCAGCTGTCTGTGCACGCTGATGCCTGTCCACGTGTTCCCATCATCAGCAGGGGGAGGCGGCCAGCAGGAGGTGGCGGTGTGCACCCACCTGCCTGAGCCAAGATGAACTCCTGGAAGCGCATGCCGATGTTGTTCCTGGCTGTGCAGTTGTAGCGGCCAAAATCCCGGTCTGACATGGGAGTGACCTGGAGTGACGAGAGGAGGCTCGCGCGGGTCAGGCTGCATCCGCGTCCCATCATGCAGCAGGTGTGCTCTGGTGAGGCTAATAGCTCGTTTTAAACTGGAGGCAGGAAAGCAGGTACCTTCCACGAATCACATGTGCAACGTTTGCATGTGCTGTTTTTGCGAGGCAGGGGAGTTTGTACCTCCAGCAGGGAGCGCCCGGGGCTGCCGTGCACACGCATGTTGGCCGCGCCGTCCGCCGGGATGGTCAGCTTCTCCCGCCTCCAGAGCATGGTGGCCGCAGGGTTGGACATGACGTCACAGCTGATGTTAACAGGGTTTCCCTCCCATGAGAAAAAGATGGTGTGGTTGCTCTGGAACTTTGGTGCGTCTGTCAGAAAAAAACAAAACAACAACAAAAAAAAATCAAACGAGCAAACAAAAATCAAGAACCATTTGCTTGCCGTAGCACGAAGAGCCACGAAGAGCCACGAAGAGACTGTGGGCCGTGCAACAAGGACACGTTCGAATTCGGTAGCTTAGCTTTAAGCAGAAATGTAAATATAGGCTAATTGCGAGCCCGCGCGGGTAAGGCCTTAGGGATGCAGTGGCAGACTGAGCTCTGGCTGTCACAGATGTGTGCTAACTGAAAGGCGCATCTGGGAATGTGTCTGCAGCTGCGCATACAAGCTCCTCATCAAACATCCTAATCTGAGGCAATAGCCATGTCTCACAATGTCACTGCGACCTGCCCCTAACAACCTGCCCCTAGCAACCTGCACACGCCACACCTGCCGTCTGTTTGTGCTTCCTTTTTTTTTCCTCCCTCTGTTTATTCTCTTGATTTTCCTCTGCTTCTCTCTGGTGTCTTCGCCTCCGAGTCTGTGCCACAGCACCGTCTGCACTGCACCGTGTCCTTACAGGCAGGGGAGTGGATGGAAGAGCTCAGCAGCGCCACCGTTGGCCACTGCGGTGCACTGCGCTCCCGCGGGAGGTCTTTTCCTCCCTGCCGAGCACTGCTCCCCCACGGACCAGTGTCGCGGGCGTCTCACTAACTGCCTGTCTAATCTCCTGCCGTTTCACGGTGGAGAGGTATGAGCTGATGGAATACAGCTACTCATCACCAAGACGCGACAACACAACCATTCATGTTGAATGCTTATCTCGGAGAAGTTGCATGCATTCACATTTCCTTGGCCATGCAGGTCAGCAATGTTTAAAAAAGGTTCTTTGTTTATAGCTATGTGCAGTTTCTGAGTGTAGTTTAGAACATCCAAACAAATATTCACAATTCACTCCTGCCTCATGCTAGAAAATGCCGATTTGAAGATACGCCAGGCGTGGAAATAAAACTAGGAGAATCTGCAGATCGATACAGCTTCCTGGCTCGTCTTTGTCAAATTTCTAACAAGAAATGGCAAGGATTCGACACTCACAAAAACTAAACGATGTGAAAAGGCTACCACGTTTCACTTCTGACAGCAATCAAGCCCTGAACTGAGGGAATATCTCCAAGGTTCTGATCTTCTGCTGATGGCTTCTATTGTTCCTTAGAATCTGTGCATGTGTTGGGTTATGTGAGTGTGTGTGTGTGTGCGTGGGCCCACTTCTCTGAGTAATGCTATACTCACATTCGATATCCAGGAACATGCTCTTCTGATGTCCTCCGATTCTGCTGAGGGCCTCACAGTCGAAGCGACCCCAGTCCGAAAGCACCACTCCCACGATGGTGAGCATGGACTCACCGTGACGGCCGCGCACCTCTACTCGGCCGTCTGCGCTCTGAAAACACACACCGCACCGGTCGTCGTCACACCCAAGAAAGTTTAACTTGAAAACAAGGATTTGCACGAACGTAGTTTTTGTTACCATTTCATTTCCTTTCTATTTCGCTAAGGACGTGGCATTTAGCCATAATTCACCGTCAGCCTCTCCAAACACAGACGCAAAGTCCGAAGAGATAATTACAGACGTGTAAATTCCATACTGAAGATTGAAACTGCTGAGGATTATGGGAAAGAAATATGAGCATGAATAACTATGAAATTGAAACTGTAAAGGCCGTATTAATGCTGTGACAGCATGGTAAAATCCCATAATCTCTCCCTGGACTAAATATCTGGGCTGTCCCATAATTTGCTTTTTATTTATCTTGGCCGCTGTAACTACAGAAGACAAACTAAATTCTTGGGAGGCTGCAAACTTTTATACACTTAGCTTGAATCTACATTAAGAAACACTGGCCTCATTGACATTCATGGGTATGTTGGCGTCATATTTGATTAGTGGGAGTCAGTTATAATGGAGCTAATGATAGGTTAGACAGAATGACAGTTATGAGGGGTATCTTTCTCTTTCATCATTTCACTTTCCGCTCTGACTACGAATGAGATTTGGACTACATCTCCCAGAGATGGTTCAGTTAATCGAGATTCTGTCTGAACACAAGAAAGCAGCAGCACTGCAGCAATATCTGAGAACCTTTCAATAGTCATGAGGTCCCTTAAAAAAATACCAATTTGCTTGATTAGTAATGACAGGGCAGAAAGGAGAATGTGTCTCCAGGAGACTGCACGAGCGGTAAAATTCCCACGATGCCGAGCTGTGCGTTTGCTGGTGGTGATCTGAACGCACATTTCTGTTCAAGCTTCAAGGGCCGAACTTAAAAGAGCGATGCATATCCCTGATCGTCGGAGTTTCGGAATCCAACCTGGGGCTATTACATGGGCTGTTCATTTTTCCTGCTCCAAACACAACTATTCTAGTCTGCTCTGCTTATATGGACTGACTGCATGTGGGTCTCTTCCCCTCCCGGAGCCCCCTTTAATTTCCCGCCCAGGCAGATGGCTCTAATCATTTTCCGAGCGCTCACTGCCAGATTAGCCGTGACGGCGAGGGGCTCCATGGGCCGCTCCTTCCAAAAGGGCGACCCCAATTTGCCTCCACTGCCACTGCCTATCTTCTACGCTTTCAAGCCACCGCGGCCGCCTTCAATAGACCCCTCGTCTCTCGGCGATCCTTCGCCTGCCTGTCTCCACCGTGCTCACACACACACACACACACACACACACACACACACACCCCTTCCTGCTTCAGCATGGGCTGAGACACGTGCAGGTGGCGTGTGGAGCCCTTATCTTGCCGAACCTCCACAGACAAGAGGAGAGCTCGCTCCTGCTCACGAGCCCTATCGTCTCGGCTGTGATGGTGGTGCATCAGCTCGGCTACGATGGCCGATTCCACGGCGTGCGCGTCAATCAAACGCCAATCTGTTTGTCATCAGGATTTTCCCAGCAGTGACGGAACGGAATTTGCATAAAAATCGGCCCGCCGGGCCGTTGCGCGTGTGCGCTGCGAATGTTTTCTGACGCAGCCAACGTGATGGGATCACTCGCGCGCGCACTTCGCAAGCTCCCATCGTGGACGTCCGGCATTGCAATGTCATCGCCGCTCTCATGCATCGGGCAGCGAGGTCCAGATCACGGCCGGGCCGGCTGCGTTTAGTTTAGCGACGAGGCGCCACCCTGCTGGGATCCCTGTTTACGGTACCTTGTCTCCGTCTGAGAAGCTGTGGCCATCGCTGGCCCTCCTCCAGGAGATCTCCGGCAGCGGTTCTCCCTCGGCCTTGCAGGAGATCATGGCAGCGCTGCCCTCCACCGCCGTCACGTTCCTCAGCTTGGTGATGTGGGGCTGGACTACACGCCGCGGGGGGGCACAGCGTCACGGCCAGCGGACCACCCAGGGGAAGAGAGTAAACAGGCAGAGATGAAGGGCCGATAAGGACAGGGGTGCTTCGGTGCTTATAACCGCTGTCACTCGAAGCTGGAGGTAGCGTCTAATCCGTCACAGTCATACAGCAGCTGTTTTGGAAAAGGGAATAAAAGAGTACAGATCCAGCACGACCAGGAGCAAAAAGCAGAAAAAAAGTCTATGAGCACACATGAACATCCAGGAGGAATATGGTCTCATCTCCCACGATGAGACAGGCCGTCCTATACGCCATAATGGAAAATGACAGTCCATTGTAATTGGACATGTGGTTTTCAGCTGAGACTTAAGGACCCAGGGTCAGGAATACACAAAAAACACACACACACACACACACACACACACACACACACACACAGACAGCATACAGTATGCCTATGCTTTCAAAAATGAATTCACAATAGGGCTTCTTGTGTGTGACAGTGCTGATTAGCGGAGTAGCAGCTTCCGCCTCCAGGTGACGCAGCGAAGAAGAGGAGACGCATCGCTGTGCTTAACTCAATAAATATACATTAGAGCTTCTCACCCACAGGGCGCATAGTAGCAGCATGAATGGCGCCAGCGCCAAAGAATGGGAAACAGATTCATATCCGTGTCTACTGGCAAAGCAGAAATGCATACGCAGTCCCACTGAGCAACTCTGTGTTTAGCTTCAACCAAACCAATCTCTTGACATGTTGACAATAATTTTTTTCCAAAACACTGAGCCCTCCTGCTGAAGATAAATGTTTGAAGCCAAGTAAGATCGCATTCCAGGCACAGATCATTAGTGCACAACATTGATTATGATGCCTGCATGAAAATAAATGACTTAAGTCATTTTTTAATAGCTTTTTTTCCAGTAGTGCTATAAATGACAAGAGTAATATAGCTAACTACTTCAGAAGGTAGTGGGGCGGAACTTTAAGAGTGGATGCTCTTAGCATCATTCCTAATCCTCCTGAAATCTTTGAAAGTTTCTACATTTCTGTAGGGCTACATGAGTCTGCGAAGGCATGCCATGTTCACTGAATTCAAACCTGCAGCTCTGGCATGTAGTTTAATATGATGAGAAAAACGTTTTAGGAGTGAAGAGAAATGCAAGAGATAGACGTTCAGCAGAGCAGAAAGCCCAGCCACACTCCAGTTGGCTGTCAGGGGTCATAAAAGAAAACTTATAACTACGTTTCCCATCACGCTTTGCAAAACAAAACTCTCATCCAATAACTTGGTTTCATTTAAATGAGCACTTTGAAGAATACCATTTGCTTGCACATCGAAAGAATTCTGATGACTACAGAATAAATCTCCATACATTTACATGAACAGACAAGGTGCTATCTGAATAATCTGTGAAAATGCTGGCAGCTTCATGAAAATCTAAATTGAAATTCTTGGCCATAAAGAATGTGTCACCCATTTTCTGTTAAATAATTTAGGATCCTGTTTATGGAAGGGAAACAGTTCACCCTGGCGGGGCTTAGTGTGGGAGTTTATCAGTCACATCACACACTTGACAGAAGGACTCCCCCAGTGGACAAGGCTCACCTCTCTAATTCTCTGAACCCAGACCTCCTTCACTTAATACCACTACATTTAACAGAACAATAAGAGTTATCTGATGATGGCCACTGGTAGCGTGCAGGTGACTTCAAAATATCCTGACATTTAGCTAATGGCTCGAATTGTGAGGTTTAGCCAACCTGCTTTCGTTTATTACCGGAGTGTTTAAAGTGTCAGCAGCGCTGTGATAAAATCTGTGTTAAAACTTTTCAAACACACACGTTTGCTCCTTTTCATTTCTGAAAACTCCCCAAATAATTGTGACATTTAAGACATGACAAATGAATCATGGGGAAAGGCGGGGTGGCTCTCCTCTAGCAGCTAGGCAGGTTGCGTGGGCGGGGGAGGGCGGGGTCTCTCACCGAACACTTTGAGGAAGATCTCCCGCTGGACCTCCCCGGCTTTGTTGGCAGCCTTGCACGCGTAGGAGCCGCCGTCGTCCTGTTTGATGTTTCGGATGGTGAGCGTCGTGCCCCGCGCCCGAATCACGTACTGCTCCGACTCCTGGAGTTCGACCGCCTTCCTAACAGACGAGCCAGACATGTTGTGTGTCAGCCCTACGCCGTCCCCCCCCCCCCTCCACAGACGGGGCAACAACAGAGCAGAAAATGCCCCTCCGACCACACGGCTGGAGGGATGACTCGGTATCATACACACCGGTGCCAAACGAGGACAACAACTCGCATACCTTTTTTTTTTTACTGTGCCAGAAAACGTGTACACAGAGGCAGGATGCCGTAAGCAAAGGTGTGCAGGGGAGATTGAGTGCTTGAGTAATTGAATGTTTTTTGGAGGAGATTATAGCAGAGGTTTTACACTGTTATAATGCTGCGGATTGGTGTGGCGCGAGCGGATATGAAATCCGCTAACGGAGCGGCGTACATAGCACCAGGGAATGGAGAGGAGGAAAATGAATATCAGACGTTCTCCTGGCCATCAAGACTGCCACCAGATATGACAGACGCCCTAAATCCCACGGGTGGCTTGCTTGCTTGACCCAACGGCTCAGTGGCAGTTTGCCAATCTGTAGCAAATGCAATGCCACAATATCATGCATGATATGACATAACGAATCCAGTTTAAACGATCAAGATTACATGTACAGTTGCTCTTAAATATCACACATTTCTCACACTCACAAAACACCACATATCTTGGAAGCACACCGTCTTACATGTACAGTTAGAGTTTATAGACTGTTGCCATGCATGGCATACGTTACTTACTGCAGTCACAGATGTGTGGACAAGCCCTAGCAACCATGCTTTGCCTGATACACTTGTATCAGCTCAAGCCCCACAACCATGTCCAACCGTACCATTACCGTGTCACCGTTAATGCTGTGTTTGAGAAAGGTTTGCCACCCACATAATATCCAGTTAGCAGTGGTCCTGCAGCCAGAAACAGCACTTCCAGTAGGGTGACTCAAAAACGATTCCTCACTGCATGTTCCACAGTCTGTAATTGTACAACAGTGAACTGTGCCTCTGACATAGGTGTGCCAGTGTCTGTAGGAGCGAAACTGCTATTTCAACTACATCAGCAGGAGACGGGCTAGTTCTCGCACTCAGAAGCATTAGCATGGGGAGGTGCCGAGCGGACACTGCATCCTGTTAACGAAGCGTGGACGCCCGGCTTGTGTATATCGGACAATTCAAGGTGGAACAGGTTGGTCACTGGTCTACACAGTATACAGAAGATTAAAACCAGCCAGCTTCCGCCGCATTTATTTAAGTAATCCAACTGCCCAAACTCACCCTCGAACTCAAACGCACAGGGCCAATACATAGACGAATAAATGAAAAATAAAAAAAATTTAAATACAATTTAAGTGCTGCCGTGAAACAGCCGTGCCGTAATTGGAGGTGCTGTTGTCGTGTCTTGGTGTGTCACCAAGCGGCTTTGTTACGGTCATTCATTAAAGGTCAACTCGTCGTGCGTTGGATTCATCTCCCTGGCTCCCACCTCAGCAGAGGTAATTACAGTGATTGAGGGCCCATAATCAACACGTTGGGCTGCCTGTCACTCAAAGCCCACACATTAGAGGTGAAATAAACGCATCCGCTCAAAATGTGTCATTAAAGCACCTCTCACTTCGACTCTACTCTCTCCCTGCAGCGCTTTCATTTGGTAACACTTTTTACTTTCTGAGAGGGATGTCTGCGTCTGTGTGTATAATCTTGCAGGGCTCCATATGCTCTTATTTTTGGAAACTGGCTGGGATGTTGCTTTACGTACGCAGGGTGTATCCTTACAGCAGTGTAGGAGGGGATGGGCAAGGTAACTGACCTTTTTTGTTGATGATTTCCATGGTGAGATTGATATTATCTTTGCTTTACTGATAACGAGGAGAAAAAATGTTCAAACCAGCCAACCGTGGGAGTTTTCACAGGGGCGGTGTAAAGTCACCGTCCCTCGACTGATGTTCTGACCGGTCCAGTGGGACTCCTGGCACCGGATGTGTGGTAGACAGGAAGCGTCCTTGTGTTCGGCCTCTACCTACTAGGGGGTGTGAGGTGTGTCTGGCGCCTCCATGCAGGGGGGTTATACCTGTGCCAGGTGACCTCAGGTTCAGGAGAGCCATATGCCCTGCAGGTGAACGTCACTGATTCGCCGTAGTCGGCCGTTGCGTTGAAGGCCTGCTGGGGCACTGACAGCACCGGTGGAACTGCAGAGAGAAGAACACTGGTTATTAAACCGTTAAACAAGGACTGTCACACCTCTTCAAACGACCTCCAAAAACTCAAATTCAAAACTCACGTGGCCCTTATGGCTGCAATTTCACGTCCCAGAACAATGAGTTTGAATTTACATCCAAATACACGTGTGAAACAAACCCAAGGGCTCATTCACAAGTCGTCATGTCCTGCGCATACGGATCACCCTTGACGTGATTGGACTTATAACAACTCTGCAGCGAGAGAATGAATAAATGCATAAGATGCTCTCCAGATTTGAATCGATACTTCCTGTCCAGTTCAGTTTATTATATTGTGAAAGGTTAATGTGGGGGGCCAAGGGTGAACTCCTGGGTCAGCCCAGATGACCTGAGAGGACCCACAATGACTTTCTAATAAATTACCTGGCTGTTCACTTATTCATCGTGATCTTCCTCTGTGAATGTGGAAAAAGCGGGTCAGTTATAGGGAGGAAGGCCTAGTCATTACACTCACCCTGTCCAAATTCCTCACACAGGAGAACATGGGAGGAAATATCGCACAAGTCCACAACGTTTAATACCACAATATACAGGATAATGTGGGAAATTATTTTTGAATGACTAACCCGTTGTTTTGAGAAAAAAAGAGACAAGCACGACGACATGGTAACCTCGGTAACATGGCAACCGCCGGTAAACATGGTAACATTTGCCCTGACGTGGACTTCGCTGCAGAATGGACACGGGTCGCACAGCTCCACTGTTGGTTCACCCTGGCATTTTGTCATAGCAACAACAGGCTGTCCCCTTCAGTCCTGTCTTCCACCAGCACAGAGTGAATGGAGAGGGACCTGCTCCTTCGTTCTGAACGATGAGACGTTAGAGACATACCGCAATTTAATGGAGTGTGAGCTAAGGTAAAAAGATTAAATTAAGGAGATGTTTTATTCATGGTCACTTTCAGCTTTACTTGGCAGTATATTAGATCAACTAAAAGATTTCTTGCCCTCTATTAGACACCAGTAATGCACACACTATTATATGCACACACTATTTGTTTAACACACTATTTGTATAACACAACGCGCATAATGGGTCATTCATTAGGGTGGTCCAAGTTGCAGATGGACCAGTTCGAATTAATTCAGCAATCTTCTTGCAGTTAAAATGCGATGGGGAATGCAATTGTGCAAAGCAATGCAAATGCACGATGGTGCTTCAGAAGTTTGGATGGGAACTGTGGCAGGTGAGGTGCGGTCCCCCGACGAGCATCACCGCAGCCAGAGCAAGCGTTCTGCAGCTCAGCTGACGTCAGTGGAGGCCGTTACGGAGAGGGGGGGCATCGCCGTTAGAGCAGCTACGCTCCCGATCAGCTGTCTCCCGCCAGCACTCAGGAGAGCAAACACTGCACACTTATTTGTTCAAAGCCCCGCAGCCCTTGAGGTCAAGACTAGATACCGAGACGAGAGCGCTCGTGGCGTTATCACTACTGCCGTTTCTCTTGCAGATCACATCATGCATGGTGCTGGAATGTGATTCAAATCACCGTGGCTTAACCCAGGACCCTGGCTTTGCTCCCGAGACTGTAAAAACCTATTTGTGGAACAATTTGGGAGACTTGAAATGCCTTCCATCAGAATATCAATTTACACCGAGAATTCTTCGTTTTCAATTAGCAGTCTTTTTACTGCATACATTTACTACCACACAAAACGTGCTGAGAGACACAAATAAAACACAATCGGCATGAAGCTTAGTAGTTATGCACTGAAACAACTCCAACAAGATTATCATTGACTCCCTCGCCAATCGATAGCTATTTTCCAAAGGCTATAATCTAATTGAGCTCATTCCCAGATGAGGGGGCTCAACTGGAACAGCTGCTAAAACGAGACACAACTGGACATGAAGACATCAGGCCAGACCAGTGAAGCATGTGACGCCCAAACTAGCTCTCAGTCCAGATCCTCCCCATCCCCGTCTGCCCATATCGGGTTCAATCAGTCCTGGACAAAATGGAGATCACAGCAGCACAATACTTTTGGAGGAAAACCTTCACGTCTTTAACATCCTAAGACGTCGGGCACAAAAAAAGTGAACAGGAAACAAAATGTGGAAAGACCACCAAACACCTTTTTTTGTGATTAAAAGTGATTGAACTATCTGAAGTGACACGAAGTGAGTGTTTCCGATTAGCGTAAGCGCTGGGGAACTGTTATGGTCCACCGTGCAATTGAAAAACAAATGATGCTAATGTGCTTAGCGTGTGTGCCGTGGCTAGCAGCCGTGCCTGTGGCGTTTGTCTCCACTGCCCTGGGCGCGTGCTGCCATGACCGGCGGGTGCTTGGCAGCGCGTCACTGAGCAGCGTCGTTAGTTCAGCTGCCTCGGTTCCGTCAGCGGACCACGGGCACCCGCCTCGTGGTCACTGCGTCAGACGCGAGACGCAGAATCTATCTCATCGCTGCTCTGACAACTCTGTTCAACTTCAAACGTGTCATACCTTACACGCTCGCTTGCTTCTCACGATACATTTTAATAGGAACAGTAAACACATAGTTATGGCCAAGGACATGCATGGACATTTTTTTCTTGGGGGCTGTTACCCTAACCTGAAAAAGTCCGTCCACTTTTAGCCGTTACTCGTAAACATAAGATAATGCGCTGTGTCTCAGAGAGTCATGCTTATCAAAAAGCATTAGTTTATTGGCAACTCTTATTTTTGCAGCCACAGCAGCAAATACATAAGAATTATTATTGTTTTGTTGTTGTTGTTGTTGTTTCCTCCAGAGGGGCAGTTCAGTCAAAAGGGCAAACGGTCTGTTGCTAAGGCAACTTTAATCTGGCTTTGACCGATGTCCTTGGCTATGGCTTTAATTCCTGTGTGGTCAGATGGGGCCACACCGTTGTTATTATCACGCGCTGTGACTGGAATTACAGGTAGGCTACGTTTAAAGAAGATGGGAGGGGATTATACCGTTTTTAAGAGGAGTGTATATAAATAGATTTTCATCACTTGACAGACCTCCATATGCTCACCACTTTGATAAGCAGTGAAATTAGCCGCGTTAAAAGCAAACACAGATTTTTCATTTTGGTTTTGGGTTTTAAGCAGGCAGCATTGTTGACTCTCCTTTGCCAGATGTCTATGGATCTTTAGCCCTACAGCACTTCATTTGAGGCTGTTTGATTATAGCTCAGGAGAACCTCACCATTGACCACCAGGATGATGTCTCTGAAGTCAATCTCTCCCCTGGCTTCCACCCTCGCCTCACAGCGGTACACGCCCTCGTCTGCTTTAGTCACACGCTGGATCTGCAGGTTGTTGTTAGGTAGGAGCTGGAACTCTGAAACAGAGGGCAAAGGTTATATATATACTAATTATAGCATCAACACATACTATACATATATATATCCATCCATCCATCCATCCATTGTCTTCCGCTTATCCGGGTCCGGGTCGCGGGGGCAGTAGCCTAAGCAAAGAGGCCCAGGTTTCCCTCTCCCCAGCCACCTCTTCCAGCTCTTCTGGGGGGGGATACCAAGGCGTTCCCAGGACAGCCGAGAGATATAATCTCTCCAGCGTGT
Source organism: Brachyhypopomus occidentalis (assembly GCA_020368025.1). NCBI lineage: Eukaryota > Metazoa > Chordata > Actinopteri > Gymnotiformes > Hypopomidae > Brachyhypopomus > Brachyhypopomus occidentalis. The sequence goes on from JAGXOD010000005.1 coordinate 5,689,212, forward strand.
CCTGGGTCTTCCCCGGGCCTCCTCCCAGTTGGACATGCCCAGAGCGCCTCCCTAGGCAGGCGCCCAGGTGGCATCCGAACCAGATGCCCGAACCACCTCAACTGGCTCCTCTCTACGTGGAGGAGCAGCGACTCTACTCCGAGCCCCTCCCGGATGACTGTGCTGCGTACCTTATCTCTAAGGGAGAGCCCAGACACCCTGCGAAGAAAACTCATTTCGGCCGCTTGTATTCGCGATCTCATTCTTTTCGGTCACTACCCAAAGCTCGTGACCATAGGTAAGAGTCGGAACGTAGATTGACCAGTAAATTGAGAGCTTTGCCTTTTGGCTCAGCTCTCTCTTCACCACAACGGTCCGGTACAGCGACCGCAATACTGCAGCCGCAGCACCGATCCGCCTGTCAATCTCTCGTTCCATCCTTCCCTCACTCGTGAACAAGAACCCGAGATACTTAAACTCCTCCACTTGAGGCAAGGACTCACTCCCCGACCCAGAGAGGGCACTCCACCCTTGTCCGACTGAGTACCATGGTCTCAGTTTTAGAGGTGCTGACTCTCATCCCAGCCGTCTCGCACTCGGCTGCAAACTGATCCAGCGAGAGCTGTAGGTCTCGGCCCGATGATGCCAACAGGACCACATCATCTGCAAAGAGAAGGCGTGGAATCCTGAGGCCACCAAACCGAACCCCCTCCGCCACTTGGCTACGCCGAGAAATTCTGTCCATAAAAGTTATATATATACATATACATATACATATATATATATTTATAACTATATTCACCACTGAGGATGTCATTAGGCTCAGCTGTGATCACATCGGTTTCTATACTTTTTGTTAGGCTGCTAGTATGTGTAAACTAACATGTAACTTTCCTGCACAAATCCCTGGAAGTTTATTATAACACATCTAAGAAAGTCAATATCGGAGAACCCTGACATCAGAAAAGGACAATTATGTCCCGTGTTTTGGTGTTGTTCAATCTTTTTTGCAATACTTTAATTATTCCTCTGCAGAAATCACACGTCTTCACACGTTTTCACACGTCTTCAGGCGTCTTCAGGAGGACTTTTAGGTAGGACAGAAACCTGTTTTACCCATCTGGAACTTTCTGACGCTGTTATGATAGGCAAGTTGCCAAGGCAACTCACTCTCAGTGTCCTCGGTGATCTCCATGGTGTTGTAGTACCAGGCCACCACAGGCACGGGTGAGCTGGTGACGTCGCACACCACCTCGGCTACGTCGCCTTGACGGAATTCCTGAGGTGATGGCACATGCCTGAAAGTGAGTTTCTCTGAGAACACAGAACAGAACACATCATGGCGATGACCGTTAGTGAACTACAGTTAAAGCATGTGTGCTTGAGGATGAGGAGATGAAGCCTATAAGTGTTCTGGGGTGTGGGGTGTGGGGTGGAGTGTGGGGTGGGGTGTGGTGTGGGGTGTGGGGTGGGGTGGTGTGGGTGTGGGGTGTGGTGTGGGGTGGGGTGTGGGGTGGAGTGTGGGGTGCAGTGTGGGTGCAGGTGCCTGTGTTGACTACAGAGGTCATGGGAGCCAGTGGTGACACCGAGACGCCATGCATACAATACATCAGTTAGCTGTTGTAAAATAAAATTGACATCAAAGAGGCACATGTGGGATTTACAGTTGTCAGATGTTGTGCTGGTGTGTTTGATACGAACAGTCAGGGTCAGTGTCATAAATATTGCAAATAACAAGAATTAACTTGCCGAACTTCTGTTTCACATTGCATCATATTGAGAGCTCCTACGCTGTCATATCTGAACAGGGCACGACTTTGATCAAGAATAATAAGAAACTGAAAAACCAAGACAGCAGATATGGTTCCTTCTGTTTCGCATACTGGCCAGTGTAATGGTTTCGGTGGAGATAACTGGGTTTGGGTTAACACTTCATTCATAATTCTTCACAGTTGCAGAACTGAGAATTCACGGAAATGTTTCTCAACATGAGTTCTTAATCAGTGGAGACTGCATGCGCTGAAAACCGTGCAGGTGACTGTTCTCTGTCAAATGGTGAAATGCCTTAAGATATAGAAGAACTTCATCAGCCAGTCCATCGTCTGTGGCTACTGATCTGTGAACTACGTCTGTTTACTCTTCCGCTGCTAAAAAAAATCCGTCTTCCTGAGGAGTGTTGACCAAAGCCGTCACTGCTAGTGGGACCTGCAGGAACGAGGGTGATGAAGCTTAGGCAATATCCCTGGGTCTGTCCTGGAGATATATTAATTACATGCAGTGAAGATTAATACCTCGCAATCATGTCTAAAGCAAAGAATCTCCATCATGTCTAAAGCTAAGAATCTCCATCATGGTGAAATCATCGCATTGAGATTACGTCATGATCTCTGCATGGTTGTCAAAACCTTCATGCCTTCATAGGGTTGCTCTACATCATTTTATCTTCTGAATTCCTTTGAAATGAAGTTCTTTTTTTGTTTTCCTTTCAACAGAACCTTTTCAGTTTCCCCGTCTCTTCAGAGATCTCAGACATTATCTGTGTTTTTGACTGAATAACAGGCCGTTGGCTTAAGTCCCGGCGCTGCCCGCGCGGCGTCCTTCGTCCACGCCTGCACAATCGCTCCCCTTTTCTTTGCCCGACTCTTCCCAGCATGGCCTTTCTCTCCTCTTTGTCTTTGTCTTCTTCTCTGTCCCCACTTATGCCCTCGTCCTCTCCCACTGTCTTCTGCCTGTCTCATTGCTGGATGAATTACATTTAGGTTTACATCAACAGATTTGTCGAACACATCGGCTGAAACGCACGCCCTGTTCCACTTTATTGTGAAGCTTTTTTTCCCTTTTCCTCGTGAAGCCTTTGCGTGTTCTCTATTCAAAGGAAAATTAACAGCTATTTCAATGGCAGGCTTTTCAAACGTAGCAAAGGAGAGCTGAGTCTATTTATTTATTTTTACATAACATGCGTAATGTCCTTCCATCAGTGCAGGGCCAGTAGCGTATCCCAGTACCTGGACATCATTTGCATCAGCATAAGGCTGGATGGCTTTACATCTCAGCGATGAGACACTCAGGAGACACTCAGGACATTAGTGAATGCACAGGAGAACCATAATATAATAATCATTTGAGATCAAAGTTTTTCTCTATTGTGTGGCTAAAAGGTAGAGATTGCAGTAGTTAGACGACATGTGAAGCCTGGCTCTTAACTGACATGGGGAAGAAATGGCTTCATCTTTTTTACTGTCATCATTTCTGTACTTTTTTGCATTATTACTTATGTCATGGTTGAAGGGCAGAGGGACAAAAATGGCCTCCTACATTATAGGCATTTCAACACAAGACCCAAGAGGGGCCGCGTTTGATATCGCCAAGACTCTCTAGTTACAATAAGTGAAGCATTCCATTACAGATTAAACAAGACAGACAAAACGCAGACTTTCTCTTTAAAACTATATAGAATCTGCTCGCGTACGGGAACGGCGCCCTCGTTAACGAGCGCAGTGTCGTCGCAGAGACGTGCGGATCCCACAGTGTGGATGAGAGCATACGTGCTCTGACAGCGCGGCAGAAGCCAAGGAGCCTACGCAGCTCAGCAGAACCCTGCAGGGCGGGGGGGCGGGGTTTGGGGGTTTGGTGGGGGGGGGGGTAAGGCACGTAGCAGCCGCCCCTGCACGGGGGTCCCTTTAATGGGCCGAACATCTCTTCCCCATGGAGGAGCGAGACAGGACACCTGCGTACGCCCCACCCCCCCCTGTGCTGAGCGGAGACCGGCCCCTGCTGCCCGACCGCAGCCACACCCCTTCTGACCCGAGGCGGAAACCCGCCGCCGTGTGCTGGAAACGCAGAACCTTGAACCAGATTAGAGATTGGAGAAGAGCTGCAGGAGAACGACGCACACATCGCTCTGCTGAGACGCCCAGCAGTCTTGACTGCAATGGCGACTGTGACATCATAAAGAGCTCATGTTTGTCGGATTATGCGGTAGCTGCAATTGACCAATATACACGCGGAACACAGATCTGAAACGACCGTGATAGGTCATGTTGTTTCATGGAACAAAAAAGGATCATTTCCTAGAAGGTTCATTTGCATACTGTACCCTTCTGTGATATAAGCATCGCAAAGGCCAGTGTTGCAACAATGATGGACAAATGATATATTCTGCAGCATTATTAAACATAAATATGTAATGACTAGTCAATCACTATTGCAAATGGCTCTGCGGGTGTAATGTAACAATAATGTAAGAATGAATATTCCAGTATCAGACACAGATAGTAATTTGCACAATTATAGGAGATCTGATGAACTTGGGGAGAATTGCTTCTACCTTTGTATTGTAATGCAGTGAATCCACCATTTGCATTCTGGGTTGTCTGAATGTATCCGTGTGACCAACGGGGTTGTGTATTATTTGTGTGAGAGTGTGTGTGTGTGTACTCACGGTATATCTCCAGGACCACGGTGGCCTCCTGTGTGTGTCCCTGTGCGTCGGTGGCTTGGCAGCGGTAGATTCCGGCGTCCTCCACGTTGGCGTTGTAGAGGGTGAGCCGTGAGCGAACGCCCTCGTTGTGCAGGGCCACACGCTGCGACGGTACCATACGCTCGCCCTGTGGGCTGTACCAGTCCAGGCTCACCGCCTCTCCGATCACTAGACGTGCGCACAAGCATGTACACACATACATACAGAAATACCAAGTTAAAAATGTCAAGGCAGGTAGAACTTTTAACTAATGTTCGTTCCTCCAGGGCTCCGACGCTCAGGCGACAGGTGAACAGGCTGAAGGCAGACTGAAGGCAGACTGAAGGATTGTTCACAGGGACTACATAGAGTGTTGTCAGCCACAAACAGGCTTGGGATTTCCTGGCTTGCTGGCATAGAAGCTACACACTGCATCCATAGTCAAAGAATTAGCAAACGTCAAATAAACACATGAAAAAGACTAAACACAGTGCTGGATGCCACCTGGCAACAAATCACTGCCATCAGGACACCTTGGAGCTCCTGATATTGTTCTATTTTATTGATTTTGCTCCCTGTAGAAATTCCAGTTGTCTTTTACATTGTGATAATGGCTCAAAATTACAAGATATAAATCTGGTAGATTTGGTACTTTTCTTTTCTTGTTGTGTAAAGTTCCGTTTTTCGGAGATACGAGGTTTTCGAGCAATGACATAGTGTTGCTGTTGCATCAGCTCAGAGCCACGGGCAACAACAGGGCTTACGATACAGGGGAGCTTTTTATAAACCGAGCAGACCAGAGTAAGTCAGAGGTATCACTTCAACCTCAGGCAGACACACAAACACACACACACACCTGCGTGTGCAGTGATAAACCAACCTCCCCCGTGTGCACGGTGCCTTGTGGGGAGTGGTGGTGTGAGCCCAAGCCTGGTATCCCAGCACTCTCTCTGCTATAAATCCCGCCCTGCTGGAAGGTCATAAACAGCAGCGCAGCGGCGTGCTGCGGCACTTCCCTGCCCTGGGCATCGATCAGCAGCACAGCGGAGCTTCCCGCACCGCAGGGGAGCCTGGGGCGGCCGGCCCAGGCGTGGTGGCGCGGCCCCGGACGCGCCCTTGCCAGGAGACCCCCTGCTGGGTTTATCAGTGGAGCAGCAGAGCTCAATCTGCAGCAGGGGCTCCACCTGGGCTGGGACCGAGGGGCGAGGGAGAGGAGGCGGAGCCCCAAGCCCTGCCCATACCGGGCACAGCAGCCAATCAGGGGTCAGCCACAGGTCACAGACAGGCAGGGGGCCTGCAGACAGGATTGAAAAGCAGGGACATTTTTGGCAAATCGCAGTAATGCCTCAGGAGCCATAGGAAAAGATGTCCGACCTGCTGTTTTGTCTCTGGGATGTGTGAAAACACCCTGACTACACCTTGACTAACAGAAACACGCTCTGTACACACCATACAAATAAGACGATGGGTTTGCAACCAGCAAATCCACCATGGCGTTCACGTGTGTTAGCACGCTGAATTACTAGCTTAATACTAGCTAGTGCTGCTTTTGTCTCAGGACAGCAGTTATTATGCCTATTTTAGTAGGCATGGGAATAGCATGGTATATACACTTCCTAAGATGGAATTGGGGAAATAAACAAATGGCCACACGAACAAGCCTGACAGGTGCTGTAGGTAATATAGAGGGTTGATTATGCGTTATGTACAGGTGTGGCTACAGTACGCCACATCCAGAGGTCCCTCGAAGAAAGAGCGTAGTTACTGAAATACAGCAGCCTAGTGGTGGCATGGAACATGTGACATGTGTGCGCGTGTGTGTGTGTGTGTGTGTGTGTGTGTGTGTGTGTATGTGTGAGTGTGTGTGTCAGAAATGGCAGCTCCACTGGCTGCTCAGTCACTCTTAATTAACGCATTTACCCGCGCCTGCACCAAAACAGTGAGAAATCAATTGAACATTGTGAGACCTCCTCGGCATCCTTTAATAAGGCATGATTAACTGATTACTCTCCTCGGTTCTCTTACCTCAAGTGACCCGTTGATGAAAACTAATCTAGAGGCTAAGAGCCATGGGAGGCCACTCAGACCATATCTGATGTATGCTGCCCAAAAATCACATAATCCTAGACAGGAAGCACAATATTTGTGGTCTGGGTAAGATGGCATCTGGCTGAGCTCTGGAAAGTCCTCCCAGTGTACTCTACGTCTTCTCCTTGAGACTCTCTCGAAGCTTAGTGGGTGTGTAGCTTCCTGCTGCCTTAGGTGGTTGACCCGCATACTTAAAGGGCGGGTGGGCGTCCGCTGGGTCACGAACGTCCAGCCAGGTGCACTAACAAGCCGCAATCTGGAGGGCAGCCAGCAGGGGTCAGCGTGTCTCACCCTGTTAAGAGTAGCCCGCTGGGCAGAGACTGAAGCAACAGCAGCTCAGCCATGCGGAAAACACACACACACACACACACACACACACACAAACACACACCACAACACCATGCTGCTGATTCTGCTGGACTTAATCTCTCTCTTCACCCATGGGCATCCATACTGGCTTGTTTATATGCTTGACGCAGTTTACTGTAATAGCAAACCAGTACAAACAATGTGGAGGAGTCTCGCAAATGAGCTGACGGAGGTCATGGAACCATGATATGATATTTCCATTTGTTATTTATCTTTAAAGTGACCGAGATGGCCTACCGTACCCTCACTGAACCCACACACGTTTCTTTCAATTTATGTCTCCAGTTTAATTGGTTCTGCATGCCTAGAGCACGAATGTAGTATACAATAACATTAAGTGATGCTTGCTGGTTCAGCTTTCTTTTTGTATTTTGTTCGACTGCCAGGAGGTTAACAGCCGGCCAGCGCAGGGGGTCTGACCTGTGCATGTGAAGAACTTAGACTCCCCCATGCTCAGCTCGACCTTCTTCAGAGAGATGGACACCTGGAGGACACCTGATGGAGAGAGGGAGATAAGAGAGGAGGTCATTAGGAATTCATCACGCACTGAAGCGCAGACAAAGGGAGAGCCTGCGGTCCTTTCAGAGAATCACGCCCACAGGCTGTGCGTCAAAAAGTCATTTGGAGCGAGAGGGATGAGAGAGGGATGAGAGAGGGAGTGAGAGAGAGGGATGAGAGAGGGAGTGAGAGAGAGGGCCTGCTCGTGCGCGGGAAGCCCCACCTCCCCCCCTCGATTGCTTCTGTCCAGCCGGCGGAGAAGACATAGTACCGGATGAAGGAAAAAGAAAAAAGAACTGATGACACGAAGCTTTGATCCACCCTTTCCCCCTCATTCCCAGACCTTTCTTGTATGACTATGTCTCTGCCTCCAGCAACAACCCCCCCCCCTGTGGATTGGAAGGGCTGTACAGACCCCAGGAAGGCTGCTCGCCACTGCCCGATGCTACAGTACTTGTCTGTGGTGGTATGAGCAGAGAGCGAGGTGGAACGTATGGGGCCTCATTACAGCGTGTGGGGGCTACACGGCTGTGCAGAAGAGCGGTGTGTATGAAAGAGTGGAGTAATGCGTTCCTGAGTGAGGGGTTGGGAGAGGCACTGTGTGATGGAAACTGTGTGTGTGAGCTGACTTTTTTGATGGAATGTCAGGCCTGTGAGTTCACACACACACACACACACACACACAAATGCAGAAATGTGCGCATATGTGCATGGATGTGTACCACACACAATCACTCTCTCATGCTCTCTCACACATGTGCACACACACACACACACACAAACACACACACAAACACACACACACACACACACGCACACACGCACTACTGCAAAATCACTGCCGTTCGGCAAAATGATTAATTACAGCAGTCAGACAACAGCCAGTCAGCTAGACGAAGACAAGTATGGATGCGTGCTGAACTGCTGTCCATAGCAACCAACTTATAATTACAATCCCAGACTCTGACAACGCAGACTATTAACTTATTGCTCTCTCATTACACGCTTAGTGGCTACTGTACTGAACTTCATTCTGAGTACCACAGCGCTCAGCCAATGGCAGTGCGGCGCACGAGACATCAGGAGACATCAGGACTGTAATAAGCTGCTTGTAGAGATTCTTACAGTGCACAAAGACGTGTTGTGTAAGTGCAGAGTGCAGAGCACACCCTACCAGCTATGACAGGATTACCAGTGCAGGTGATCCATAGCCAGTCTAACCCAGCGATCTTACATTTGGTATACAGGAATCTAGGGAAGACCTCTGAGACAGAACAGAGCGCATTACACGCAGACACGCAATCGGACCGCAACATTTCATGCCTGCACTTCAGCGCAAGCATGTTCGTCAAGAAGCTTCGCCATGTCAGAGTGAACGCATAATTCATAATCATAAATAAATGGAGCGGTTTGTATATACAGGCATCTCTCAGACATCTATGCGCATACCTCGCACTGAAAACATGCAAAAATATAGAGGATAAAAGCTGTGTGGATAAAGGTTGGCGCAAACTCTCATGTTGTTTATGAGAATGTATTCATGTCTAAATGAATCATTTACATTTGATGTCAGAGGGCTCCTCACAGCCCTATGGGCCATGTGAGTTTTGCAGCAATGTTGCTAACACGGCACATGTTTCATTAGTAAAGGTAAATGAACACACTTACCACCTGCAGCCGTTCTACAGCATCGCTTGTAAGATTTGTGTCGTTATACCAAAGTGCCACAGAACTCACAGTGTATCTTTTTACCCATTTGATTTTCTGAGTGCAGACAGTGATAAGCATGACTGCCCCCCCACCCCCACCGCCTTCACACACCGCAGTCCTGTATCGCAGTGAAATCTCCTGGCTTGAGCTGTGAGCTTGGGTTATGTGTTATCTCTGACAAGTTTTAATGTGATTCAAGACTGGAAACTTAATATAATTAAAACCAATTAATTATTTGGCATTCACATGGGGCTGTATGATAAAGTCTAACTGTCAGTCAGCCAAATAATCAAATGAAACAGATATGGATCAATAGTTGCATTAGCCAAAATGAGTTTTATGAAGAGGCTTTTATTTTTTTAAGAAAAACGTATACGCCCAGATACTGAGATGATACAGACATTCAACTCTTACAGAGATCAGTTTCAAAGAGCAGACAACACAGACACACACAGGCATGCACACACACACACACACACACACACGCACACACATGCACGCACACACACAAATTGCCAGCGAATCCTGCAAAGGCATATCAACATGGTTAACCTTCAGCAAACAAAGCACCTTAACAATAATTGTATGGGCATTCTGGAATTTGACATGAATCTCTAAGCGTCTTTATAATACTGATGGGCAGTGATGCCAAGAGTGACTGCAACATAGTGGGTTATTTCATACCTGTATTTACATTTAGCATTTTGTAACATATTAAGGATTAGGAATAGAATGGATTAGGAATAGAATGGATTAGGAATAGAATGGATTAGGAATAGATTTGGTATTTGATTCCAGAAGTGGACAAATTAATATTCTCATAAGGAATGAATGTTTTATTAAAGCTAAAAGCACAGCCTCTGCATTTCTGTAATGCTAGCAATCCTGCTAGATTTTGGAAGACAGATAAATCCTTTAAGCATTCCATCTTTCCATCTGTACTTTAAACTATGTTAGAAGCTCTTCCTGTCAGTGACATGAGAAAATATGACTACATCAATATGAATATGAGTTTGTGAATATAAGCCAGACTCTCAGCTGGGTTCATCACCCTCTATGTTATGTCTAACGCAATTTTGTAGGTGTCTAATTTGGAACTGACAGGCACATTCCTGACCGGCTTCACCACAGCTTGCTGGGTTTTGTTACAGTTGCCTCTTCTCTGCCGTAGCGGTTCCCTTGGCGAGGTCCTGCCATGTGTTCTTTTGTTTTGGTTTCTTGTCTAGCCATGTGCTGTTTGTTTTGGTTCTGTGCCTCACCATGGCCACGCCTCCCGCCTGTGTCTTCTTTGTTGTCCCTTCCCTGTGTAATCTACCCCAGGTGTCTCCTATTAGGACCGTGTTTGTTTAAGCTATGCGCGTCGTCTGTCCTGCACTGGTCATTGTTGTTTGTTAGATGTACCGTGGTTTGTGCTTCTGGATCTCGGTCTTGTGATTTGAGCTCCTGTTTTGTGTCTAGTTTAGCCTCCATGTTCTCTTCCTTTTGTGATCATGTATTGCTGTTGTGTCTCGATGACCCTGGACCGTCCCTATGACTACGAGTCTGGGTTTGCCTTTAATAAGCATCGCTCTTCTCAGCGTGTGCATCCTGCTTCTAATTGCTCGATGCTACAAGATTAAATATTTTTAATTGGACAATTTTTCTAAACAAATTCCTAAAATAGCCTAGATATTATCACTGCATAAATACAAAGGGCCTTCACAATTATCACCCAAAACTTTTCTATTTGCCTAGATTTCTGGAAATTTCACAGCTGGAGATTTTTTCACAGGTTCCAACAGTATTTTTGAATACACCCCATAAAGGGGGCGTGGCCTAATGACCAGCCCTCCTACAAACTACTTTGTTCCGCAGAAGTGACGCAGCTCGACTTTAAAAACACTGGTGTCCATGTAGGGTTCTGGTGTTCTGGGGATGCAGGTTTCTGCTGGATATTCTTTTGTTCACTACATACATTTTTGCAAATATTTTTATGTTAATTGAATTGATTGATTGAATGAATGAATGAATGAATGAATGATTGATTGATTGAATGATTGAATGAATGAATGAATGAATGAATGAATGGATGAATGAATTAATGAATGAATGGTTGTTTTTGAATGAATCACCCCTGACAGTGCAACTTAATTAGTGAGTGGAAACAGTGCTAAATATGGTTTACGTTCATAAGCCATTTCATGCATTCATGAATAACTGTAAACACAATATCATAACACGCACACACACACATACACGCACACACACACATACACGCACACACACACACACATACACACACATACACAGTGATTTAAAAAAAAAATTCCTGCACAGAAATCAATGCAAGCCGTGGGTGCCTTTGCAGTTCTAATGAAGGGGTGCCGGGCGTAAAGTGTCTGTAAGCAGTAATTAAGCAGGCTGCAGTGCTGTGGCCCTGGGCTCAGCTCCCCCACACACACAACCTTACACACACACACACACACACACACACACACTCCAGTCAGCCCTTAAGCCACTTCACTAATAGCAACACAGACACTTCTACAATATACACTGCAGGTAGAAGTCACCAGTTTATGCAAATCCTTCTTTACCCAAATCATAACCTGTACCATTAAAAATAGATAAGAGTTAAAAAAAGACGTCCTCTGCTAAATATGTGCCATCTAAATACCTACCACGCACTAGCATTGTACATGTATGGTGTGTACACACACACACACACACACACACACACACGCATGCTCACAAAAACACAAACAGACCTGCAGGGCATGTGTGGTGTATAGTTATTTTCCTAGGGCGCTGGTCTTATATTTGCACCTGTAAGTGGTTAGCTACCTCGGCCCCCTGGGTGTTGGGCTGGTGTGTGTGCGGCAGGTGTTTGTGTTAGCGGCAGGAAGCTGGGCTTCTCCGGCACGCCGCTCTCTCCAGAGACAGGGCTGCATCTGCAGCGCGGCTAAATTAGTCTGCAGCGCGACTACTCTAGTCCCCTTTCCCTCTATCTCAGTGCATCAGATTCAGCTGAAGCGTCCGTCAGGGGTTAGTGCTAGTGAGAGGTCTCTCTCTGAATGGGACGCAGCCCGGGACGGTCGCAGATGTACACTACCTTGCAGGGAAGGCAGCGTTCTGGAGTTAACAGGTGCGATATTATTATTAATGCACATAGAAAGAAGGTGCTAATGAACTTAGAATGACACTCTGGTCTGACAAAAAAAAATGTGTTTATTTCTTTGCTGGGATTTGTTTGTGGATGTCATCTATGGTACCTTTGATTTTTGGAAGCGGAGATAAAAGTCCTGTTCTTGAAAAACTCTTACGAATAGAGATGGGAGAACTGCCCATAAAGTTGCTCTCCTGGAGGACGGAGCTGTGGGGCTGGGGGTTAAGATTTCATTATGCTGAAATTGAATCGGGCTCTCTGTTGAGTCTGTGAGAAAATTTATTATCACGGCGGAATTGACTTGACACAAGCTGACCTGCCTGAATAAAGGAGATATGAACAAGCTGAATCCAGCTCTTCTGCGGACAATGACAGGCCATCTCGCAGCATGGCTGGGGATGAAGCTGAAGAACAGGGCTTATCTGCTCCACCTCCATGGCTGGGGGGACTGAATGCATCTCTCCACCTCAGAGTGCTGCCTGTGCAACTCCTCCCTCGGAGCAGGGGGCGGAGCGCAGTTCGCACTGAACCGTCAGCAGCACGGTACGTAACGGGGAAGGCTGTCCATCCGGGTAGACAAGCAAATGTGTGCTTAGGTGTACTGAGGCTAAGATCAAACTGCCCAGATACAGTGAGCTCCTTTTTCTTCCATTCCCTTTACGGGCTGAACTGATGGTAAAACATCATTATCAGAAAATGCTTCTGTTTCTAAACTGCACCTCGTTCACCTGTAGCGCACAGATTTGTAATGTTGATGTTCTTGCTGCACTGGATTCACATTCTGTTGAGGACGCGTGTAAAATGTGGGCCAAGCTAGAGATGGGAGCTGTTTCCTGAACCCCGCTGTCAGAGTGCTGATGAGTTAATGAATTGAGCAGGTGTCACAGGCAGCTAAAAACAGCTTTTCTTCCTTGTATCTGACAGAAGAAAACAACAGCAAACAGGTAAATAAAAATCCTCCAACCGTATCTTCATTCTCTCACGTTCATCTGTATATCTGCGGGCGATAAGAACCACTTCGCCATCGTTTCGTTTCTTTCCACTGGCCATCGCTCCAGGTTTCACTTTGCTTTAAGACGTCACCAGCCAAACGGAGAAGTCATTTCCAGACCACCGGTGTGTTCAAGGTCTGCTCCTTCTGACTGGAAGTGTAGCGCGGTGATGTCAGAGGAGAACTCTACGCCTCACAGTGTTTGGGTGGAGGCTGAACCCATCTCTGGTCACGCAGTGACACAAGAGAGAGAAGAGAGGAATGCTCCAATCTCAACCTTAGGTATGATGGTGGGAACCATTTCAGTGATGTTTATGTAAAACTGTTGGAGACTTAAAGCCTTATCTTTTAGTCTGGACACTCTGCGATGGTACTTGAACACACTTCCCGATATAGAGTGGGGACTGAGTGGCTTAAACCATCAGCACTGCAGACAGTGTCTCCCACGGAGGTTGATAGTGTCAATCAGGCCGCATCACAACTACCCACGCTATTCATCAGGCTCCCTCATCGAAAAGCAACAGTGAGGAATCCTTTCACACCCCGTGCCCATCTCAGAGACAGACAGCCGTCTGCACCTGCCGTCTGCACACCGCCGTCTGCACACCGCCGTCTGCACACCGCCGTCTGCACACCGCCGTCTGCACCCTGCCGTCTGCACACCGCCATCTGCACTCTGCCGTCTGCACACCGCTGTCTGCATACCGCCGTCTGCACCTGCTGTCTGCACACCGCCGTCTGCACCCTGCCGTCTGCACACCGCCGTCTGCACCTGCTGTCTGCACACCGCCGTCTGCACCCTGCCGTCTGCACCCTGCCGTCTGCACCCTGCCGTCTGCACACCTTTCTAACGCGCTACTCTGTGCTGAAGGTCTGACAGCCATGGAGACCTCACTCCTCACTCCTCTCATCCTTCCTCTGGAGCTGCTTTCCAGGGGCTTGTTGGCTCCGCCCCTCCGGCAGCTTTGGACGGGCCCAATTCCCCAGCAATTAACAACCCGGCTTAATCATAAACGAAGCGGTTTTGTGGCATCGCGTGTCGATAATTGAGTGCCATTTGCACTACATCGAGAAAGGAAGGGTGCGGACAAATGTCAGCATGCTTGGCGATCCCTGCGGATCCGACGCGGTGGCACACGCTCCTTCGGGCTGCGTGCTGCCACACCGTCACAAAATATTAATGAGCCACTCCATCAACGGCGGGAGGTCCCCGTCACAATGCCACCGTAATCAACGCGTTCAAAATAGTCCCCCCCCCCACACACACACACACACTGGGGGGGGTGGGGGGGATAATGATGTTGATTGAATGCGTCCTCCTTCGCTCCATGATTTATGACAAAGTCAGCGGATCCTGCAGCAGCACAGCTTGATTCATGGCGCTCGGGCTCTTGGGAGACGGCCGGGCCCTCGCTGGGAGCAGGAGCCGCACCAGTCATCCTGGACATTGATTGGACGGGGCATTGGTGGGGTGTGCGGCGTAAGCTTGTGGAACATTGCGAGTATGTTTGTTTGAACGTTGATTGCTCTAGCCTAGTGTAAGCACAGGCAGGAGGTCAATCAGCAGAATACAGGTCGCGATTGCCAGTAGGTTTCGCATGTAATCACCATTACTATCAGGACTCGTGGCTTCCTGGAAAGCTCAGATTAAGCGCTTATTTGCACTTTTTGGCAGTAATACTCTGTTTATTTGTTGAACCAATGGAGCAAAAGACGAAGTTGGTAAAAAACTACCAGAGGAATTTTTCACATGCTAATGCAAGCTTTCACATGCTAATCAGCTTTTGCTAGCTTATGGTGCTAGCGAACTTACTCGACAGCACGGAGTATGTCGATAAGACACACACCAAGTCATCACTGCATATTTTTACAGGGCCCTAAATATCTACTTACACCACAGCTTTTACAAAGAGGAAAAACTTACTGGAATACTGTCTAGCCAAAGAGCCAGAGAGATGAAACACAATAACACAATAACTCAGCTCTTCTCAGCTCTTCTCTGTGAACAGCAGTCCAATGGACGGCAGCATGTTAACCGATTCCTGAAGATCTAGTACATCAGTTCTAGCACTAAGCCAGATGATCTTGAGCACTTAGCGCGGTGAAGTCTCCTGTCTGGTCAAGAATAAGCACGAAATGCCTGAATCCAAGAGCATGGAGCGATATCACTTTGCATCTCTTCTGCAGAAGACTTTATTGTATCTTTATAATAACTTTTTAGGACACCCATCCTTGGAAAGGCACGGTATATCAACACAACACTGAGTGATATAAAACAGAATGCAATATGCTATCTTTGGGGCATAATTACCCTCTGCGTTTGGCGTGCTTTGGGAGTGACCTCTGCCAAATGAAACACACAAACTCATCATCGGTGGTTTATTGACTGGGAGCTGCAGGGGCCCGGCCCCTCTCCAAGCGGGGAGCCAGGGCTTTGATCTCAATATCTCCACCGAAAATACACACTATGAAAAAGCCCATTAAAGTCCAGGGCAAAGAGTGGCAGCGGGAGGGCTCGGAGTGACGCACCTCTGTAGGCCGGGGCCTCTTCCCGTTCTGCTTACTGTGTTAAAAGGGATCGCGCGTGGCGGCGTGGGAGCGCGGTGGCGTCACGCCGAAGGTGCGTGAGGAGAGCAGCGGAGCAGGAGCCGCTAAACGTCCCTGCAAATAATCCCGCAAACCTGGTGGAACCCTCACCATATCAGTGCTGGCTGCTGAAGAGCCCAGCTGTGAAGAACATGTCCGCACACTTATTGTGCTTTTACTGCTTTTTTTTTTTTTACTGCTTCTATCAAAAGGTTTACAATGAACAGCGGCTATGGAGCTGGGAGTTAACTGGGCAGAAAATGGGAAGGAACATACAAAGAGAAATGTGCCTCCAATCACTCTGCACGATCCGGGGAAAAAAAAAAAAAAACTGACTGAAAAGTGTTTCAGTGAAAGGAGGGCTGGAATTGGAATGGCCCAGAAAATCTGAGAAAATCTGAGCTTACCCAGGGACCGCTCTCTACAGCCCTCTACAGCTCTCTACAGCTGTCTTCTTTGTGAAGGGCCTTCAAAGCAGTGGAGTATGATGAACACTCAATTAAAAAAAAAAAAAAAAAAAAAAAAAAAAAAGGAAGGCAAGCGTTTGCTTTTCTCCAGTTCGGATTGCACACCGAGCTGCCAGAAACACACGCGGAACACATGGCGGCCTGTTCTCAGAGCAACATCACACTCGGGGAAGCACAGCAAGACAAATGAACAAAGGCAAAGTGAAACGGTAGGTGGCTGGAACACGCCGTGAGCCCATTGTACGCTCCCCGCACTACAGGTACAGGGCAACACTAGTGCTTCTGCTGCAGACCCTGTACACAGCAGAGTGCTACGCCTCATGAACACTCAGGCATGTTTATATGGTGACTTCATCAAGCACTTCGCCATCGCAATGATGACATTGAAAAAAGCAAATAGTAAACCTAAAACCCAAATGGCTTCAAATGAGCTGAAATGGTCAGGAATGGAAGTTTATTCTTTAAAAAATCCACATCCAATCTAAAGATCCAACAAATAGCCATTATTATTATTGTTATTATTAGTAGTAGTTTTAGTATTATTAGTAGTATTATTAATACACTGATCCTAAGCCTTCTATACTTATGAAATCTACTCACTGATCCAGTGCAAAGATTAAAACTAAAGATTATAAGCACCATCTCTATATCCCATTGCTCAAAAGCTTCCAGTGGTCCATGGATCAATTATGTAATTTACAATAACGACTTCTACTGTCTTGTTGCTGCTTTTATAGTTTTCAAAGCTTTTGCACACGCTCCATTTCGCATCGCTACGAGACATTAATGCAGCACACCAAGCAGCACACCAAGCACCTCGAGAGGCACAGCTATAGCAGGACACCACAACTATAGCAGGACACCATAGCTATAGCAGGATACCACAGCTATACAGGATACCACAGCTATAGCAGGACACCACAGATATACAGGACACCACAGCTATAGCAGGACACCACAACTATAGCAGGATACCACAGCTATACAGGATACCACAGCTATAGAAGGATACCACAGCTATAGCAGGACACCACAGATATACAGGACACCACAGCTATAGCAGGACACCACAACTATAGCAGGACACCACAACTATAGCAGGATACCACAGCTATAGCAGGATACCACAGCTATACAGGATACCACAGCTATACAGGATACCACAGCTATAGCAGGACACCACAACTATAGCAGGACACCACAGCTATAGCAGGACACCACAGCTATACAGGATACCACAGCTATACAGGACACCACAGCTATACAGGATACCACAACTATAGCAGGACACCACAGATATATAGGACACCATAGCTATAGCAGGATACCACAGCTATACAGGATACCACAACTATAGCAGGACACCACAGATATATAGGACACCATAGCTATAGCAGGATACCACAGCTATACAGGATACCACAGCTATAGCAGGACACCACAGCTATACAGGATACCACAGCTATACAGGATACCACAGCTATATCAGGACACCACAGCTATACAGGATACCACAGCTATACAGGATACCACAGCTATACAGGACACCACAGCTATACAGGATACCACAGCTATACAGGACACCACAGCTATACAGGATACCACAGGTATCACAGGATACCACAGCTGTAGCAGGATACAACACATTTGCATGTATGCACAACATAATGGAGCCTGTAGCAGCCTCATACTGTAAAACATATTGACGAAATGGTCTGTCATTACAAACCCGTGTTCGATCTTGCGACTATTGGCATTTCCAGTGAGACCTCAATATATATAGAGGTCACAACTAACCTAATAGAGCACTGATTAGGTCTATAAAGAAGACAAACGCATGCATGCTGTAGGCCAAGCGTGGGATACACTGGGAGTCTCTTTCCAACAGAGCCCCCAGACCCCGACGCAGACTCTGCCTACCGTCATGTCCCCATTAGAGGGGCTAGAATCTCAGAGTTTATGGCCCCGTCGCATACAACCAACAATGACACTGGCGAAAGCATCAAGTATTTATCGTAAATCGTTTTTAAAACAAATGACTCAGTTCAAGGCATCTCTTCCTTGGCTTTGGTGGTGTGTGAACAGATGCTTGGCTTGCAAGGGGAGTTCGGTCAGGACAAGCGGTCAGTTCATCAGATGATGAGAGAGAGAAGGGAAGTGAGGCTTAAAAGCGTCTCTGAAACAGCGACGCACGAGTGTGAAGCACAGAACAAGTTCAACCTTTCTCCTTCCATCCCAAAATCAAGAAAAAGTTTCTTATTAATTTCATGACATAGAAATTTGAGATGTGATTCACTTGCTTCGTGAAAATGATATATGGCGTGAACAAGGGTAAGAGAACAGGGGGTTCATTAACAGACAGCACCTGAAGCACAAACTAATGCCGTCATACATGGACCTCAGGAAGTAAAACAGACTTTTCCTAATTGTAAGGGATTTTAAACACGTTAATTGTACTTTAACTTGTTATGGGCTGTTGCCGCCGTCTTTGTCCCTAAAATCGTCTCCTCTGGGAAGGAGGTCTGGCCTGGGCTCCTGAGATTCCCAGGGCTGCAGAACAGGGTTATAAAGCCACGGAGAGAGAGCACGTGGGACGTTGGCAGCACTGTGATGTACTGTGACACTTTCATATCTCTCTTTTATTAAGCGTCCCTGCCTTCCTCCCTAAGACGGATATTAGCAGCAACACCATGCGTTATCTCCGTCAGGACACCCCCCCCGCCCCCCTCCACCCTTTTATTTACTATTCATCAGACAACACGGAGCGAGGAGACTAATATGAGAGCAGGACTCAGGAGGAGTCAGGGAGCGGCGACAGGGTCCGGAGAGGAACACGCATCCCAAACACACACAGACGAAAACAAAAGGCAAAGCAAAGCCGTACAAAACTAGAAGACATAAATATTTTCCCCTGGCAACACGAATGGCGGGAGTTCACCAGTTCAGCACTTGGTAATTGGCATTTTGGGTGCTAGTAGCGGCGGTGGTACGTGCGGTTTGTGTGTGGGGTGGTGGGGGGCGTGAGGACACAGCTGGGTGCTTTCTCGCCGCGAGCACTGCGAGCTTAGCGTTCCCTCCTGCAGCTGCCAAGGTGCTCAGCGTGGCTGCGCCGCTGTGTTTAAGGACGACGCCGTGGCAGGTTTGATGCGGAAGATGCCAAAGTGCGCGTGGGCTCACGCCGCCCCACAATGCTCCTCTTCTGCTCTGTCATGTGATGCAGAGGAACCTGCAGTCACATCAGATCTGATACACGTTACAAGCGCGCACATTACTATATATAGTATATAGTATATGGAGTGTATATATGTGTGCTTGTAATGTCTCTCGTACACACACACATACGCACACACTCACCACACACAGGGTGTCAAGACACACCCATATAAAATTAGACAGAATAAAGAGAGAATTATTGTGCTTTGTGCTAGCTTTCAGACAGATGATCTTGTGAAGGCTCATCAGGAAAATCAGGAAGTGAAGAAAACGAACAGAAACAATCCTGAACAATCGTTTCATTTTATATGGGTGAGTCTTTACTTGTCTTTTGAGACACTCTGTATATATGTGGGTGTTCAACAGAGCTCTTAGTTTATTCAGTGTAAAACTGATTAGTAATTAGTGCAGTAGACTACTACGTAGGCTAAGTAGACTAAACTCCCACAGTAATGCACGGGGAGGAGTGACTGATCTTTTTGTGCTAGTTACTTTATTGGCTGTGTTAATAAATTTGCATATAACCCAATCAGACTGGTTGCAGGCTACAGTACAAGATATCATCTGAGTGGTCATGAAGATGGTTTGAGAGCTTTAAAATATACCTGACCCGAGAAGAACCCTCCTAGGGATATTCTCTTAAGACTCTCTGAACTTGTGTTAACTTTGAAGTGCTTCATATTTGATTCCAAGTACTACTACTCATAAGAGGAGTTAGTATGGGTACTAAAATGGGGCCATCCTATAGTATACAAATATGTATGTGCGTGCGTTTGTGTGTGTGTGTATGTGTGTATGCCGCAGAGGCTGAACATGTTCACTTGATCACATTCCTTGAACAATTCCTAGAAACGAAGAAAAGAAGATCTAAGAAAATAATGTAACATATTTCCTGCCTTGATTAAAGGTTTTCGCCCTCATTACGGTGCCACCTGCAATGTGGCGATCCTTCACCAGCATTGTGGCAGTGCATGCTGGGAGAGAAAAAACGCAGCAGGCCGCGGAGGGCGCCATCAGCTCCATCTCCCCATCACGTAGCCTACCGCGAGCTGAGAGCGGAGGCTATTTATACATCTCCCCTCGGGAAATCCCAGCTTGCTTTGTGGCCGGCGCAGAACAGGTGTGTGTGGTGTGTTAAAGCCAGAGAGAGCCAGACCTTCCTGGCTGCAGCTGGTGGGCTTGTGTGTGTGTGTGTGTGTGTGCATATCTGAAACTGCCTGGCGCTGCTGTTGCAAATGAAATGACTGCAGACCAAAGGCATTATGGTTCGTACCGTCTTTACTTGGATGGTGCCGGCACCAGCCGCACACCTGCCTAGGCGTTCTCCCGCAAGGGTTCTTCAAAGTGTTGCGGAAACGTTCGGGCGAAGGTTTCAGCAAACGTCTCCGCAAAGTCTCAGCGGCAGCTTCAGCAGAGCATTAACGGGAGGACTGCCATGGGAACATAAACCACCGTGAGACGCTAATGCTCATACGACCTCGTGTTTATGACATAATTACACCCTACAGTATCCCAAGCTAATAATTATGATCAGCGAACCAACTGTTCTCACCAATATGTAATTAATAACGACAACATGCGTATTCCCGGCGGTAACCCATGTCCCTCTTTGCCGCAATGAATTATTCACCGTGTGCTGTAGGAGTCTGTTTATGAGAAATAAGAATCGAGAGCGCACGCGAGTCGACCATGGAAGCCCGGAGAACACACAGTCACAGCAAGCGGCAAAGGAGCACGGATACAAAGCGAGAGAGTCGAGTGGCGGAGCGAGAGAAGAGCGCATTGAACTTTAGGGGTGGAGATCCAGGTGAGACGGAGACGGGTCCGTGACAGGCACACTGCAGTCTTACATGAGTCTTCTACAACATTCAAGACTCACTCAATTATAGATCAGGTTTCAGGCCCAAACTCTGCAGCGTGAATCTTTTCCACGATAGTAGCGCGGCCGCCTCAGTATGGAGGACATGCATTTTTAATACAGCCCAAATAAAGGCATCTTTGGATGACCCACAACACATGATATTTAATGAACACTCCTTGCTAGGGATATTAGCAGCTCTGCCATCACTTATTCATACCGATCCTCCATCTCTCTGCTCAGCATGGCTATTCATCACACCGCACTGTTCACGGCTCCACAACCCCCCCCCCCCCCCCTCCCCCCCCCCCAGGCTTGGCCTTTTGTCACCTTGTTTTGCCGCGTGTCTGCGGCTGATCCACAACGCGCAACCATGGTAAATAAACAAACAAACAAATAAATAAACAAAGTTGCTTATGCTAGCAACTTTTATTATTATTTTTTAATTCTCTCTGTCCCTGTACTTGTCTCCTTCCAAGGTTTCTAACTCCTGTCCAGGGAGTTTTTCCTCACCACTGTCACCTCTGGCTTTTGTGCTTAAGGGATCTGGACCCCAACATTTGTGAAGCTGCTTTTGTGACAATATGTGTTGTTAAAAAGTGCTATCCAAATACATTTTGACCTCACTTGACTTTACCTGATAGAGCAGTACAGCAGCGTGTGAACAGCACCCGACCGTGCGAACAGGAAACAAGGTCAGGGCTTTGATTGGCCCGAAAGTGCACATGCCGTTTACTGAGAAGTCCTGGATAAGAGCCTGAGTCAAATGCTGTAAATAGCGCCACACGGTCAAGTCCCAAATCCAGAAGATAAACATTAAGTGTCATTAATATGACGTTTTTCATAATCTCTGCTTCAGTTTATGGAGGAAATTCTGTGCGGATAAAATAAGAGTAAAATAAGATTAAGAGAATAAAATAAAGAGTACAGCCAGCTACACATCCACCGACCCCAAACCCTGAAGGCCCAGAGGGAGATTGCAGCCTCTCTTAAATGTCAGCATTTACTGCTCTTTATATGCAAGTTGTTAACCTTAGTCGCACACCTCATGCTTACCCTCCACGGTCAAACCACATTGATCTCTACAAGGATGGCACCTGGTCTTCCATTACTGAGAAACGGGATGGAATAAATAGAAGGAACCTTCATCATAACTAAATCAATAGCTGCTTTAATGAAAACCCGCCTTATCGGGAGAGCCCTGGCGAGCCGAGGCTGTTCAATCGGCTTACGCTCGCTCCGGCGTGGAGTGCGCTAACGTATCGCTGCGGCCGAGCTAGCTAGCACCAGCTGCTGACTCAGTCCGTCGCGCCGAGGCATAAAAGTAATAAACAGCGCTCGGGCAGACGGAGTCGTTCCTCATCGGAGATGGGGATCGGTCCCTGCCTGAGCAAACATTTGGCAGGAGGCAGGACCTTGTCACGGTGGAGACCTGTAAACTGAGGCGAGCGCCCTGCGCAGGGGAACGTTTCTGCTACTTCCACGCAGGGATCCTCACAGTTGCCCCCAACCCTAAGCCCGCCCCCTCACCGGCAGGCATCCTCTACACGGGTGGAGGACCTCGTAGCGGCTAGTACGCTAGCTGCAGTGCAGAAAACCTTGGCGGGCGGTGTGTGAAGACACAGATCACAGCAAGTCCTCCGTCACCCTCAGCAAACACCCCAGCACATGGCCACAGTGCAGGGACGTCCGCAAGGACTTCGGGGACGTGTTTTTTTTTTTTTGCTGACAAACGGGACAATAAGCAGGTGTGAGTCTTCCAGAACTGCAACAAACACCACTCCCCATCCTGAGACAGTAGAGAGAAGCCTTGGTCCTCTGTGCCTCCCCCAGACAGGTCATTTACCATCCCCTCTTACACAAGCGTGAGAGAGACAGACCTACGCTTAGCATATTCTACACAAACATACAAATCTCAACAGACAACCTCATGCATATGTAAATGTAACAAATGGTAGGAAATCTTAACATTTTATTTCTTTCCATATTTTCTTTCTCTCTCCTCTCTCTCTGTCTCTTTCTCTTCTCTCTCTCTCTCTCTCTCTCTATTTTTCACTCTTGGGCCAGCATCGTATTTTCACTCTTCCTAAAATTGCGCTCTTCTGGACAGAGATTGATGTTGTCATTCCTGGGATCTGCTGGGGTCAATCCTCCATCTTAGGGGTCACAGCTAAGTCCAGTACAGATCGTGCCGGGTCCTCGAAAGGACAACGTCAGCGTCTCTCTCCAGCAAACCAGCAGATTTTGAAACGCCTGCCTGTCTGCCTGAAAAGCTCAAGCCAGATAACGGGTGTCCGGAAGCACGCATGAGCACTCGGCTGGCCACTGGTGACCGGCAGGCAGACTGCGCCGAGCGTCCAGCTGTCCGCAGGTCAGCCAGCCGGATGGCCCCCTCCACGGGTCTGTGCTCATGACGGTGACCTCCTTCCTACCTGGCCGCCAGCAGGACTGAGGGGCAGCTTGAGGCTGTGGGGCAGGAGAACAAGAGAACCACAGTACAAGAGAACCGTAGCGCGGGGGGGCATTAACGAGGGCAGACCAAGGCCGTCACGGTCCCGGGGACGAGTCCCACGTTAACTACACTTGTCGGCACCACAACTCTGCATGCTGCGCTGCGTGTGGACCGCTGGTGCCTGGTAATAAACCGCTAGAAGACTTAAGGCTCATTCTGAGCCTCTCCAGCCTGGGCTACACCTGAATGAGTGCCTGACCTGAACCTGGAGGTATGGGGTGGTGGTGGTGCTGGGTGATGTGGTGGTGGTGCTGGGTGATGTGGTGGTGTGAAGGGCAACTGGTCCTGAGTCAGCTAACGTATCACAGAGCCTGTCGCATGTGGCTGATGGGTTTGATAGGTAGATGAGATTGTGATGTTCTGCTATCAGTGAAAGTGAAAGTGAGAGAGAGAGAGAGAGAGAGAGAGAGAGAGAGGGGAGGGGAACAGATGGTATATCTGCATACATACTCATCAGGCCAGGCGAGCGTGGAGATACTGAGCTCATATCCAGGTGATCGTGTGTGTGTGTGAGAGCAACAGCGAGTGAAGGCATCAGGGAAATGGGCTCTAATGCAGGCACACAACAAACCACTTAGAGCTCATGAGGGAGGGTCTTTAATGTTGACTGGGTGTGTTTATGTGGATCACAGAAGGCAGAGGTGGAGAAAGTGCCTCCGGTGAAGAATATGACTCACTGGCGTGTGTCCGTACATGTGCCTGCGTCTGCAGATGCAGTAGAAGTGCCGTAGACCCGCACACAGCAGTGGCAGGCTTAACTGCGCACATTCGTCTTGCAGACAGCTACTGCAGTAATAGAACAATAAGCAGAGGTATGCATTAGCCTCTCCTCCTATCAGAGGCAATTTCATTACGCACACGCATGCACCCAGTCTTCCTCAGGCCATTGCTCAGCCTTCCTTAGCCTTTATCCTGCACACACACACGCACCCCCCCCCCACACACACACACATGCACGCCCACACACACAGAAAGAATTCTTGAAAACAAAAACACATACAACTCAAACACTGCAGAGATTAACAATGCCACACACACACACAGACACACACAGACACGCATGAAAATCAGCAAGATTCTTTTGAATCTTCAGCACCTCTTTCTGTAACGTCCCTTATACACACCTATGCTCTAATTCAGAGTCTTACATCCCAGCTGGGAGCCCCATCATGAAACCTACTCACCAGCACAACAACCAGGCATAAAACACAGCCAGCTCGGCGTGCTACCATCTCACATACTAAAAACAGCTTCACGCCGGGCCCAAGCACTGCTGTCATCCCATTAACTCATTCAATTGTTTCTCTTACACAGGATGGAACTAACAAGGTACTTAGCATACAAGATATTTACTGTTAACCGCTACCAGCAATATGGAGTATCTTCTTCAGTTCCTTGTCTAAATCATCTGTCTTTTGTCTTTTGCATTCACTTTCCTCCAAAAAAGGTGGATTATTAATATGCAGCTGATAACACTCACTGGGTATGATATAAGGATACCGAGGGGTTTGCACCCTGCTAGCCTGCTACCATGCAGTGTCCTGTACAAATAAATCCCCCTTTGCCCCAGCTCTGGCTTTGCAGCTCCAGATTCATTCGCCCTCGACATCGGGGCGGGTCATGGGGGGGTAACTCTCCCCCCATATCACCCCCCTCAGCCGCCCGTCTGGGCCCGGACCACAAACAACAGGGAGAGAAGGAGACCTCTTAAGGCTCTCCGGCTGGGAAGCAGTAGCCCTCCTGGAGTCGGAACAAAGAGATAAGGACTCTGTGGACACACAGTAATACACCAGCAAAAGATCAAGGTAGCTCAGATGGACTCTCTCGTGTGTATGTGTGTGTGTGTGTGTGTGTGTGCATTCTTTCAACCTCTCATGCACATTTGGACTCTCATCTCAGGTTTGCTTGTTCCTC